>KK499780.1:522270-994272 GCA_000688715.1 Glossina pallidipes
GAGGTTAATGGGCGTAATATTTAATGTAAAAATGATAAAACACAAGCACAAGAAGAAGGCAATGAAAAATGATTTTACAGCAGCTGACAATAATGTTTATGCAAAAATTTCTCTAAAGACCCTTTGGAAATTGCCTGTAAAAACACCTTAGGAAATCAGTGTTGTACGACTTTACAAAATGAGAAAAATTTCAAAAAAAGTTAATGCCACAATAAAATAATGAAACGATTGAAATTTAGCGCATTCATTATCAATCCAAAATTATTATGTAAAATCATCATTTGTATGGCAACAAATAATGCATGGAGAACACAAAATGAAATTGCGTAAATAGTACACTTAACAATTTCCGTTACGTCTTACACAACATTAACTGCAATTGCATAAAAATGAGGAGAAGAAGCCAAGAGGAATAAGAAGCAAAAAAAAAGAAAAAAAAAAAAGACCCAACCAAACAACTTTGAGCATAACGACACATATACATGTCATACAAGTCGTTGTGCAACAAATCAAAATCAAAATCAGTCGGTGCTAAGTGTATTGGCATAAGAGCGTAACGTGAACGACAACAATAATGTTAAATACATGCACATGTATATATTTGTATGCTTGTACACACCTAAATATATATATTTATATCTTTAAATACATATATATATATATATATATATATGTGTGTGTGTGTGTGTGTGTATGTAGCATGTGAGGATTTAAATGTTCATCAGTTCATAATGATGATACTTAAGAGGAAAAATATTTTCAAAATTGAATGCAACTATTGTATAAAAATGACGATGATGATGTCGTAGATTACGTGCTCTCTGTCTAAGTGCGTGCATAGGGTTGTATGTGGTCGCATGAGTGTGTGTGTTTGTGTGTGTATATATATATATATATATATATGTTTGGATGAGTGGAAAGAGAAAAGAGCTTAGAGAAAATGAAAAATAAAAAAAGGAAAGCAAAAAAAAAAAAAAAACAAAAACACAGATCTCTAGCAACAGTCAACTGAACATCATAAGTAGTGAATAAACGATATAACCACATTGCAGCAATTTGCTATGAAAATAAAGGAGGTTAAAGAAATGAAAAGAAAAAAGGATAAAAATAAAACGAGCATAGAGGGATACGTGTGCTTAGGAATGAATGATTGAAGTAGCTGTGGGTGATTTTTGAAAGCGTCTTCCCTTTATATGTTCATTTCTGTGCCTCTTTTGAAAACGCAAAAACATGCATATAAACTGTACGCGTGAATCTTAGATACTCAGCATTGATGATTAAAAATATTTTGTATGCAATAGTAGAGCACAAATATGGATCATAGATGCGACATATATATGAAATAAAAAATAAAATAAAATAAAATTTACATCAAATATCTCTACTTTTAAATTGATTTTCTCGTTGCATATATAATGCTTAGAAACTACATCAATATTAGTCAGGAACGGTTTCACTAAGAAATGCCAATTTGAGCGTCGTCTTCGTATGCTTACAGATAAGCTCGAAAAAGCATTTAAGGTAGCAAGAGGTAGCTAGAAACATTTCAAATTTTCTATAGATTGACGATTAGAGAAACAATTGACGATTAGAGGAAAAGAACTCATGCAATTCTATTTATCGTAAAGGTCGAAGGAGTTGAAAGTTTACCTTTTTTACTGTTAAGTCGCGTCTAGAAATATCGATTGTTTGCCTTCTTGCCTGTGCAAGAATTGTTTAAGATGCAAAAATCAACAACGATTGCCCAGGCATTTTTCATTGCCCGATTTTCATATGCAGTTCTCGATTGCAAAGCAAATAAAATCTGTTCATCAAATTTTAAATAATTAATTAAATAATAAAAAAAAAAGCGCGGGTTTTAACAACTCTTTGTCGATTGAGTTGAAACTCGATATAAATGGCAACGTACTTATCCACGAACCACGATATATGGCTTTGAACGTGAAGTAATGTACTTTCGGAAAGAATCGGTTAATAAAAAACCGCTATTTTGAATGCGAATCCGTCCGCATACTGTAACGCTATTCTTAAAACATCTAAGCGTCGCAGTTTAGTTACGTCGAACATAAGAAATCCATTACAAGGATGGGCGAGTGTAGGTCTTTAGGTATTGACGAATTGAGTTATATTGAAATATCGTTTACGTTTGGTTGGCGTTTGTAAGTCTCGCATTTTGCAATAGTAAGCACAGTAAGGGAAAAGAACTTTGAGATTAATGAAGAATAAGAAAACATTCAGAGAAATTTTTGCACTTCTTTCTTTTTGCAGTCTCTCTTTCGCTCTCTCTTTCTCTTTCTTTCTCTCTCTCTCTCGTTTTCCTGCTCTCTCTCTCTCTCTCTTTCTCTCTTGTTCCCCTTTCTATCACTCTTCTTGTGTTTATTTATTTTACTGACAGAAAAAAAACCTCCTAAAGCGTTACCGTACATTTTAGTTCAACATCAGCGCGCAGTGCTTTGTCTGCGTCCGTCCACACTTGTTTAGACCAGTGACATCGCATTAACCACAAAAACAGTAAAATTTTGCAAAGATAACTAACTAACTGTCCAAATTTATTTCTTTTTTTTATTAATAAGTAAGAATTTTTTTTAGTTCTTTTTTTAAGTTTCCCTTTTGAAAAACACAAGAGTGTAAACGCAAAAAACAAAAAAAAAAAAGGAAAGAAAATATGAAGAAAAAGAAATAAATTGCAAGATATTTTATATAAACATAAAGTTACATGTACCGAGTGTGCGTTAAGGTATGCATGAAATTTTGTTGAAATTATTGTTAATCATACGCCCTACTCACTTGTTCATATAGTTTAGAATTTCGAATAAACAAACGCAAAAAATTTATTGTCGCAAAAACGAGTGAAAACCAGAAAAAATTACAGTTTCAGAGCGATTGCGAGGCGCAGTACGTGAATAAAACGTACAGTGTATTCGGTGTGTGTTTGTGAGACTAGTGCGTGTATGTGCTGATGTTTTTTAAGTGCTGATAGATAAGTAAAGATTGTGTACGTTTTTCACGGTATTATGTTGATATATAACGCATTTTTAATTCTTATTATTTATCTTAGTGTGTGCAGCTATCACGTTTTCTTGTCCATGCACTGAGGGAAATATGAATGTACGGGCGTGTGTGTGTGTATGTATGTATGTGTGTGTGTATACATATTATTTTAAACTTTTAGCTAAATTCGTGTGTATACTCTCTCCACACCCCTCTCTCGCTCTCTCTCGCTCTCCCTCACTCTCTCTCACTCTCTCTCGCTCTCTCTCTTTTTATCACCTTCTCTTTCTTTCTCTATATCTCTCCCTCACTTAGTTAGATTAAGCAAAATATAAGCAAAAATCTGTGAACGCCGAAAAAAACTCATACACACCAAGTAAATAAGGAGAAAAAATGAATTTGAAACTTTAGCTGTAAAATGAAAATATCAACAAACTATTCCCGATGAATTCCGATGAAGAAGCAAAGGTAAGTGTACGCACGATACGTAAAAAAGTTATAATAAAAAAAAGGACAAAACTCAAGACGACCATTCTCTGTGTTCGTTCTAGTTAGAAAACAAGAAAAGATTAAATAAATACAAATAACTTGCTGTACATATACGCTTTCCACGGTTCTTAACGAAAAGGTGCTCTTTAGGTTGAATGAATGCAAACCGTTCGAATGTTATATAAGGTATCTGGAAAATGGTTACAATCAAGGTTAATAGAAAGCATTTAATAACAGAGTAGAGTACAATTTTATAATTTTACTGGAAAATTTTCGTCTTTCAATTACAACGTGCCATGAAATTAGAATTTCACGGTTCGGTGCATTTCGATTGCAATATTTTGTCTTTTTGCTTCAATCTAACAGTTTTGACAGTCGTTCCGCTAAAGTTGATGTCAACGCGGGCAGGGACGATGGTTAATGAAAAATGTTAAGAAGATGTTATGAAAATGCTTTGAATTTATAGTCTTGCGCTACCACTTTTGGGAACTTTTAAATATATATATACATAAGAATATTCGGTGTTCTAGGGGAAGCCTCTGATATTTTCCCTACTCTACATAACTTGTTGTAAGATTGTGTTGAGCTAGTGCGAGAGTGTCTTAGAGTTAAGGATTCTGAATCGATTTAAGTGTGTCTGTCAGTCTGTGTCAACATATGAAGGTCGCAATTTTCGAGATATTTTGCTGAAATGCGGTACATAGACGTGTTTTGGGCTCAGGGCGATTGCTATTGAGGACGAATTCCTCTTACATTTTTATTAGTCAGTCTGTCGCAAAAACCCTCTATCAGTTCAATACAATATCTACTCTTCGTTAACATTCCGTTCGGTATAAAATTCGTTTTCAATTGCAAGACGAGTTGCGGTAGGAACTAACTTCTCGAACAACCACAATAAACAACACCGGATAGAGAAAGGAAAGATAGCTTTTCTTAACAACAGAAAAGACCGTTCAATTTTTAAGATATACCTATTGCTGAGATCTAGGCTGAAATTTTAACATCCAAGTCAAATCTGTACAAGGTCAAGGTATATTTCTTGTTCTTTCGCACGTTATCTTCTGTTTCCCGTTGTGTGGCGATTCGGAAGTTGAATTTGGATTCTGTGACAGATCGCAGGAGACCTAAGGCTGATCGGCGGTTCGCAGATTTTCCAATAAATTGTCCAGTGCTGAGTCATAGTTGTCCGCAATCTATTCACAATTGTCTCTCTTGCTTCTTTTGCTTATCAGATAGAAACCTTGGCACTCGCCTTACCTATGTTCATGTTTGACGCTGGCGTTCACTTGTTAGATCCTGTTCTTGTCAGACTGTGTGATTTAATTCAAATATTCTCCGCCTAGAGCGCTGTGGAATGCAGATCGTATTTCATATTTCCTGATAACAAATGTAGGTTTTTTGAATAAATTCGTCATCCTACCTAGTTTGGACAAGAGGGCATGTTTCCGACGTTTAGCCAAATTCGTGTAGAAGTGTATTTTAATAACTTATCTTATCTTCGCCTTCATCCTCTCATCTTGCATACAATCTTTTCTTTCTATATTTGTGATAGCAGTTGTAGTTGGTGTAATTGTGGTTCTACGTTTGACTCGATAGATTGCTGGTAGGTTCTTTAATCGATGTCTTTATGTTGCAGTATTCTCGCCAGTATTGCGGAATTTTCTATTCTCCGTCTTGTGAACAATTTTCATCTCCTTTCGACAAATGTGTGATACCCTTGTGTAAAATATCTGAGGCCTTCTCAAATTATACGACACGAACCATTTGCATTTTATCTGTTTGCTGCTTTCTCTATTTCGTTACTTGGTGAACTTTTCTTGGTGAACGTATCTGCGTCTCTCCCGCTGTCTTTTGAATGGAATATGTTTTTGACAATAATGCTACTTTTCGTTTTCACCGTGTATTGTTTGTTGCTGCTGGACGGATGATTTCGTGAGAATTTCGTTAACGGCAAAGAATCGTAACGCTGCCATGCAAGTCAGTCTCTTCGGCTGCGCAAGTTGGGATCGTCAATCATTTTATACGGAAAAAATACGAAGTGACCTTTCAATGGACAAAATGCGATAAATTCTTGTTTCAGAGAAATTCGATTCCATTTCTGTAAGTAAGCGGATGATCTTTGATGAATTCACGTATATTTTTGATGGCATATGAAGTTATCATATATTCGGGTGCTTTCTAGATGGCCTACCGAAAAGTCGGTACACTCTATACGTGTACCAGCGGAGTTATTAATCATCATTTATTTATTTTCGATTGCCCTTAAAACGCTTAGGGCACTTGTTAATTTTGCTGCGGTGCAGCGACTTATTGGCTAGCAATAGCACAAGTTGACGCCTTTCAATAAAAGTGTTAAAAACTTACGATCGAATATCGTGTTAGCTCCTTGTTCCGATATTCAATTGTCGCATTGATGCAATAAACTATCGTTTACCACGCAATAAGCAGGTTTTTATACCTTCGACTGCTATGCGCCATGTTTGACAGGATGCCCCTGAAGGATGCACCTTTTGTACTCAGTTCTCTTTAATTTCGCATGCATCGTGCATATGTGTATGTGCCTTGTAAGTATTCTCAAAGGGTGTACGAAACATCCCATAGATAGATCCATGTCCAAATTCAAAACTATATTTCTCCTTATTATGCTGTGTTTTAGCAATTATAGGCAAACGCTTGATTTCGATTTTTTGATCATTTTCGGACTCATACTAAGAGCAGTGACAAGGAATAACGTGAGACATAAGCTTTTGCCTATGCATTATAGATTACAGGGGACATATAGAAGGATGTATCGATTGTGTGGTTTGCCTCAAACGGTGTGCTTTAAAAATATTTGATAAAACTGAGTATATTCCCTGCGTTAGGTATAAAAACAACTAGAACTAAAAAATTTGAAGCTCAGCACAAATTTATTATATACATACATATATGTATATATATATATATATATATTTTTTTTTTTTCTCTTTTCAAGGTTCATTTTAAAAGACAAACTAACAACCAGCAAATTGGTCGCAAATTTCGTAGTCTTGCAATGCTGCTAAGAAATGTTTTATCTCTTCCTTCGTCCTGCTTTCCAAATTTTGTTTTTCTTTTTCTTTTTCGTTTTCTTTTCCTTTTTTTTGGCATATTACGAGAGGGTGTTGCAACGCGAGAAAAATATACGTGTAGAATGTTGGATGAGATTAGATTTTCAATTTTTAATGCAATTCGATGGTCTCTGTGCAATCAACTTTATTGTAGTAGATTTTTCTTCGCTAAGAGCAGTAAGCAACAACGAAATCTACCCACACTGGACGGCGCATCACTGCCTGCCGTTTAGTGCGAAAGTACTTGCCAACGTGTTTGAACAATGATGTACACATACTTTCGCGTGTAAGAAGCAAGTGAAGTTTCATGAAACACTGGGTTTGCAATTACAACCCAAAACATGTAAAACATGTGAGTCATCCGATACGTTTAGGGATTAATGATGAGTACTGTCTTAGTGGCGATGGGTAAAAGAAAAACATGGAAAAGAATAGATACGTTGCTAGGACCATTGATGACTATCTCCTATATGCTCCTAAATAGCTCATGGCGGACATACACAGTAAAATATTATGTTTTTGAGTGCAAAACCAATAAAGCGATATTCGCACTGGATTGTAAGAATGAACTAATGAAGTTATGTATGTAGCCTGACTACAATCTAAGCGGAAACAATTTTCTTTGCATTTAACATAGCGTATCAGTAAACCTTCACAGCACTTAATTCACTTTATTTTTTTTTTTTGTGTTCACCGTTTCTAAGTGAAGACTGTTTTGCCGCGCCGAGTTATGATTGGGGAAGCGGAAAACGTTGTCAATATCTTGCAAAGCGCAACAAAACCTGTAAAAACCATAAATGCATTTTTTGTTATCTCCTTTGCTCAAAAATTGTTGTGGATGGATTTTTGAGCATCTGACAAAAAAAAAAAAGAAAATAAATAAATAAAGACTGTTGCCCATTTCCCTTTGTTGCCTACAATTTTTATTTACATTATATACACTTGAATTCTACTTTTGAAAAATAAGCTGAAAATGAATGACCTTTAGAGTCCCAGCAAAGAATGTTCGATCAATGCCATTTTCGTTGTATTTCGTAGATAACTCGTAAGGCAGTTTGCACAACCTTAAAGAACGAGTCCTTGTTTGTAGCTCACTATAATCATATCGATTTGCAAAGTTTCAATTTTCGTGACTTTACATTACGGACGAAGACTTCAACATGTTGTCGTTAGAAGTGAGTACAAAGCTTCTATTCGCCAAGCTCTTTCTTAGTTATGGACTTGTAACTGGGACGATGGAGACTATTGGCAACTTACATCACGTGTGGTTCTATGTAAGACCAAGAGAAGCTCAAGATAGATTCAACTTTTATTACGGCGGTCGAATCAGATATATTTTCTGAATTGATTTAAGCTTTTTCCGCCAGCTAGTCTCCGCCTGTGTATATTTGTATTCAACTTGCAGGTCACAAGTTTTGACATACTTGGATTAAATTTGTTGTCTGGCTCGAAGGTAAACCCTGTAGAGAAAGTAGTACAGAGTGGCCCAAGCATAGTGGGTATGTGCGCAATCGGTAAGTGTTATGCCTTTACCGACTGAACCATTCACTATAGTTATGACCAAGCAGGTTAAAATCCTTAAATATGGTTCAAGTCAGTTCACGCTTTATTTTTCACATCCCGTATAAGGACATCCACGAAAAGTATGCCTTCGCAAGGGATAGTTTTGAATATTTTATTACGGGAATAAGTGAAGAATTGTGTTACGCGAGCTCGTGTAGAGTGTTTAATGACTGCCTTACGCGACAATACTGAAACCCGTTCTTGATTAGGTTTTTAAACAGCACAGCATTGCTTAAGGTTCCTTAGGTGCACTCAACAACTCCAAATGAAAGTAAATCTCTCATTCGATGTTAGGCTTTAGGAATTTTTCAAATATTTTCTCCCGGGTGACTTGAACAATTCTTATAGCACTTTTCCACAGCTCTTTTCCAAACATGCGTCATTGGCTTTACTCAGCGCTAAAATTCGTTATCCAAGTAAGTTGAGCTTTAGATGCGGAAATGAAGAGAAGTCATGAGGAAGACATATTCTAAAAATGAATTGCTCGCATTGTCGTAAGGGATCTCTCATGTTATTAGGGAAATCTAACGAACAAGTAACTGTTAGGTAGTTAGTGCTAAAAAATGTCTGAGCTCTTTTTGTTTGCAGAGCAAACTGACCGTTTACCTGAACTAACTTCCACCGTGAACAGCTTCTGTTGCTTTTGATCTAGAACACCTACACAGGTATTCGCAGTTTATACGCACGAATTCTGATTGCGTTCATTCGCATTTTTCAGAGATAGAACAAGTTGATCATTGATTGGTCCAGAATATGTACACTTTGTAAGGTCTGTGGTGTGTACTTTTACTTACTAATAAGTCCACAATTTTTTCCGCTATATATACAGTGCTGACGGCTAAGAAATATGTTGTGGTTATGTAAATAATAATATTAATTATTTTGAAACAAATTTGCGTTTTATTTAATTGTCTTTCTTACAAACACGTGTCGTGGCCTTTCTATTACAAAACTTTCAATAGCATCGTTTCAAGAAAACAAAACTATTGCTCCGACTAGCGCTAACCGATTGGCTGTCGAAAAAATCATTAAAGAAACATTTCTTCTTGCTCTACAGCTGATTGTTGTCGTCGTATCTGTGCCTGCGAACCAAAAACTAGAACGCATTTGAAACTTTTTACCATAAGTAACGCATAAGTTTTGTAATTTAAAACGAAACTTGTGAAAATCTACAAAATATTGCTGAGAACTTTTCCTTTGAGTTGATTTTGCAAACAAAATAGATTAAAAATCCTTGTTTGACATTTTCACATGAAAAGCCAGTGGTAAGCAGAATGGAAACAAAAAACACAAACAAGAAAATACCAACGACGTAAATATCTAGAGTGTTAAAAGCGAAAAAAAGGAAACAATTTGGACGGAATGAATACACATGAAAATAGATTGTAAAGTACAAAATGGATAAACTGCGAAAATTCAAATTTCGAGACTTGTAGAGAAAGTTGGACAAGAATTTACGTCAAAAGTATGACTAAGAAGCACACTTCGGCGCCTAAGAGACGATGTTTTATAAAATTGCTGGTAACTTATTTAATGTAAGATAAGAGGGAAGGGAAAAGACAATGTCGGTGAAATCGAATCATTTATGTATGTTTGTATGTCATAGAATATCAAGTCGTTTAATGTTAAAAAATGTTTACAAGCATCAGACTTGGTTTGAGTATAAGAAACCTATCTTTGCATACCTTTCGAATAGGAGTTTTTCCCGAAGAATTCCCTCCACTAAGCTTAGCTTTCAGCAACTCGCAGCAGTTGTCTGTTGCCTGGCATCGTGAGTATCGATCACAGATCAACAGCACGCAATTTTTTGCATTTGTTTCAAAAAAGCACCCAACGCGTAAAAATTCCACGCGTAGTTTTATCGCAAATATAACTGAGACAATTTTTTCACCTCCTGTCCGCACATGTATGAGTTTATGTATAGCTGAAGAAATCGTTATACATCCGTTTTATTTTTTTATGAAAAATGCGCTTATTTCTGAATCTTTGTACATTTTATTCAAAGTGCATCGCTCGCCACTATTGGCAGAAGTAGTGTCTTGATCGGCGAAGCGATGCATAAAAGAATCAATTTTTGATTGTCGTTGTAAGGAAATAAGTTCTCCTCGAGGGGACCAATAGGTCGTGAATAAAACGAAAAGTAGAAATTTTTGTTGACGAGAGAGTGGGAGGGGGTAGACGGGGCCGGTAGTTAACTTCGCTGTTAACGTTTCGTGAGCAGGTTTTGCAACATTAGGCCGAAACTAAACCTACGAAATTTTTTCGAAAATTGTGTTAGTTGCTTTGGGAAACACTCCCTAGAGATAGTTTCGTGTGGCTAAAATAATTTATGATACAAAACACTAGTTTTTAAAATGTTTACTTTCATGCGCAGCACAGAAATTTGTCTAGTGACAATTAGAGATGTTGTTGACGTCACGCAACAATCATGCAGGTCTATACAATCGGTTTTGGAGGTCCAGTTGGGGTTCCAATGCGTTTTGCCAGGACCTTTTCATCAGGAATTCACATGAAATTCTCTAGTTTCACATCGGCTCTAGTTTGGCAAACACGAAGCAAACAAAGATGAAAACGAATCGGAAAGTGTCTTTTCTCAGGTGAAAGTCAACAAGCGCATTTCACTAATTGCTAAGTGTGATTGGTGTGAAATGTGACACAAATGTTATTTCGAATTCTGTTAGTCCAAGAAAAGATCTTTTGATGAAATTGATAGGAGATTTGAATGAAACAACTTACGCTATGTGTGTGCGCACATTTGTGCTACATAGTAGTAGTAATGAATGTTAACGTCATTTTAACTTTTTTTCTTAAGTAGTAATAGTAGTAGTAGTAGTCATTCTCACTTTGAATGATTTAGTTTTAAGGAAAACCCACGAAAAGGAATTTTACTCGTTTTCTTAGCTTAAATCGCTCGTGTAAATATGAATTAATGCATTATATGAGTTTTAATGTTTCTTAATAAATACAGATATGTTTACATATACATTCATACATATATATATATAAATATATATATATATATATATATATATATATAGATATATATGCATACACCTGGCTCTGTGCGATTGCGTTTGCATAAGTAAGTAAGTAACTAAGGATAAGAGTTATAAAATGCTTTCAAGTTTTCTTCGGGCTATTTATTTTATTCATTTATTTACACTTATCCTTCTTTATGCTTTGCATTCATTTCTTTTGTTCTTTTCAAAACTAAGTTGGCGAGCACGCACACAGACGTACGCTTATGCGCAATGATAATTGCCCGAATGTATGTTTGTTTTGTTCTCATTTTAATTAATTTGTTTGCGTTTTATTCATTCTACACAAAATGTTTCGTTTTCCTTTGTGCTCTGCAATCATCATCGGGCAGAGGTTAATTAATTTAATCACACCATTTGCATTTGTTTGCTAAACAAATCTGCAAACATACATGTGCATGTATATTTTTTCAATTCTCAAATATCTAGATTATGATTTAATTAATGACATATTTATGAAATACATACTAACACAATCCAAAATAGATAGATAGACGTATACTTTTAGCACGTTTATCGCCCTCTGTTTAGATATTAGTACAATAACTTTGAGGTCGTAAGAAAGATGTATCAATTTTTAATATCTGCCAGTGTCTGTACTTGTTTGACTTCCTGCCCATTGAATATCAAAAACAAGAAGAAGAAGAAAAATTGATATAAAGTTACATATCATGCGATAAGTGCGTAGGATAACATATTGACGGACATCGCTACTTTTCTAATTTTCAAAATATTTCGTCTGTAATATTAAACTAAAACAACTGTAACTTTCCAACTAATGGTCAAAATTTTATAAAGTCGTGTCACATTTCGTTCGACTGTTCTCACTATCTAAAAATCATATCGAATCCATACCGAATAGTTATCCATAACTCTTTATATATTCTATCTAGGGCCACATAAGAGCAAGATTAGAGATACTTTTAAGACAGAAAGTTTCGCTTAAAACACATAATCAAAAGGAGAAAATGGCTTTTGCCTATTGAACTGCTCGCTAATGCATAGGCTGATTGGTTGTCCATTCTTATATTGAGAGTATTCAGACATTTCTGGCGTTGTTTGTTTATGAAGATGCATTCAAGAATTTATTTAACTCGTAACTTGTTGGCGGAACGTTGCCTCAGCATGCAAGTTTCCAGCTTCAACCTTTTATCTTATAAATATTGCGGGGGTCGGTCTTAGCTTGAACTGCGCCTGTATTATAGCAATATGGCGATATGTTCATCTGCCCCAAAATCATTCATCTGAATTAGATCCGAACTTGCCTCTCTCGCATAGGTCTTCAAGCAAGGCCATAAGTGATTAGATTCAATAGATAAAACTATTTGACGAAATTTTCTTTCTGTTTTTAATGCAAGTAAAAATGTCCGTAAGTGCAGTTAAGCTAACCGCTCACTTTATTAAACTGCACACAAAGAATTTCGTATTCATGTTGATCCTTTGCTGAGTTAGAGAAGCAGAAGATAGGTAAAAAGATCAAAGTTGGGCAAGACTGGCCATTACGTCGATTGCACTTTTTTTCTTTTAAATCAAACGTTAGATATTATGGGCAGTTAACTGCCCATTTTTCATGAGAACGCTTATGCAGGGAAGTGTTCAAAACAAAATAGATTTATGTTGCCCAGACTTAGAGCAGTACGTCACTAGCACTACGTCATCAATGATCCGATCAGATATATTAAAAAAGTAGAAAACGCTTTTTAGAGTAACAACTTTTTCAAAGTGAAGATTGACTCTAAAAATTCTCTGATCCAATCCATTTTCAACATCTAAAAAAAAAAAAAATTTTCTTTTCTTTATCGGCTAAAATATATGTCAATGTAGCAAATTTCATTAGTAGATGTAGAAAAATAATTCCGCATCGTTTGGCATTTACTGTTTACTGTTATGACAAATTCTTAAGGGGGTTGCGTACAATCACCCAATCATTCATAATACGCCCTTACCGCAAATCGTTGTGGTTATAATTACGAATTACTTGCAGCCCGAGATAAGCCGATTATAGAAACTAGAAATTATTAAAAATTATATTAAGGCTTGGGCTAAACTTCGCAAATTTCTTAAAAATATCGAAGATAGAGACAATATTACGCATGCAAAGTTTTCAAATTTAAATAAATTATGTTTAGCTAAATATTTATTAAAAGCAGAAAGCAGAAAGCAGACTATGATACTATGAAAGGAGCGCAGGTCAGCATTAGACTCGTTTCCTTTTACCGGAATATTAATGCATCAACAGCAATATGAAAGTGTAACGGCTTAACAAAACAGCTAAAGTGAAGTTTGCTTTTAAATGATGTCACGCAGCCATTGAGTAGTTCAAAAGTACACGCCTCTAATGCATATCAGAACGAACTTGGAACACGGCGGCAAAAACAAATCGGCATTCATTTTAAAACTTTGTCTTTCATTATTTTCGGTAAAATCTTGTAGTGCAGTTTAGTGAAAACTTAGGTGATCGTAATCTTGTTACCTGTTAATGGGTCCGTTCATCGACGGAATTCAAAAAAATATGTTTCGTTTGTTCTCCGAAAGAGAGAAGCAGAATATTTGCCGCAAACATTACATAGATGGACAGATGGACAGACGGACAGACGGAACTGCTCAAATCGATTAAATTCTCGGTGATTACCAAAAATATATGAGCTTTATGAGGTTTCTGAAGCTTCCTTCTGTGTATCAATATGTCCCGCATCCTTCCTAGATGGGTGTAATAAAAACAAATGTAAATGCCAGCACCTTAACTCATTTGTGATCAAATACTCGTTTGCGTCCTTTTAATCAATGATCCAGGCGTCACTTCTGAATCCAAAATGTGCTTTAGCATACCTAATCAATCTGTCGCTAGTAAGGACAGAGTTTCTCTTTACCAATATCTAAAGAGTGCGACAATCCGTATGTAACTAAATACTTACTCTCATATATCGGTGGCGAGGCGAAGCTGTTGTTTTTCCTTACTCGTAAAAGCCACTTGACACATTTTCTATTTTACATGGTAACGTAATAGCATCCTGAGAAAGTAGTCGATTCCTTTCAACGTTCTACACGAAATGTGTATGCTTCGTGTTGATGCCGTTATAAAAATTTGAATTTGATGCCGTTATAAGAAGATGAAAACCTTAGGTAGTAAAGGTTATATAAATAGTTGTTCCACAAGTGCAATCGTAAGTAGGGGAATTCGTAACGTTTAGTTTGCTCACTTCTTCTTTGCCCTTTGCAACTAATGTACGTCTGGCAGGCCAATCCATGGGGCACGGGCTGCGTGGAAATCTCAATATTGCTTCCAAGTTTCAAGAAGAAAATCAAATCAAAGGTATAAGTAAACGGAAAAGAAACTCTGTAACAACAGCGGAAGCCAATTCGATTCAATTTGTGTTATTTCTCGTAATATTTTTTTTAGAAAATCTTACGATTCTATGCCATCTAATACCGTCACTGACACTTCTTACAATTCCTTCCGTTTCATCCTCCTACCGTTGTTAAGTCTCTTAGGTGTGATAGCGGGTAGCGATTTATTGCTTGCATGAGATATATTTTCGCATGCGGTGTCACCTTTTCCGGACCGTACAATGGCCCCTTCATGTACGCGAAATGTAAGCAGCTTAATTTCAGATAGAGAAATTGAGGCTAGCATTAGGCGAATTGCGTGAGACCATGTCCGAGTTTTGCATTGTTGAGAATGATGAAGCACGTTATTTTACGCGACACCGTTCTCATAGATCAATTCAGCCGCTGTGTTCGATTTGTGAGTTGAAATTGTAGCTTCAGAACTTTTTGTAAATGGCGATTTGAGGGAAGCTGACGAAGATAGGCTGCGAGATTGTTTAATCACACTTGCACGTTCAAGTCTCCATGGTTCTCTGGGGACAGTATTGTTTTCTGGAAAGAGATGCCATACATTACCGTATCAGTATTTTAAAAATGGACGCATTAAGAAGAAATCGTAACCTACAACACATGCCAGATATTAATCTAAAATTAAAGCAAGTATTCTTCCAAAGCCATTTAAAATTTCTAGTCTATTTGATAAAGGCCTACACGTTTCAACTGGCGAGTGGAAAATGAACGAAACATCTTACAAAATTTCATCTATTGACTTGGAAGAAAAGGCATAACACAAACAACTTTAAAAATTTCCGCACTAGTAAGACAAGACAAATGACTGAAATGAGGTGATCTGCGGTCAGTGCTGGTCAAGAAAGTATATCTTTTACGTGTTGTCCGAGGCGTATAGTTTGTCTTGGAAAGTGAAGATAAAATGTAATTCATACCCATCCCTTGGCGATGATGTAAACACCCAAGTGAATAGATGTATAAATGGTGAGATGTAGCAAGTTGTGATTGAAAAATAGAATGGCCTTAGAGAACAACAAATTCGGTATTAGTGTAGCATTTATAATTAGACTTCAAGGCAATTGGAAGGCGCTATGTCGAAAGAGCCGAAGAAAGCAACGATACTATATGCGACAGTGTTGAGAAGACTCAAATCTATCGATTACATGACTTTGTAATTGGACGCGTCTGCGATAACTGTATGATGTATTTTAGGCAAATACCGGTGCATGTATGTCTAGTTCTCCGTTTCTCTTTATGATGTTATTGATAATATGAAAAATTATCCTTCGAAAACGATCCCTATGAATGCAATTCAAGCTCCTCTCGAATTGCACTTATTTTTTAAACGAGTGACGAGAGGCAGCTGCCATCATTTGACTTCGATGTTACTACGTCGCACTTGATATTGTCGGTGAAACATTTATGCACTTGGAAACCGGACCATTTTTCACGCTTATTTTGGAGCTAAACTTCGAAACAAAAATCAAAAACATGTTGTTGTATGTAAAGAAAGAAGAGAATTATTGTTCAAGTACGGAGAAGATGTGTTGAGCGAACGCCAGCGCCAATGCCCAAAGTGATTTGCAAGATTTCGTTCCAGCACTGTCGCGGTTGAAGTTGCACCACATTCTGGCAGGCTGATTGAAGCGAGTGAAGGCAACACAAAGACATTAATTGATGCAAACTGCCGAAGAACAACTCGTGAGATCGTCGGAAGGTAAAATTTATCGAATTCGACTGTTCATGATAAGCCATTTACGCACAATAACAAAATCCCTTTTCATTAAAAAAAAGAGAAGAAAATGAATTCACTTTTCGAGCAACTCAACCGTTTTTAAAGACATATCGGCAGCACACGGCACCAACTGATGTAGAAATTTATTTGATCTTATTATCGCTTTGATCGGTTGATTCCATGGACACTGAACGCTTCTACAGAGCGTCAGTTGCTTGCAAACTTTGCTTAATGTTAAAGCAATTCATTTGAAATTTTTGAAAGGAACTCAGCGGAACGTTCTGGTCCGACCTTTTATGTTGTCGGCCCCACTGTAACAACCCTGGGCGTCCACCTAGAACGCGAACGTATTTGCTTTAAAGGCTTTCCAAAATAGCGTTTTATTTATTTATTTAATTTTTTAATATTTTTTGGCATTAACTAGGCCTCGCTTGATTATTCGGAATGTAGGTAACACTTGAAGCTCAATATACTATTAACAATTACTTGCTTTCGACGCAATAGATGCGTCGTAACGTTCTTCAAGCTATTTGCACGTTCGGACGTTATCTGTGCTTAATCGAAGCAAAAAAACTTTTTCAATTGACTGACTGTTTTCATAAAAGCCCATCACAAAGCATCACTTACAAGTCAAAGGACGAAATGTCATAGAAAGTTAGTGATAAGCTTTTTTATGTCAACGATATCTAAAAACCGTGTTCATATTTATTCGACGAGGCCATGTAATGAGGAGTCTCAGGTGGTACAGCTACAGAGGCAAAGCAGCAGAAGTAAAAACTGAGAGTCATTGGTACGACATATGTCATGTTTGGCGTATAGAAAATTTCTCTAAAGCGAATGTGGATTTAGTTTTCCTGTTTCTTACAATTATTGTGTTTTTGTTGCTTTTTTTTTTAAAGTCTGAACTTCTCCTACTGTGCAGTAGCAGTACCTGGGTGATAGTTTATTTTGACCATTTCATCCTCTCGTTTAATACCTGCGGCGAAAAGGAATACCGGCTACAATAAAGGAAGTTTTAAACTCACACAACACATTAACACAATGTACCGGATTCTATACAGAATACAGCTGACAAATGAGCTTCCGATTACATCCATAGCGTAGATGCCGTGAAAAATTACATAAAGTAAAAAGGTTTTCATTTTGCTTAACATTTTGTTTAAAGCAAAACAAGATAACGAATGAAAAAATAGGAATAAATAGAAAACCCACGCGAACGGGATAAAAACTTTGAAAAGTAAATGGATTGGATTGCTTGCAAAAACATTCAAGCATTATAGTGCTAATAAAATAATAGCACGAAAGTTCTTCGAAATCCCGCGTTCACTTTAAAGGTTAAATTTGTATTTGTGTTTACAACAAATAGATGATTAACTTGCTAGTTTACCAGGAAAGCGAACCAACGGTAATAAAATATTTTAACAGATATTTGTTGTTGTGAACGAACAAGAAATGTTATTAAATAATAGAAACGAGTTCAGGATAATGAAATAAATTATGAATATATGTGCATAACAAACGAACAAATGAACGGCAGAGAGATTTTCGCCCTAAAATTATGCATAGAAATTCCGCTTTTTTTGTTATTAGAGCGAATGTAAATCAAATTTTGCTAATTATAGGCTTTCGTGCGCTTATTCATTTAATTTAATTAAATTCAAAATAGTAAATTAAATGCAAATAAATGAATATATGAAGGTTTCCCTCATCAACGGTAACATGTGGACGGGAAACGCCTAGTGAATATATCACAAGATTTATATGTACGCTTACTGTTGGATGTCTGCCATAAGTTTGTAAAAGAGTGCGAAATATCAAGTCTTTCAAACTTCTGCACTCAGGACGACATAAGGGTACAACGTTGGCTAACACACTTGCAGCACAGCACTGGACCCTGAATAAGTCCTGAATATTCTCTCCGCTTGCAATTGCAGGGAAATGCCCTACAATCAAGTACGTACACACTTTTACGCAACAAATTACCACATTTCACATTTCACATTCGAAGATGCGCATTTGACGCGACTACCACCGAACAAATTTTCAATAAGATATTCAACTTCATTAAAACGCCAACGCAATTTGCTAGCGCTCGCTTTACCGTAATTCAAAAATGTATTTAATAAATAAGAGATTAACGAAATTGTTTTTCACTTATACATAATTCGGTCTTATCGTCATTTCGTATTTGCGCGTGTTTTCGCTTTTGGCCGTATAGGTATAAGTAACCACAGCTTTTGCTTCCTTCGGTGGTTATTCTGACTTTTCATATTGATTACAAGAAGCTTTTAGTCTAATGAATTTCTCAAGGCAATCATTTTTTTTTTTTTTTTTTAATTACTGCTCTCGTTATTGTCACGAAATTTTAAAGACAATGCCTGCATATTGATTTTAATTAGATTTATAAACGTATTTGGCTATCGGCCAAAGTCTTTTTGCAATTGTCATGAGCAAGGAAGAAGAACGTATCCTATTAGTATCAGTTGCTGCCTGTGAAGAAATGACTGATCACTTGCAAATAAATATTTTATAAATGGAAAGATAGTTTTTGTTGTTGTCCACCACTTTTCCAACACTTGGATATAGCGATTGAAAGAAAGCACAAAAAAAAAAAAACTAAAAAAAGGACGGAGGGAGAGACACCAGACAAATGTGCAAAGTTTCCATTTTCTACATTAACGGCTGTCGACTCGAAATTCGGTTCCGGCGGAGTATATATGACCACTGCAGATTATATATCTGAGTTTTACAAACGTAATGACTTTTGGAGAGATGGTTGAAAAGGGGTGTAGCAAGTGGGGGCGAGGGCCACGGTCTTTTGTATTAAGACTGCGCCTTTAAAGCCAATTACATGACCTAAACCTAAATCATTGCAATCAGAATATATGTCTCACCGTTTACGTTAGGGAAATTCACCTTTTCGATAATCGCAAAATTGCTTTTTCCTTTGATAATCATCTTTATATACCATTTTGGGATAATTTAGATTTTCGGCAAATTTCGAAAAATTAAAAAAGAAAATAATTCACGACAGGTTATATGTAGATACATATATTCATTCCTCTTAATAATCCAAATGTAAATCCAATCAACTTGTCAAACATATATGGGGAAGCAACCAATTATGTTTGTTTTGCCAAGAATTGGCGAAGCACATGAACTCATTAAATCATATCTTATCTTGATCAAGAAAACATATATTACTTTAGAAGATTTTCAATATGAATTTGTCTGGTCTTGCAAGTCCGACAGTAAAGCAATAAACATATGATGGCCAGATTGTAAGGTTCACAATAACGTTGTCCCACATGAATCTTTCACTATAGTCACGTATTTTATTATTATTATCGGAACTGATATATATATATATATATACAGATTTTCGATTAAATTTAATTGAAATTTGGTTTTTAATTCTTCTGTGAAAGCTTTCCGTTACTCTTAAATAGGTTTCAAAAAACATTTGTTAAAGTGCTTTCGATTAAATTAATACCTTGAAAAATTACAAAAACATTATTATTGACATAAGTTAACAATAATAAACTAAAGCAGGATGGGCTTGAAAAGCATTAAACGAATTAATGTAAGCGATTCGTAGAAATATGGAAATAAGTGCAGCGCAAAAGCTCCGTGATCGTTCAAATTTAATTTATTTTATGTGTAATGAAAAACATAAAGCGTACGAGTAACTTAACACATGATTGACTACGGAATACCTTATGATAAATAAACATTTTCCCAGATTTTCATATAAGCGGCCAAGGGCCATATGTGTTTTATCGTTATGTGACGTTATGAACTAACGGTTTAAATGCTTTATATTCTCTTTAATGAATATTTGGTCGAATTTGTTACGTCTGTCCGTCCAACGACCACTGTTTTAAAGAGCTACACTATAATAAGATAAAGAAACAAGATGACATATTTGTTCCCTTCGCAATACGTAACTCTTTAGACGTAATATGTCTTAACGTCCCGTGTCCAATCAATCAACGATCCACCAGCAAAAAACAGGCTAAGCATAAATTCATCAGACAATTCAAGTACTCGTTGGTATTTTAATCTAAAATTTCTTGAGTGAATGCCGTCTTATGCGAAAACACTGCACCTATTTTTTCCTATCCTTATATTCCTGATATATATTGTGTAACAGCCTGCCGACCTTCAGTGCATTGGTTTTCTTTCTAAAACTTCAGAAGCATTCTGCCTCGTGGTATCTTTTACTTTATCTGGTCTAATAGGAAATTCACTTCATTTTGCCTTACAAACAAACTGGAATTTTTGATTTTCTTTCTCTTGAATGTGAGGCAGATAATAGATAATAGATAATAGATAATAGAACGCCGCCATCGATGCTTTCCCTCTGTGCCCAGAAAAGATTGCTAGCATTAGACTTCCTATTAAGAAAATTAGTACAGTAAACGTTAGGCGCATTGACCTGGACTGTGCTGATCCGTGCTGCTGTATTCATTAGGTGCTTACGTATTATTTCCCGCCCGAAGGCTTCGCTCCTTATGATCGCACTTGAAAAAGAGTCCTTTGTTTAGATAGCCTTAAATGGCCAGTTATTCTTTTGGCATCAAATCAAGAAAACTAAATTGTGTAGCTAGTTATGAACTAGTTGTGATATTTTGGAACAAATATTTCTTCTAAATATCAAAAATGTCTTCTAACGATAATTGCAGATATTACGCGAAGGAGGTAATAAACCGTTGCCCCGTACAGTTTAGCATCCAGTACGGATTCTCGTGCACGAATTCCATTGGTGCACACATACATGCTTTTTGGCGCGAGCCGTATGTTATCAAAAGCGCTCAAGTGAATCAATTTAACGTTTCAGATGCTGAATTTGATTTGCAAACTAATATATTGAAATTCAAAAGGATAAAGGATAATTGATCACAAGGCTTTAATTCATTTAATTAGACAACGAGATATTTTTGTATTATTAGTCTTGTAAGTATGTCAATATTGAAATAATTGACAAATAGCCATAATTGTATGACGAAGGTGTGAAAGGGTGGGAGTGTATCCTTATATGAAATGCATTTATATCTTAGATTGATTTTTAAAAATTTCTTGTCTTTGCAGACAGTGATCACGTCATCAACATTAACTGCTACGGCGATACAAGGTAAGATTCTATCTTTTCGTCGAAGCCAGCGAATTAGGTAGGGAGGCTATGTACTTGGCACGAACCATAGAGCTGCCAATATTATGGAGTTGCAAAGACTTTCCTAACGGAGAATGTTCATTTAACGTTATCTCACGATTCAGTGGTGATTTGCTAGGCCGATAATAAAAGCGAAAACGATAGGTCTGATCTCGTGCATTACTTTGCAAAGAATTTGATTTCAACGCCCATTGTAATCTTGGTCACTACAGTCTACATATGAGCCCATTGAAAGTTATCAAGGAAGCAATTTGTTTAAACAGATTACAGGAACAAATCGGACTGCGAAGAAATGATGAAATCAAGTTTCGATGATCGCGAAGCTTGTTCGGAATCGTCAATACGATAATTGCAACATTTTTCTTCTTTTTTTTTATGAATGCGTGGTTATCCACTTTGTGGTCTCGAAAGAAAATGTAAATAAGATACACTTTCGATCGCGATTTGGATTAAACTTTGTTTTTTCATTACTTTGCCTAGGCTTTGCCGTTATTTGTGGAATACAATATCATTCAAATGTCCTCGTTCGTTCGTTCTCAAAGTTTCCGAGGATTTGAGGATTGTTTGCATAAATTCCATGGTAGGCACGTAAACCTTTTTGGAGTCCAAAGGGTCATTGAACTTTTCTGTCAATCAGTTGATTGCGTCACGAAATGTGTGGCAAGTTACACCATTTTGTGGAAAGCACATATCATCCAAATCGAAATCATCTAATCCGTACCACAAAGAATTGGTAACCGCTTTTCTGTAACGCTATGCATTGAGGGTAAATTCAATGCCTTTTTCAACTCAAAAAATTACATTTCAGCCCACAGGCCACACTCAAGGGCTAATTTTTATGCATGCAGGACAATAGCACATGCACGCAACACAGCCCAAATGAACTCATTATTTTTCTGACAAATTTGAACAATTTTCACATTTGTACGCTGTACAAGTTTGTATTTTTCCACGATAATTTGGCAAGCAATACTGACCACAAATATAAAATATTGATGGGAATCTGAATCGATCTAAGGGAAAGAAACTCTTCTTTGATGAGCCTGTATTATATGCACTCAGCGGATGCCCATTTTACGTTGAACGTTGCCATGGTCATGAAGGGGATGAAGAGATAAGAAGTGATCGCAGCGTAATGGCTGTGTGCTCGGTAACTTTTATGCCCTTACTGACTGAGGCAAGGGTCACAGCTACAACCAACTATGGTTAAACCACACTGAGAACCTGGAGAAAAATTGGTATAATATGTGTTAAACAAATATATTCTCCACCATTTTCTACAATTCTTTGCCACCTTTCGGGCAACATGGCGAATCGTCGAACCGGTTTACGCAACTCTTTAAGTATTTCAGAACCGCGTGCGAGCCAAGCCATGCTGCATCGATCTGAACACGTGGTAATCAGAAGGCGCTGTGTTTGATAAGTATGCTGGGTGCGGCAGAACTTCCCATTCAAGTTGCAACAGTGTATCCTTGATAACACTTCCAATGTGTGGCCGAACGCTGTCATGCAAGAGGATGATGTTGCGTCTGTTAACCGCTATCTGGTGCTGGTCTTTTTTGCAAAAATACATCGTTCAATATTTTCAACTGACGTCAGTAGACATCTGCAGTAAACAACTTCGTACGATTTTAGGAACTCGTAACACACAACACCTTGCTGATCCAAACCTTCCCCCTCCCTTTCTTTGCAAAACTTTATGGCCATAAATAATCCGCTTCGGTGCCGATGCAGACGGCTCTCTTAGACTAACCCACGACTTGTTGCGCTTGGTATTGTCATAGTAAATCTACTTGTCATCGGTATCCGCAATATGCCCCAGAAAACTCGTCTTGTTTTGCCTGCCAAGCAATGAAAGGGCGATGTTAAAACCGTTCGAAATTTCATTTTCAGTCAATTCGTATGGTAGCCATTTTCCCTCCTTTTGGGCCTTTCGTATCGCATGTAAATGTCTTTGAGAGTTTGAGCTCAGTTTTCGTCCAATAAGTCTTGCAAATCATTGCCTTCGACCTTTTTTGTCCTTCATATCGTTGTGTGCCCTTGACATCGAAATCACTACTTTTCAACTGTTGTAACCAAAAACGACAGTTAGGATATTATGGAGTAGGATCGCCTTAAGCTTCTAAAAGTGTTTGATCAGCTGCGTTAGCAGATTTCTTCAAGACAAACCATCAAAGTAATGAAAGCCGAAAATGCAATTTTAAGGGTTTCTTGATTAGCATCTGTATACACTGAATGGCTCAACGATGCTAAATGGAAACCTTTTACTCTACTTTATGTAGAGAAAGGTCAAGATCGTCGAATTTAACTGTTGCGCACGTTACGATACTTGGTATTACTTTACCATTTTCGCCAATAGATATCGCTGACCAAGCACCGAGTGCAAAGTCCATTCTAAACTCCTTTCATGCTAGATAGTAAAAATCGGTGAAAGACAAAGTTGGTAAGCAATCAAAATTCTCATAAAAACTAGAGCAAGAGTATAATTTTTTGGAGGTAAATTCTAAAGTTAACTTTCGTTAATATTTAAAATTTTTTGCCATCAATTAATTTGGAAGAACGAAAGAATAAAAGTAATTTTGCTCTTTCGAAGGGCGGCCATAAGCCTATCTCTCTATCTTTCTTCTGTTGAAATTGTTTTTTTAGATGTCTGTCATTATCATATCTGCTATAATGCACGTACTTGATATAAGTGGATTTTATTATTCAATAATTAAAACGATATTTACGATAACTGCATGTGCTATACGTATTTTATACCCATATATGCCAGAGTTAATGAGAAAGAAATCAAAACAATCTCGTAATTATTCACATTGTTTCGTAAAAGCACTAAGTACTTACTCGAAATGCCGTAAATTGTTAAAAACTTATGTAGAACTTGTGCAGCTCTTGTACAGAGTTTTGTCAGGCGTTTAATAAAGCTCGGTATATGTGTGCGCAATTTTGATAAATAAATTAGAGGAGAACATAACAACAAATTCTCATATGCCATAATTGTCGGCGTACCTGTTGGTTGTCAGCTGCTAAAAACTTTGAATATTTTACATATTAGTGAGATTGTTTCGCACTTGGCATGTAACGTTTCAAACTTACATCGTTAACGAAATAAAGAACTTACGAAGTACAAGATGTCATCGGAAGTAAAGCGACTAGAAATTTTTCTGCAAAATAGCAGCACGAATAGAAAGGACGTCCTAGGAAGTCTTTTGAAACTAAGCTATGTTCGGACTGAAGTCTGAGTTGCGCCGTTTCTGCTTTTTGTGTTAATTATCATGATTCTCACTCGTAGTTTAATAAGCCTGCAGTGTTAGTTATGTTTTTTTTTCCCTACAAACTGCTCTTATTCCTGAAACACTACAGACCTTAAGAAGGCTTACTAAACAAACACCGCTGTTCACGTTCATTTAATAGAAGTGAAAGAAAAAGCGAATTCGTTTGTCTTCCTTGCATGTTTGCATGCTTCCACTTTCACCGAGCGAGTGCGGATGCGAATGCACCGGTCGATGTTGAGCGTACATTTTCTGTAAAGTAATCTCCTCACAGGAAAAAACTTGATTGGCTTCCTGAAAATGTTTGAACACTTCCAAAAATTGCGATGGCTTAAGGATAAAATATTTTAAGATTTCAAGATTCGACTTTCATTAAAGTGATATGAAATAATGCAAGATATAATGAATATAGACATTATCTGTCATGAATAGTTTAAAGTGAAATGGCACCGTCCTTAATACTTAACATGTGGCTAAAAGTTAATCGGCTCTACAATAGGGAAAAAGAAAGTTTAATTCGAAGGGCTCCTATACCGCTATTAGGAGAAGATTTTTGGGTGTCGAAACTCAAAGAAACAAGAGGAAGCAAATTAATAAGCCAAGCGTTCTTCGAATTGCATATGACGTTCGTAATCATCAAATCGGCAAATTTTTGAGTCAAACCCAAGATTGGTTTCAAGCTCCAAAGAATATCCATCTAAATCTTAGATCAAACTTGCAAAAGTCAATAAAAGATTTCTTCATACGTTCGAAACACAAAGGAACTCTTTTTTAAGTGCTTGACTGTAATCAGCACAAAATGCTTGCATCAACTCAACGGACTATAATTTTTACAAAGAAAAAGCATTAAAGAGGATTTTTCTCATAACCAATCTTCTTATATTTTACTCCGTTTGTTTGCGTATTTGCAATTGTGGACCCTAAATAAAAAAGGGAAAATACTAATTCAAAGGCACCTCAATAATGGGTTTCATTTTACTTTAATTACTGCACATATAGGTTACAAAAGAATTAGTAGTGAATAACTATCCTGTCACAGCTTCAGGTTCTGTTTCAATTTTTATCGTGAACCCCATCGCTACGCAGCTTCGTGACACTCCCTCGATGATAATAAAAGTCGAATTGGACAATTTCGGCAATCACTTGCTACATTGTCTTCTTTTTTTGAAAAACTAAGTGTTTGCAAGCGATAGACAAAAACCGTTGTACTACCTATTAAAGTGATGGGAAACATTTAAGTCGAATGGCATAAATTCATGAATAGGTCAATTTTTTGCATACCGCCTTATATAAGGGTCTTATGAAAAAAAGCCCCTTCCATGGTATAAAAATATATTTGTTTTTATTTTATGACGAAAAGGAGTCCGCAATAATAATTTGACATAAATATTAACTTTAACCAAACCTGGATGGTATACAACAATTTTTTAGGCTCCACCCCATACAAGGGAACCTATGTGCGGAGTAAAAAATCAAAAAGTAGGACCTAATACTATTAGTCTCGCTGAGCTTATGTCATGTCAATTCACATTTGCGGCCTCGTTCCATATAAGGGTTGCCGCGACAAGTATTTTATCACGCGACGCCGTGTAGACTATCAACTGCGCGGCCTTTTCGGCATTTCTATTGCATTTTAAGTTGTTTTTATTTTCCTGAGATTAAAATTGTGCCAATAATTGCCAGCAAGCAAGTTCTGCATCACTTCCTTTTACTCTTTCCAATATCTAAAGACTGAATTGGAGTCCAATAAAAATTTTGTCTGGTTGAAATTAAGAGCTTCTTAGACCTTTTGGATGCGACGAAATGGAAAAGGCGGGGACGTTTCCGTATTTCTTTGAAGAATTTAAGCGTATGTGTTGCTCGATTTATCAAACATAAGCAAACCGTTGAATATTGAATTGAATACTGAATTGAATAACGTGACTTGAAAAGCCATCAGGGCGTATGAATGATGCAAAAGCCAAAGAAAGTGCAAATACCAATAAAAGGCATTGCACATGGTCGCGCACCCATATAAGTGTCCGCAAACGACAACGACGATGGACTCGTATGCTTTATGTGTACAGGTTTTCACGTATGCGTACACTACGTGCATTTTTGTTGCTTTCTTCAATGAAGAATAAATATTCAAGTTTTTTCAGTCAGGATTTGGTTCCTTTCGTCCTTTGCTTAATAGAAATTATTTTTCGCCATAGTATGTCTCTAGCAGCTTTTTGAACTTTTTTTGTTTTTTAATTTTTAAAAGTTTGGGATCATTTGTAAATGCATATACATACATATATGTGTGTGTGTATATATCAAGTATTGATGTTGTTGTTATTCATTATAAAACCCTTCAGCGTATTTATACTTTATTACGGAGAAAAAAAAAAAACAATTAAGAGCAGAACAAAATTTTTGTGATATGCTGTCACATAACAGCACTCAACAATTTTTGCGATAATTATGCGCATGTATGTGTATTGTACGTTGAACTTTACTTGTGTGCGCTTACGGTAGCAGCTCGCTTGAATGATGTATGAAAATTTCACATACATGAACTTTAATTTTGCGTACCTAAGACTCTCTCATGGAAGCCAACAATATGTGCCTGCACAAGTGTTGAACATCTAGTCTCGTTGCAACGTCACAGACCAAATGAGGGAGCGAGTAAGAAATTGAAATCATGTGCTTGGTGAAAGAAGAAAAAAGCAGAAAATAAGGCAAATTTCAGGATTTTAATTTTACGCGTAATGATAATGGTGTCGCATTTTTCTCCCTAAAAAATAGTTTGTAACATTGTTTTTCACATAAAACATAGGTGAAAGTGGATATGGTAATGGCACGCAAGCTGCTGTCATCTTACTAGGAAGGCAATTAGTTCAATCAATTTCCAAACTATTCAATATTTTTGTACCCATCGCTGAAGTATACCGGATGTACTCATTTTGCCATAATGTTTGCAACGCCCAAAAGGCAGCTCTAGAAACTCTATAGAGTTTATATATATTCTTGAGCAGCATGAAATTCTGAATCGATTAAGCCATGTCTGTCCGCCTGGTTGTCTGTATGGTATGTGGTGTTGACACTGTGTTGGTTGCAAAAATGAATATATCGCCCTCCAATTAGGCAGAAACATTGGAAGTTTTTGAGCTAAATTGGTCAGAGCACGGGGACGCAGTTAAGTGTAAATTGAACGTAACTCCATCTTTCTAAACACAAAGTTATGGGTTTTTGCTCATTGCTCACAATAAACATAAAAGATAGAAGGCTGGAATTCTCCACATTTACTTTACAAAACACTCGACTCTTGCTGTGCAAAAATGGAAAATGCCTCCTTACTTTTTAGTCCTAACTCTTTGATATCGTGTACCTATTCCTATATAAATCTGTTAACTTCATAAGTACACCTAAGGGAGATTGACAGATTTTGACATAAACTTTTCTTTAGTGTATATAAGTAACATACACTACATATATATATTTTTATATAGTAGAGTTACTCCCCACAGCCGTATTCTGGAAGAGGTCACGAGTAACAAGGCAGTCGCAAGGCAGTTACAAGCGTGATTGTTTGCTTTCTGTGTAAGTCCGTTAGCGGCCTTATTTTACAACAAGCTGACAATTTTATTGTAACAATTGCTCCGGGATGCTTGCTTGGATGGTTACACGAAATCACAAAAAACTTGACCGTAAAAGAAAATCACAAGTTTATATGGTTAGTGAGGGGTTGTAAAGCCAGAATACATATGTAACGATGATCTAATGCGTGAGGATGGGGATTAGTGGGCGTAGTAGTGTGGGGATTAGTGGTGAATATAATGGGATGGTTCCCAGATAATAAACTATGCCAAGCATATCGGTTTTCAAGTGCGGATACGAGAAACAGATGACAAATCAATGCAGCGTGTGATATAAAAATTCGACACGTGTGGCATTTGTGTGCGCCATCAACAATTGTCACACACGCATAAGTGATAAATTAAAAAAAGGGTTTGCCCAGTATTGTTTTGCTGTCTTCCTTATACCAAAATTCCTGCCAAAAAAGGATCATTCGTCGCTAGAATTTTTTTTTAGTTCGGATGATATGAAAGCAATTCATTCAGACAGGTAGACGCACATAAGAACGGATAGACGGGCATACTTCGGACTGAAGATTTTGACAAAATGAATACTTTTGCTAAATGAATCTATCTCATCTTTCGATGATGAGATTGAAGATGATATGAAATATCATGGCGATCGGGATTTTACGGTTTTGTTCAACCCTTCTCCAGATTAAGTTCGTTCCCCTGAATTGTGGTTTTTGGGATAGCATACGTCTCATTCACAATTCTTAGAAGATCTATTTTAGAGCTGTTCACAAGCACTTCTATTTACAATGTTTCTTCAGGGCTGACAGACTTCTGCTTTCAGCAGTTATTTTGTTTATGTACACTTTCACAAGCATGTTCGCTGCATGTATCTACATTATGACAGTTCTTTGTGTTAGTCCTTTTTCCGTGGAATATTTCGCGAATTGTTGTTAATCTTTTCAACAATCGTCAGCTGAACGAAGGAGGTAAAGTGTTATGAATATGTATTTGGTCTCTTAAAAAATCAAGTTTAGACTAATTTTCTTGCAAGCGCCAATCGTCAAATGTGAAAGTTCCCAACGATATAAACATGTGATGTGATAGGGGAATGAAATGTTGAAGTGTTGAAGGGGACCCGCATAACTGGTATTTTGCGTGCACTAGATGTTTTGGTGATTAGAAAATTAGAAATAGATGATGACAAAAATTTTAAGCACTGCTCTCTTGCGCTCGCAGAAGCGCTCATGGTCCATGCGTTGAAGAATAAATATGAAAAAATAATTTCTTCGACATTCACTTTTGTCACTTTTGAACCTTCAACTTCGGTTTTTTTTCTAAGTCATATTCGTCGACCTGACCGTACCGCTGGCTCTTTCAATTGTCACCGCATTGTCTTGGTATGTGAACTGCGGGTTAAAAATAACACTCTATTGTGAGTTGTGTGGGGGATTTGGTTTTTAGTTTTGAAAGCAGCAATTTTGCTTGGCAGGTCAAGCCAAGCAGGCAAAACGCATTAGGGAACTACTTGCAAGGCTTTTCATCAGTGAGTTGGAAAGTGCAAATTAAAAAAAACTGTTGTGTATAAGGTGTAGTTAAGCGTAAACATTTGTTATAAGTTCGAGAAAGACAGCAAGACATCGGTTGCTTGTAAAAGCTTATGGTGAATGGTGGTGGTTCGGACCTGGCAACGTGTTTTGCCAAGTTATGTTCCGGAGGTTTCAGTCCCAAAGAAGATCGTCGATTTGGGCGTTAATCTCATTTTGCGGTCCATGTTGGAGAGTAACTCATATCGTTAAATTTAAAATGTTTGGCAAAACTTCCTCACCAACCTAACATTAGGTTGTGCAAATGCTTTCGATGACTGTGTTTACATAGCATGTTCAGTTGACGGAACTGCTATTGCATTGCCATTGCTAAAAATAAAGAAGAATAAAAAGAAGGCTTCGATTTCGTGGAAACGGTTACGATAGTTGCGCAAATCGCTCAAGCAACGGACTTTACTAATTTTACGGTCTGAATCTTGTAATCGTAATAGTACTTTATTCGCGTCGTACCCTTTTACCGTTGTACTATGATTTTAAAATATGTTTACTGCACACCAGCATATACAATATTTTTCATTTAGACGCAAAATGTTCTTTTTGATGCCGTTAAAATTCCCCATAAGACCAATTGCAACTAACTTGCAAGCGTGTCTTTTATCTATACGCCCTCTTCTCCTTTTTTTTTGGCTAATGCGTACTTCTATTGTGTTTGTGACATTGTGCGTGATTGGTTATGTTTTGAATATTAATGTGTTTCTGGCATGGAAATCGTTCATTCAATTTACTCATTCATAATTTTGCATATTTACGGCCTTTCCAGCTATTTCATGCACTAATGTTATTTTTGGCTCTTTATTGTTTTTTTTTTATTTTTTTTTTTATTTTTGTTCTCTGTTGCCTGTAACCTTGTGTTTCGAAAAGAGAATGAACAGAGAACTGAGAACAATCCTTGAACTGTGCTTTTCCAAAGAAACATGCTTTTAGTTAATTGCTCATATTGTGGTTTATATATAAACTATGTTCAGCTAATTAAAATTTTCTGATATTTGGGGGAAAAAGTATAATACGCGAAGACCATACAAAAAGCACCCACGTTTCTATTTTGTTTTAATTAAAAATTTTTTATAAAATAATTTGTAACTAACTGAATTAAGATAAAACTAAAAGTTAAGATGACAACCTGTAAATATGTTATTGGCGTGTCACGAATAAAAAAAAAACAAATTGCACATTTTAATATAAACGTCGATCGTCACGGATTTTGTTAATATTTGCACCACATCGGTCGAGGGAAAACCATATTTTTTGTCTTGCAAAAGTCGACTTTACTCATCAACACAGCCGCCTTCCAGAGTGACCCCAACAACTCAATGCTCCTTTAACATTTCCGTGGCTTTTGTATAAAACGAAAAAGAGGGAAATGAAAAACTGCAAAACATACATATATACAAAGTCGAAATGTATAAGCTTTATGTTGCAGATATATTCGTATAATGTCAGGCATCGATCTGTAATACAATCTGTATGTCGAAGAGGTAAATATAATAAGTAGGAAACTTATATTCGGTCCGGACGGAATCCTTTATACCCTTCACCGTGGTCCTAAAAAAGAGAAAAAGAACTACATTTTCATACTCTGTAATACTGGGTGGGCGTGGTTGAATTTCTCTGTCTTCAGAGTAAAAGTGGAAAAAACACATTACATAGACAAGTGGGCGTTGTAGGAGCGTTATCTGAAAAGTTTGGGTCCTTTGCAAATTCCCTTGTAAGTTTGTAGGCGATATTTTCGCTCTCCAAAAATTTATATACACTATGGGATTTTTCAACCCCAAGCTTCTGTGAAACACACTATAAAATTAAGTAGTCGTGGATGACTTTTTTTCCTTTCTTTAGAGGTACTGAAGCAACGCGCATAGAATACACGTTCAAAGTTTTGTAGACTTATCTGCTGTAGTTTATGAAGAGTTTCCTTTTGAAAAACAGAATTGCCTTCCTTTTGAAAAACTCACTTTACGTAGTACTGTAGGCGCGTGGGATGACCAATTTGGCCCATGGCTGGAGATGTGGGTTAAGAACCTATCTGTGCTGAACGTTATTTGTGGTACAAGCGTGCGTTAAGTTTGTGCGGATGTACACAACACTCAGAAGGGCTTGGCTCATAGACTCACTCACCTTTTATTATTTCGATCGATTCCGAAAATAATTTTAAACTTGTCTTTCTGTCCGCCCGTCTTTTGTTCAACCTATAGGTCGTCATTTTTGAGGTATTTTCAAAAAATTTTGTTACTTGGCCCACGGGCGAACGTTATTGAACAGGGTTCGTATCGGACCACTTTGCCGGTCGGTTCCCTTATAACGATTTATCTTGGAAAGCCCTTATATGAATAAGTGTATTAAGCGAAGTTGTGTAGGGTATTTAATTATGAGGCTTGTCTCACTATAATGTTTTAACTCATCTTTGTTGAACAATATGTCTAGATCTTGAAAATACGATTCGACACGAAATTCATAACGAATTAATTGTTTAATCCAATCTTCTCACTTGCAACATCCTTTTACGACAAGTTAGCAGAAAGTGGTCGCTTGAGGTTAGATCTGGAAAATATTCTGAGCCGTCACGCAAATTGAACTTCCATTGACTTTTTTTTTTTTGCAGTTGTAGTCATCGCCTTGTGACTTCGTGTTTTTATTTCAGTGTGGACAAACGGGGCACCCAATATGAGGTCGGCCTCCTCATGTCTGAATCTTGATTTTTTTGCACACGTTCAAATGTGAGCGATGTTTTCGTCAGTGGTCGCACTCTTCGACCGTTTTGAACGTTCATCGTCACCCAAGTGTTTAGTTTCCGTACATAGGATTCAAGCGGGGTTTGAGTTGTGTTGGCGCACTGCTTCATTTTTTTCAGAAAACCGCTCATATCGCTTCACTCAAACTGTTGTCAAGCAATACGCGTCAAAAGCGATTACTTATTAATGCATGTAAAAACAATTCTTAAATTCGCTGCCATCTACATGTTTTTGTCGGAAACTTTGCAGTTAGTCTACATACATCATTAAAGAAATAAATGTTTATAAGGACCATAAATTGCGGGCTAATGGAACTCTTGATAGAAAGCCTATATAGCTTGCATTAGTACACTCTCATGATTAAAAGTAAAAAGAAGTAGCTTAAGTATCGCTTCATAATCGTAAATGTGTACGTAAGTACTGTTTATATATAATATTTTAAACCACTCGACGGCAAACTGTCTGTCAGTCATCTGTCATTGCAGCATTCACATTTGCAAAAATTTAGATAAAAAAGTGGAGCCACGCATCCACTCCCCCAGAACGTGTTTTGAAATGAATTTAGCTCAATACAAAGACGCAATATAGTGGAATTTCAAATAAGACTTCAAAGGAATGAGTCAAACGCTTGGATTTCAAATTAAGTTCAGGTACGTGAGATGAAAACTCACCAGTTCATCAGTGCATCGAAGGAAAACCATTCCATCTCCGTTTGTTTGCATTGGGTGGACGGTATTCAAGAATTGTGTTAATCCACAAAGAACTTCTATGCTCCTCGATTATTAAATTTAATAATGGATTTGTCTTTTGTCTCTTAAATTTCTGCATTTACTTATTGCTTATTAAGAAGCATACCTTTCTCCGCTTTTTTTCACTTATCTTAAGGCTTTCATTTTAATTTGCGTGAGTTGCTTGTTATACTTGGATATGAGTGACAGGCATCAAGTAAATTGTTTGAAAAGCTGAAAGAAAATGTAAGAAAATTTTTATTTTATATGACATCATTTAGGCGCTAGTAAGCGAAATTCTAATGTAAAAAGAAACAAATCCTACTTCTTTGTACCTTGCACTAAATGTTGTACAGGATATACTAATGCGGGGCTGTCCGGGACGATTCAAAGTAAACCCAACTTTTTTACACAAATGGATTCAAAATCGCATTCTGAAACGGTTTAAGCTTATCTGTCCCTACGTCTAATGCTTGCTCTTATAATTTTGTGTTCAACCTACAAGTCGCAATTTGCAAGCCACGTCTCCCCAAAGAAATGTGCAATGTTTAAAATTTCTCATCATAAATAACTGGGTAATAGCGTAAAAATAGATGAGAAAAGTTTGGATTTGCTGGGCCAATTTTCTGATTATCCTCCCATCATCACAGTAAGCCTTTTTATATATATGATAATAGGTATAGGTAGGAATGGTATAAAAGTTACTTATACCAAATACGGACCACTAATTTTTTGGACACCCTTACCCCACAACCATAATGAATTTCGAGTCCGTAGGCCTATTCATATAAAGCTTCCCATAAATGCAACAAAGTTTAATATTTGCTGTTTTATAATCAAAATAGGAAAAGAATGATAAAAACCTTTCACAAGACACAACGAATGTTTATGAAGAATTCGATTAGGCGAGGCGGTATGAAGTGGTAGTCAGTGTTTGGCTTTGTGCGATTATAAACTTTTTACTTGTTAGCGATAAGTGTTCATATCTTATATGACTGACGGCCCGGTGTTAATAAGCTAAACGCTTTTATTTAGCTCGAGCGCCTCGGTTGGTTGTAACGACGCAAGAAACCTTATGGTAGCGTGGACAATTTCTGTCGAACGTGGTGGAAATATAGAACTAGGAACTTTAATTCTTTTTATACATTTCTGTCTTTCTGGCTGAAAGACACGGACCGGTTGTTTGATATATAAAACAAACAAAAAAAAACAGATGAAAAAAATTATATTTGCTTTGAAGCAAATTTTGCTTACTCACCGCCTCTCTACTCTCAAAAGGCTTTTAAAACCATTATCAGTTCGAATCTGTGAATAAGTATTTTACACGTGTAATGAGATTTGCTTGAAATAACAAAGCTACGGTATACCATATGCTATGCGTTGTGGCGCCTGAAAAGGTTTTCAATAATTTTTGCTATATTTTTTGCAAATTTTTGCAGAGAGAGAAGTAAATCAACCTATATTGTCTTGTTCGTCGTTGTCTATGTCTGCTTTTCCACTGTCTATTTGGCAAAAGAGTTGATTGGCAAGATCGAGCGGTAAATACGCTACGTAATTTCATCTAATGCGATTTTTTACTTATTTTCGTAATAAAATACCAAAAATTGCAACTTTTTCTAGTTGCTTTTGCGCTTTGGGTTTTCAAAACTAATGTGTAATTACAATATTGTTGTTGTTTAATTTGCACGATTATCAAAAGAAGTTCAACAAAAGTTGAACATGTGCCCGCCTCAAGATTTGTTCCAAATGATGTACAACCCAATGAGGATTTTGTGGCTTACAGCGTTTGTGTGCAGGGCTTGGTCCATCTCACTATCACGCGTAAATGTGGTAAATGAGTGTTTAGGGGCCTTGCGCAACATCCACGTGATGCTTGTGCCATTACATAATTATTTAAGGAGAAGTACTTCTCAACGAAATTCTTATTGGGAGACAGATCATAACTTTTCATGAGCCTTGTTGATGGCGTAATTTGCACCAGCTACTCGCGGTCCGCGTAAATAGTTTCGACAATTTCCAATTTCCAAGACGGAGCACATACACATAAATTTACTGTAACGGCTTTAAATGTATTCGAAAGGCAACCATGCGCCAGTTCGTAAGAACTGGAAAAGTGAATTAAACTAACTTTAATCACTTCGTTCTACATTTCACAGCTAGCTTGCCCTTCAACTACCTAATAATTACAGTAGTGTTTTTTTTATCATTGTTATTACTTTTCTATTTATTTACGTGTTTTCTTATTTATTTATTTATAATTTTGTATATATATTTTTTTTTTTTTGTTAAATTCAATTTTACTCTGTCTTTTTGTATTTTGAGGTGCATACAAGTGCAGCTCTTGATTGTTCTTAAAACAGTATGAGCAGAATAAGATCTCCAGTTTGCATTCATGCATGACTGTCTGACCCTTCAGGGCATACTTCAAACACATGCTTATGCAAAATGCAAGCGCACATATAAGCTAAAGAGAAACTAGTGTGTAAATCCTCTTTTCCATGCACGTGAACATATTAAACAAGAAAGGAGTTACGTTATCCAGCACTATCTAATGCGAGCTGATACGATACCTGATATTTGAGTGATTGCGAAATAATATATACTGCTATGAAAATAGCATATTTGATAAAATGAATTGGCAGGAAAATTGCCTAACATCTGTTGAAAACGTTGGGAAAGTAGTAAAAGCCAATAAAGGTTTCCGCTGCTTTGACTGCCTGTCCTGCGCGCATCTGGCAATTAACAACAAGATTAATAAAGATTTCCCAGATTAACAATTACATATATTGGAAAGTCTAGCAGGTTTCGTGATTTCTCTCAAAAGGTTTGTAAGCAAAGAATGCGCGCTAGCTAGGTGACCGTTGGATCGTGATATTCGAAGTCAGAGATCGGAATGAAATCTGTAAGTGCTTTAAAAGCAAGTTACTGGAAGTAATTTTCCACATTTGTAAATAAAGTCCGAAAATCGTGCTAACAGCGCACACGTTTCCTTTATTATTTTTATAACCCACCACCAAATTCTGCGAGTATATACAATTTGTCAAAACGTTTGGAACACGCTGCATATACATAGCCAGCTTAAGAAACTCGGGCTATGCGTATATGTCCGTCCATCTGTCTGGCTGTTTGGATTTTTCTGGTGAACATTTTCCCGATTAAGCTATGGGCTACAAGTTTGGCAAAACCATTAAAAGTTGTTGCAAGCTGGTTGCAAATGAAAATAGACGGAATCGGCAAAATGGCACGCCCGTTTTGTAACGTAAGCTGAGCAATATTTAGAATATGAAAAATGAACTTGTTACTTCTCTTCTGTAGTCTTTCTTAAGATTAAGTCTCTCAATATCAAAAATTCGCTCACAGACCAATATAGTTTTCTTACTAGTTTCTTTTCAAATAGTTAATAGCTTATGCTAATAGCTTTTTTTCGAATAAACACTATGCCAAGCATAGTAGTGAGCAGTGGAGAGATGCTAGAATGAACGAAGAGTAAAACGAGCGAAGTGACGTGTAAGAGCAACAGAGAGAAACAATCATCAGTCGTTAAGTAGAGTCAAGTTGTAAATCAGTACAGTCGCCGAACCTTTTCCTTACCTTTTTATTATTTTTATTTCTTTACATTTAATTACTGGAGAATTTGAAGTTCTTTTTAATAAATATTCGTATGTATGCATAAATACATATGTATGTATATAGTCAAGTTTAATAACTAAAATAAAATAAATAAATTTAATAACTAAATTAATACAAAAAATTCACAATTTTAACCGGGTCCGTTGACATCCTAGAAAGAAAACAAATTATGTCATTAAAACTGCTTGCAACTGGTATTTAAGTACTTCGCATACTTAAAGTGTATCAAAATTCAATATTTATAGTCAGCAACCGCAGGTGGAATTGAGAACCCGGACCTTTCGGCTGCGTAGCAAACAAGCTGTGGAGCTAACTAACAACTTTGTGGTTATGCGCCGACCCGTAGATTGATTTCGTTGACTTTTGAATTAAGCCTGACGATAGTAATACGACAAAAAAATCTTTGAGAACAGGAGCGGACAGAGAGATACCTTTGCCTTTATAAACATTTGCCTAATCTAATATATTTCATCTGGTCGACATATATAATAAATAAATGAATTAAGTAAATAGATAAAATAAGTGAATAAATAAATAAACATGTATGTGTACCATACAATTAGAGCGCTGACGACCACCTATTGCGAAATATTCTCTATTTACCGTCGCCACCATTCGCGCAACGGAGTAAATGTACGATGAACGAGCGGAGTAACGATGTCCAAGGGTGTCACAATTATCAATGTTTTAAACATTACAGTTTTTATCATTATCCGCATGTATGAGTGAAATTGTCATAATCACGATGATGTTTCCATGAATAATGATTATAATTAGGATTTCAAGACCTTTCACATACTATGAAACGTTCCTTTTATTGGTTATTTTCTACCTTTGCTTTCCTTTCAATTCTTCTCTGTGTAGGAGGAAAAACTTGTGAATGTCTCTTCCGTTACTTTGTTTTCTCTTGTTCTGTCTCGTAGGCATTTTCCAGTTTGTTTTATACGCATTTGTATGCGCGTTAAGTTTCTATTGTGAGTTTTTATTTCACAATGAAAAGAAAAAATTCATCTCTGACGTCAGCGTTTAGTTTTATGTAATTGAATACTATATATGACAGAAATAGGGAGAGAGAGAGAGAGAGAGAGAGAGAGAGAGAGAGAGAGAGAGAGAGAGAGAGAGCAAGAGCGAATAAATATGTGGTGTTTAAAGAATTTTACAAAGTTAACTAGAAATCAATGGGATATATGGTTAAGTCGAAGCTGAACGAACGTGATATCCAGGTTGGTTGGAATGCGTCTAAGAAGTTAAATGGTTCATTTACTGATTCTGGTATGTATACAAACAGTAAGGGTCCGCGCCTGTAACGATTCTTAAGACACGTATTTCATACAGGATTGTACCACCAATTGACTTTCAGTCGCTTATGTGAATCATGGACTCAAAAACAGTACGTGATGAGATTAGGGTTAAAGCATCTTCTTTGAGTTTACACTTTGTGTTTAAAACTCTGATGTAGTCAAAAGCTGCTTTATATGATTGTGTATCGGGTAGCTTCAACAAACCAAACTCTTTAAGTGACTCGCCCGCAAAATATCACGACTATCAGCTTAATATATGTATTGGTGAAATTCGGCTACCAAAAGTTGAAATAAATGTATGGAGCGCACTGCCGTTGAATCAGTTTTTCTTGAAATTAGCAAAGAATCGTGGCACAGGTTCTTAAAAATCGCGACTAAATTCCGAACTCAATGAAATTAAAAGAAATAATGCCCGTAAGGTGAAATATTTCGGGTATGTGCAGCGTTAAAAAGTTTTATAATCGGATGCCACAATAGATAGACAGAACTCTTCTTGTCCTCATCCCACTCATCGTGCAACTCGGCAATAAATTTCTTTTTAGATTACTTTACTAGTAATTACTAACTTGGTCACTAATACGAGTGAACCTGCGGTTTACGCGAAAGAGAATGAATATATTTATTATCCCTAACGTGGACTTAAGCGCAGCATCCTGTTGTAATAATCCATTTCGATTCCAGAACAGTTAACCGTTCAGTTTTGTTTCAGTTAATTTTTTTGCACATTTCTTGCATTTAAGGTTTCAGTCGTCAGTTTGTGATTCGCTCTCGTCAGATATTTTCTTATAAATCTCACTTCTTCGGAATGCATAAGAAATTCTTTCTTAAGTGTTTTGCCTAAGTTCTCTGCGGTTTAGCTATCTTGTAGCGGAAATAAATTCCGGCCGAATCTTTGTGCTGAGGTCATAATGCTATCTCTGGTCCATGAACAATCTCAAGCCTTAAAAGTTTGCGGTAACCGAAGAAAAGAACGAAAATATTTTTCTTCCCTCTACAAGTTATACCAAGGTTATATTAAGTATTCGCGGTTGTGTGCAACACATTGCGACGGACATAGAGATGGATTCAAGTTTTATTATTTTATTAGGATATTGATTTCAGTATGTCTGCCCGTTTGTTTCTCGGTCCGTTAATTGTTTCCTTCAATCTTAAGAGCACAACTTTCGCTATATTGGGACCGCTCAATATATAAAGCCCTATTTTCGAAACCCAGTACATGGAAAATAAGTTCCACTTTTAAAATTTTTTTGAGAAAAATCGGTTAAAAATTGGATTTTGGCATAGTACGTTAACGGTTACGGTGAAAAATTTTGTATGGGATGCAATCATTTTATGAACCCTTTGTCATAAGAACGGTTTTCGAAAATGAAACGTTTTATTGCAAGAACGTTCATGAAGAAACCCAGTACGCGAGATAGTGATTTCACATACGAATTCATTGGGCCGAGTTTAGACGGGATAGGATTTCTCTTAGTGCCATTCCTATATGATGAAAGGTATGTGATAAATGAGCCTGTGTGCAACCAAAAGGCATAATATTTGATATTTTATGACAAAGATAGGAGAAAATGCTATTAGGCAAAACGCTGTAGGATATTTAATAGTTTGTCTCATCCGACTATAATTTTTTAACTTATTCTAATAATAATAAAAAAGCAAATTCTTAAATTGTATACACAGGTGCGGGATTTCGGCAACGTATTTTTGTCTACCAATGTACATTTCTACTAAAAGGGTGAGGTCCTCCTTCAAATGTATTATATAAAATATTTTCCACGGCATTTCGCTTCAAAACCATTTTCTGAAACAATTTTAATCATTTTGACTTCTTCCAAAGCCCAGGATGGCGATGTAGATTTCTTGGCGATTCTTTTGAAGGTTGGAGAAGGGCAGAAGCACTTATGAAAGGGCACATGTAGCGCCTTTACTTAATCCCCAACCAAGAATATAGAATATATTGCATTTTAATGAACTAATCATCGCTCTCTTTGCTTTCCAATTTATGTAGAGAGCGAAAATATTTCGGAATTCTTGTTCTGGACGCAATGTTTTACTTTAAAAGTAAAAAAAAATCAGACCGTCTTTGAGGTAAATGATGCGTTGTGAAAGGTAAAGCGAACAAATTTGCGGCAGAAATGGACGATGCGGTGAAAAAAGACGATAATCCAAATGACGTAAAGTGAAGAATGATCTTCATACATACACTTGTAGCATTGTAATGGCAAATGTATTCTTCAACATTCCGATATTTTTCGTTGTCGACATCATTATCATGTCGACATGATTGTCATTAAAGAATAGGGACACGTAAGCTGCTTGCGAAAGTCATGTGAATATGCGGCCTTATATAATTTTTCTGCTTCTGCTTTGTGTTGCTCGTTGACTGACTGGCTTGGTTTATTAAGGCATGTGACTCTACGTAGTGTTGTTTTACAATTACACAGCAACTGAAATAATTTATGCGAAACGCATGCACATCCTTTGCCATCTGAAGATTGCTTGCTGAAGGAAGCGGCGGAACGTATTGCAAGAATGTGAGGAAAATGCTTAATATTCAAATGCACAGACGCGTATAGCAATCAGCGTCTTTACGAGTGGTTTGCGTGGTTCTATTGAGTCAACAGAGATGACTGACGAATACATCATCCACGGCTTGCATCTGTGCAAATTTCATGTACATAAGTGTGTTTACACAGCTGCATTAAAATTTAATTCGAATAAAAATTTGTATATTTAAGATAAATGAATAAAAAATATGCAGGTGTGGAAATTTTGCTTAAACCTTCAAATACATTTTCATAAGTTAGTGCGTTACATATTGTTACATAATTGCCTGTTGATTGCCCCTTTTCCCTTGCTTCATTGCGAATTGGAAGCAGTGATATTAAAGTATACTGCCAGCGAGAATTGTGTGGTCTAGAGACTCGTAATATATAATACTCTTGTAAGAAACTTTTAGAGAGGCAAGCAATACTCGACCCTATACAAGCATTGCATCGGTTAAGATTTCAGCGGGAACGCGTTGCACATTTTGCAACTATGCACTTGATACTAAATGACGCGGTGTCTCGAAAAATAGCTCTGACACAAGGATATTGAGACAACAAAGAAGCATCAAAACAAGAGTTGGACACAAATCTCTTATTGGATTTGTGCCATCACGTCATATAAGACATGAGCGCTGTCGTGGTACGAAGTGAGAGAATTCTATAATCACGATGCGTCTGGTGTTCCTTTTATTTCTTCGGAAGAATTAATTAATTTACCAACCATTTTCGTCATTTCCGGCGAAAAACCTTTGATCCAATGATTTTTTCTGATGATTTTCGGTAGGCGATAAAGTTGTATGCTATTTAGCAAGAAATGGTTGATAACAGACATTTACTTTCATTATCTAATACGAAATATATGCCCGTAAAAGATCTAATTGATAGCAAACGGTGTTTGTTGCATGGGTAGCACTTATTGATGAAGTGCTTGACTTTTCATATTCTTTGGACACTTCAAAACTATCGTAAGAAATAAATCTTTCTTTTAAATCGGTTTGGCATTATTGGGTGGTTGCCTGCTTATTGCCTTTAAATTCGGTAAAATTGGCATCAAGAACGGGTTTGGTAGATTCTTGTCTTATTTATTGATTTTAAGCTGAATAATTATTACATTCACCTTTTATCATTTCTGGCGCTGGCCCCTAAAATTCATCGTTTACATAATGTATACCCGTTTTCATATCAGTAATGTGTTCGTTTACAGCTTTTAAGGATACTTTTCAAGTATCGTAGCTATGAAAAGTTTGTGAGCTACGGCGCTGGTTTAAAAGTTTACGTTTAGAAAGACGCCGCCATTTGTCTTCAATTTTCAAGGGAAGCTTGGCTGTTCACGGAATAGCAAAGCTGAAGAAGCCATCTCTACCTCAACCATACCAATCCTCCGAACCATTTGAAACCCATTGTAGGGCTTCTTCCAACCCGATCCCACCAAGCTCGTATAGTGGATATTTTCTATCCATACATGCTACTCGCACGTTAATCATAACCTCGTTCCGCCCCTATATCCGATCAACGTCGGAAAAATCAAGATTGGGCATACCATTGCAGCACTGCAGCAACGGTTCCTTAAGAAATTGACTGTCTCGATCTGTGATTATAGACCACACACACCGTATGATCAAACGTATACTTACTGAATGCCACGACCTTTCTAATATTCGAAGATTAATTTTCGGAGCATCTAACCCATGGACATCTTGAACATACGTGGAGAACTTAATATCAATAAAATATGTGACTTTTTAGTTAAGCTACCAATCATCTAATCTAATGCTGATCCTCCTTTTAGTCATCAACTCAAAACATTTTTTTTGCTTCAAATAAATTATAATAATAATAATAATTTTGAATGGTCTGAGTTTTTCAGTCCGTTCGGGGTGCTCTGCAAACTTCTAAATGAAATCGATATTTTTATCTCAATATCGGATTCTTTAAATTCTATCAAATCAAGTCTTCTTGATATGCGGGTCTTCTAATCTTGGTATCTTCGTGTGATTCTAAAATTGAAATGGATTTGTTCGCTATTATCGATTGCCAAAGCTTTGGGATGTTTGCATCGATTTAGCGGTTCACTTCTAGCTTAAGATTTATTTTTAACAGTTTATTTTATTCGGCTGTCACGTTAGGGTAACTGATTTGCATTAAAAAAAGTAAACAAATAAACGCCGTATGGATGATTGAAATGTAAGAAGAATTTTTGACATGATAAGCCAATGAGGGGAAAAGAAAGTGATTGTTAAAAGGTGGCGTATTCGAGATTTAGAGCGTGCAGGCGGGAAGCTGCATGGTGACATGTTGAGTGAGATATACGAGTGCACTTGTCGTGCAATCTGGGCCTGATAGCTATAACCTGAAGGTTTTTTCTGTTTAACGGTGTGTTTTGTTTTCTCATTCCATATATGGTCTCGAGGAAATTGAAGCATTGAGTTTGCTTCCGGTGAAAATAATTAGATTTCCTTAGAACATCAAGAAAGAAAAAGGAAAGATACTGCATAGAGGAGAGGAAATGAAAATGAAAATGAAAATAGCAACAATAAAGCATAAGAAATGTTTACGTACATCGAGCGTTCAATACTTATTTGCTACTACCGAACATACTATAGAACATCATACGATTGGCGATACATAACATAAATAAGGAAAACAATAACAAATTATTGTTAAGCATAAACATAAACTTACTTTTAATTAAAAAGGAAATCATAGGAAAAATTGCAAAAATATTATGGAAAAGCAATTGATTTATTTCTTCAAAGACCATTTGTTAGTTAAACAATACAAGGAGGAGAGATGAACAGAAAAACTTTATGTACGCCAACGCGTGTGCTTGCATGCGAGCGTATTATAAGATTATTATTATACAAGCGAAATGAAAATCAAAATTTCATAGCAAATGACTCACAGGGTATGATACAGGGCTCGCGCCTGCGAGTAGATATGAATGTAGGTATGTAGGTAGCTACATGTGTGTATATGGAGTAAAATCAACTTATCAGACGAAACGGTTTCATCGACAACTGTCGTAGAGTAAAGAAAATAAAAGTGCGGGTGATAAATTGGATCGTTGAGAATGGTCGTGTGAATGTTCTGTTTACGTAAGAGATTTATAGTAATCCGTTTTCTTATGCGCTATGGTCGACGCTAACCAACTTCACTGACAACAGTTATTAATCTGATTGTCAACAAATACAACAATACATGTACGCATACAAACACACAGTTAATATGAACTTTCATACTTAACATTGTGGCTGGGTTAGTCTTAATAAATGGAAGAAAAATAGTTTATGTTCTACCGGAAGACTAAGATGGCTATGCACTGGGCACTTTACTGACATTTCTTTGCAGTAGTAAGCGGGCAAGTCGTAGGTAGTTGCATTGTACGAAGACAATAAAAGAGAAAATTCGATTTTATTGTTACTGTTATTGTTGTAATCAATAATTTACTTATTAACATAGACAGGAATTTTTATTGAGCAAGACGCGCAAACTTTGTTTTAAATGCTAGTCATTCGGGGTATAAGTAAAAAAAAAATACATACACACTAAAGAAATACATTCAATGTAAAATTTTGTAGAGATTAACTCAAAAAACGAAAAACTCTGACGTTCTGACTAATGATGATTTTGCACTGTAAAAATGACAAGCCAGGAGACGGCGATGTGATGAAAAATGTTAAATATTAAGCTTAAGAACACTTATTTATGTATATGGAATAATTGTGGCTTAGGAACGACTGCGCTGCCTGATTTTAGGCGGAACAAATGCTCCAGTTACTCATCGCTCGCAAAAATATAATGAAGCCATTACAGTATATCACCTTTCGATCACTGCGGGACTACTATTTTCGGTCAGGTCGATTGCAGTCCCAATTGCAGTCCCTGTGACCCTTAAAAAGTCCTCCTTCCCATTCAATTTCCAGTGCGATCTAATGTTTGCTATTTTTGCTATTTTATGACAAAACTATTTGTGAAATGGTATTAAGCGAAGCGGTTGGGTATTTAATGGTTTGCTTTTGTCCGACTATAACATTGTCGTTTGTTTTCTCCTATCTCGGCGTTAATTCGCCCACAAAAGTTAAACGACTGGCAAATTGAAACGGATTTCGTTTCATTCGACATCCGTCAGACGTTGAGTAAAGCATTATGAAGAAGAATTCGTTATTGCAACGACAGCATCGCAACCAATAGTTTTTGAATACATAACAGTCTTTGCCCAATATTGATAGATTGAGCTTCGTTAGTACAGCAGCCGAAGCTTAAGACGCTGGCTTGATGATTTGAAGGAATGTTATTTAATAACGAAGTCGTTCTGTCAAGCCACAGCATAGCCAAAGTCGCTATGACAGCTAAGAATTACAATGTAACGAGAATTGTCAGCTTTTTTGCTATCGATCAGTGTACATGCTTTCAAAACACGGTTAACGTTTTGCTAGTTTAACCTTATTTTGTGAGTCAATACGATGTGATATGAATATAGGTTCAAATTTCTCTCACTATTTCGACAAATGTGTTTGAATATTTTTGAAAGATGTTCTCTGCTTAGATTATAAAACTCGTGAAACGAATTCTTCATAGCCATAACCTTGAATGGTTTGTAAATTCCGTTAAAGGCGGCACAATATAGAGATTAAGTGGCGAAAGTTGATATGTTAAGGCGTGAAAAGAATTCACATAACTTTAAAAGAAAGACAAGACGTTCAGACTGCCGTATATACGTATACTGTGTACATATATATCCTCCTATCGTGTAGCTGCAGAAGAGTGCATTTAGAAGATATGGAGTGCGCATTGAATCGATGTATGCATCGATGGTGAATACAACGTCTTGTTAATCATTCTAGTCGCTAGAGAAACCGTGACCTCTTGATTTGAGATTATTGTTATTTTGTATATATGTAATAAAATTGAAAACTATATATCTAAAGGTTTCACTCACTACTGTTTGACAATTTGTTGAAAACGCTTTAATTAGTTTTTGGCCATATGTGACGTTTGTTTGTAAGGTTTTGGTAAAAGTGTAATGACAACTTTTTCTTGGTTTTTCTCTTTAAGATAACGTGAATGGGAAATATTACCATCAATAGAGATAGCAGCACATTAATCGGGATTACTTGGAATCTTAGAAAGGCATAATTCAGCGTAAAATCACCAAAAGTAACGCAATTTCTTGCTTTGGCGGCACCTCACGATTTAACCCGAAAAAAAGAAAACAAAAACAACATCAACTTCTTAACAAAAGCAAAAGTTGTTATCAAATAAAACAACGACACCTACGCACGTTACGTAATGAGAACAAACAGCGTCATTAAGAAATAATGTAATTTTTAAGGACGACTAACCGATTAAGGATGAATTATTCGTTTGGCTCTTCAAAACTTTGCAGAATAATAGGCGAAATATCCATGCCAATGGTAGTCAAGAAATCGTCAAGAAATAATTAAGACAATTCAATACCGAACCGTGACTTGTACAAGTAAACACTGAATTCTAAAATTACTATCAATTTTTAGAAGAGAAATTTGACAGTGTAATCACTTGGGATTTCACACTGCAAGCAAGAGAGAGAGAGAGAGAGAGAGAGAGAGAGAGAGAGAGAGAGAGAGAGGGAGAGAGCAAAACCATGAAACATTGTAAGTAAGAAAATTGCAATTAATTTAAATCAAGTTAGTTCACAAAAATTATCGAAAATATCGGGAAACACGTTCTATGTTTTTGCATGTCCTTACCTGTATGGCACTTGTAACATCTGAACATAATTTTGGTTTTACGTGCGGCAAAGGATTCATAGCAATCTGAGAAAAGCCATCGAAAAAACGGTGCAATTTTTAGCTTAGCGGTGAACTGGTGGTGGCGTCTTCCATTTTTTCGAAACGTTTTCCAAACCGTGTGTCGAAAGTATATAACACTCTTTCTTGTCTTTAGTTTGCATAGTTTGCATATTCACGATGACTTGAAATGCATCAGGTATGGAAATTAATTGCGAACGATTTTCTTTTATGAAAAAATTCTTATTAGAAACGAATGATAGAAAATATAATCTATTTGAAGTAGAGCTAGTGGTAATACTCTTTCCTATCACTCTGACAAGGTGTGAATTCGGTGCCGAAAGGACAACTATCCTCTTGGCGCTATTTACGTAATCACCAATTTTTTTTTCATTGTCATAAGAATCAAAGCTCTCCTCAGACTTTTGGCTTTCCTCACTTCGGTAAACATTTGAATCTCTAAACGGTTGCGCCTCTCTAGTAAGCAAATATTAATTTTCAACTACCCATATCTTAAGAGCGACTTTTTCGATTAATTTAAGAAATCTATTAAAGACAAGTATTAAATTAAGCGGAGTAACTTGATGTGTGCACGTCTTCCAATTTCAGCGAATATTTTCATACACAAAGACATGATGGAACTCGGTTAATCTAATGTATATACAAGACTTATGCGTGAACAGGCAAGAAAGGCATCGCGCGACTGCACGAACTGTGAACCAGTCACTTTCAAATTCATGAAGTATTGTCAATTCACAATTTCATTACTAAACGCCTAACACATTTTCTCCACTATAACTGTGCTGTGACCATAAATCATTTCGAAAATCTGCAACACAAGAGCTTTTCAATATAACTCAAAACAATCGATATCTTAGAAATTTCAATTGTATTCGCAGAACGATTGGTTATAATCGAAATATATATAAAAACGTGCATCGAATTGGGTGACTTAGGGCGGCGCAGGCAACAGCGCTACAGTATATACGTGCTGGGGCCATGGAGCCGCCTAGCGGGCTGCCGCCAGAGAGAGACCGTCAAGTAATCGTAAAACAATTAACACTGAAGGAACGTCCGGATATTGAGTTAAGTAATGAAAAGTCTATGAAAAGCACCAGTCCACCCACTACCGCATCCATTAGCTCATATCCGGCTCTTGCTTGTACGGCCACAACTTATTCGGCTGCTACACAGGTTGCTACTACATTTAGTGCAATCTCTTCAGGACACACGCCCACGAAACAACGTCACACCTCACAGCATCAACATGCAGCGGCCCCCAATACTTCTTTATTATCCCAGCAGACCGGTAGCAGTACACATTTGGCTATGGCGCAATGTGCGAATAGCCAACAATCCCAGCAGGCCCTAGAAAAATTATCACGACCCATGGCATTTGATAAGGCAAGTATTTCACCTTTCGATTTTCTATGGTAAATCATTTTATTTTAAAAATGTCGTAAATAAAAAAAAAAAATATATGTTAATAAAATGAAACAAATTTCTTTGACTGATAAGCTGACTTATGTCTTGTCGCTTCATATCTCAAAGTCTTGTTTCTTGTTCTTAATAAAATGGCAAGAACAGACTTGTATAATCCCGTTTTCATCTCTATCGGACGAATTCTCCCCAATACAATTACCGCCTGCAATACTTTTCTTTTCATGATGGATTGGACAACGTAACTCTATGTCGTTATCGCCGTCATCTTCATCAGTGGCTGCCGATAGGGTATCTAAAGCGTTTTCAACTAGATTAAGTACTTGCTTCGGTTCGCTGGCAGGTACGGGTTGCTTGAATATGAAAGGCGGGCCATATAAAACAGAATTGGGTTGATCGTTGTTTTGTATTGGAACTGGAGGCAAGGCTACAGGTGGTGTCATTATAACTGAATGAGAAGATGACGGCGTTTCAATAGTGTTGTAATAATAATCTAGGGTGTCCGAATCATCAGCAACTACTTCAGGTTGATTGGCTGGCGTCAAAGTAAGTGAGGCAGTCTGACTATGAATCGGCATCGGTCCCGAATCTGAAAAAGTGTTAACAAATAATTGTATGTCGCTAACATTTTACGCACTTATCTGGCACCTTTAGCTACTTTGTACAAAACCATATTAGCAAATCGAAACATTTGTTCCATTGGTGCAAAGGGGTTCATTGAATATGGACGATAGACTGGGAATGCCTTTTGTGGCACAATACGGGGCACGCCTATAATATCGCGTGCTGCAGCTATGGGCTCGATATTATCTCCTATTTCACCTGCGTCCGTATTCTCAGTGAAAGCTCCATGTTTTAAATCCTCAGACATGGAACCAATTTCTGTTTAGGAAAGCAGGCCAACTTAAGCGAAAATTGCGACCGATATTGTAAAGTTTATAAACACTACCTTTTGGAACCAAAGTCAACTTTTGTAAATCCTTAGGGGAGTTATTGATAATTACAACTTTGGCGCCATCTTCCGGAGGAGCTATATAGTTGTGATTATTAGCCATAAGGCGCTCGTTTAATTTACGATCCCTTTCTCTAAGCACGTAAGCCAGAGGGGCCACAATAGAATGCTTTTTGCCTAAACCACCAATGGTGGAACGACTTTCCTTATTTGCAATTTTGTGTATTTTATTTTGTCCGTGACTGGGACTATTGATTTTAACACGCTCCTTGGCCTTGGCTTTAGTAATGTTGAAGCTTGCCATGACTTCATCATATAAATTGTCTAGCTCTGTAAAAAAAAAAAATAATTTATATTTTACCGAAAGAATTTGTCTGGTCATTGCTTACGTTTTCCTATCTTCTGAGGGTCAGTATCGATGCTTATATTGTCTTTATCTTCGGATTTATCAACGAAGCGGGGATTTAAAATAATAAAATCGTCGGAAATTTTGTTATAATTGTTGACAAAATCCGAGGTGCGCTTGATACGTTTCAATGCAAATACGCCATTGGACTCGTTGAGTATCACTACTATAAGTTCGAGAAGGTAAAAATCGGATCCACACTGTTTTCTTCGTTTTCTTCGTCTATAAAAGCATGCAATCACTTACCACAATAATATAGAAGCGCAAAGATAAAGCCATTCATCGTTTCAATTAAATGTTTTATAAAAAATATCGCAGTAAATATATTCGGAAAAAATCTTTTTTTCAGCTCCTATAATATATTGTTAATAAAATTGCTTCGAGTGCTTTGAGAATATTTTACTATAACTGATGGTTCGATCAAAGGTAAATCTGTTTAGGAAATTTTTTTTTAATTGCTTAGCGAAGTGTAAAATGTTTTAAGGATTAACAAGTAGGTACAGGAGAGAAGTTTGGTACTGATGCCTGACCGGTAACTTGCATGACTCATCAATAACGTGGCATTTCAATGGTGCCCTCTTATACTTATCTTGGATTATAAGTTTCGCCGTCCTCCGTGCACTTTTTACGAATTTCAAAAGTTCATCTAACAAATCAATTCTGTTTTCTAACTAAATTTCTTCAAATAAGCTATTTTCAAGTAAAAAAAGCCGGGGTGGTTAGTGAATACGTCTCAAGCTAGCTATTCATAATACAATAGTGTTCCATTTCTTTTTATTTGAATTTGCTTCCACGTTTGCATTGAGATGACTCTGAGTATGCGTGTGGGTATGGGTATGAGTATGAGTGCACAAGGATATCCCAGAAAAGCACTGAAAAGAATATTTAGCCTTTATCTGGAATGTTGGCTAATTTGAATCTCTGCACTGGTATCTTCGATTTATTTTTATACCCTACACCGGTTGGGAAGTAAGAGCATATTAAATTTGCGGGGATGTACGGTGCACTCAGAACGATTTAGAATAGGGCGACTTACCTTGTAACAATCAATTCAGACTCTCTTTCTGACCCGGTCTGTAAACATCTCCGTCAGGCCGCAGTATTCGAGATATTTTAGTGAAATTCGGCGCAAAGACGAATGCTGATGAAATTAATTTGAGTCGAACCATTTTGATGGTCATTGTCCTTGTGAAACTGAAAAACATTTTGCGTGACTTTGAAAAAGATATTATATTGAAAAAAAAAAAAAAAAAAAAATGTCCATTTGAACGGATACGGGGAAATAAGTCTTCGCTTAGCAATCGCAGTTAAGTTGGTTTGACATATGAATTTTCGGTGATAAATTTGGCCCATATTGGTCTAATTTTGTGGGGTTTTTGAAGCTTGTTTTTGCAATATACTATAATATTGGGTCAATTTTTTTTCCGTTTTTGTACAGATGCTACAGAATCGCCCACAGAATATGCGATCAACTTTTTGTAAATTTATGAAAAAAAAGAAAATTTTTTTTAGAATGGCCCCGTATCTGATGCATTCAGCGAGGTTAGAGTCTCCAAACGAGAGATAGTGTGTAGGATTTGTAGCAATATGTCTGTTAAGCAATCATTTACCTCGGAGAGAATATAGTCTCACGTTGAAAAGCCCAATTGCAGGATTGGAAACGGAAAACCAGCGAATCCAAATCGGTCAAATCACCACTATGCGCACTATAAAGGAAACGAGTTTTTGTAAATTTCAAAAGCTGGCGGACAGAATTTCAAGGATACCCAGATTTTTTGAAAACTGTAATGAGTATTTCTGGGTATTGCAGGGGAAACGACAGAAAACATGTCCTCTTTGATCAGTCGCACCTTTAAAAGCTTACGTAAAACAGATGATGGTTGAAGTTTAGCAAATATGGTGAAGAGCCGTATAGACTTTTGTCTGTGAGAGACCATCTGTGCCAAAAAATTAATTGTCATCATTGTTATTGTTGTTGTGTTCGAAAGAAGTTGAATTTGGAATGAAAACTTATAATCCGCAATGAATGAGTGAATCGTTTAATTAGGTATGGCTCACAACTGGCCTTTGTTGTGGCTGTATTTCTATTTTGTAATACATTAAAGTCACATTGAAGCTATTCTATACCACATCTAAATAACGTGAATGGACACTTATTTATCTAAGTCTTTTGTAGATGGAATCGTTGGTACGTGAAATGCAAGATCCTGAGCATGGTGTTCCAGTGCGACAACAGAAGATGTTTTTAACTTCGATTCCTTATGCTTTCATGGGTAAGCGTTGTTATGATATTATACTTTCACTTTCGTTATTTGGAATAATAAATTACACTTTTCATCTTATAGGATATGATCTTATCGAATGGCTAATGGATCGCCTTTTAATTGAAGAGTCAGAAGCTTTAAATATCGCCAATCAATTATGCTTACATGGTTATTTTTTCCCCGTCAATGATACCAAGACCTTAACCGTTAAAGATGACTCGTCTTTGTATCGTTTTCAAACGCCTTACTATTGGCCATGGCAGCATAAAGCTCCTGACAATGTTGAATATGCCATATATTTGGTTAAACGATCAATGCGAAATAAACAGCGGCATGCATTGGAAGACTACGAAATGGAAGCTTTGGCTTCGTTGCATAAAAATCTTAAAGGAAAATGGGAAATCATCAAAATGCAGGCTGAAGAGCAAGTGCGGTTGGCAAAGGAGCGTAAAAAGGGCGAAAAAATTGTGGGTGATTCGCAGGAGCGAGCTTATTGGCGTGTACACCGTCCGCCACCGGGCCAATTTACTCCATTAGAACCATGTCCAGTGCCATCCAGAGATCGTCAAGGGACAAAGCAGAATAAAAAGAAAACCATTGAAGATGTGCAGAGGGAAGTGGATTACTTAAGAAAATCTTTAAATCGCACTAGAATGAAGATGTCACAGGCCTGTGAATCACTGGTGGCTTACTCGGAAACATTTATCGACTACGATTTCTTTCTGCAACCAGTTTTACCTTCCAATCCCTGGGTGACAGAGGATATTACATTCTGGCAGTTAAATAACACATTTGTAGACATACCTACAGAGAAGCGAGTGAAACGTTGGGCGATATCGATAGAAGAATTAGTATCGGATCCTACGGGACTTCAGGAGTTTACCACATTTCTGGAAAAAGAATATTCCCATGAGAACATTCGTTTCTGGATAGCAGTAAATCGTCTTAGGCGTTCAGCACATTCTCAAGTGTCACGTAAGGTCCAAGAGATATATGAGTAAGTGTTTATTTATTGTCGATATATTTTTTTTGGGTAATAAAAGCGAGTCCGTTAACGTTTCATAGGGAATTTCTTAAGCCGGGTGCTCCATGTGAAATCAATATTGATGGTAAAACTATGGAGAGTGTATTGAAGGGCCTCGACCATCCCTCACGTTTCACCTTTGATGCCGCCTCCGAACATATTTATATGCTTCTTTTGAAAAAGGATTGTTATCCACGCTTTATTCGCTCTGAGCATTACAAACGCTTATTAGAGACTGGCATACAACCGGCTCATAAAAAACGTTTCTTCAACTTTGGTGGCGTAGGCGGAGCCAAGAAGAGAATGACTGCCGCTTTGTCCAGTCAGGCGATGCCGGGTGGCAATGAAAGTAGTAAGGTTTCAGCCAGTGTAAGCAGTGCGACTATGATGCAAGCACCGCCACCGCCCGGTAGTTTGGCTAGGCGACGTGGCAGTGATCGTAGTCTTAGTGGTTCAGCTCATGAATTGGCTGTCTTAGGCGTAAATAAAGACGCTACCAATAAAGTGCCACATTCGCATTCGCAGAGCAATCTCAGCGAAATTCCGTACAGGTAGGTCATCAATATCGTGTTTCTTTCACTAAAACAAATAAGAATTAGTTTTGAATCGGTTCCGTTGTCACATCATTTATTTATTTTTCTTTTCGTAATTTGTCATTGTTTTCCCTTTTCGTTTGACACATATACACTATAACTGCACAATGCGTGCAGTGATACCAGCGTTTATCGGGGAGATATGTCTCCGCCGCATCGACAACAAGAACAACAAAGCCCCCAACAGACGTTCGCTGTGGATGCCCGAGGGAATTTTCTTGATTACTTAATTGCCTACCAGTAAGATTAAGAACTCCCATGTGATTTATACAAAGCATTTTTCTGAGATTTCTACATTTTGTCTGAGTGATTCTTCTGATTAGATGTTGTAAACTCCCTGACCTTTTGTTCCACTACGTCTATTTTTGATCTTCTACACTATGAGTTTAAAGCTATTTATAATGATGTATGCATATGCAAATATCATATTTTGCTTCATTTTTCAACATTTTCGAGTTGCTTTGCAAATTAAAAGAAAAATTTTGTTTCTCAGTGTACTGTAAATACTTTGCAAAATTTGAGTGTGTTTTACTAATAATATCGGCAATTATTTAATATTGAGTATTTATTTTATATATTAATACACTAGAGAGGCACCTAAGTCAAAAACCACTCGTTTGGAATCTGCAAGCGATTCTAATGCTGCCAGTAGCGCTGTATGCCCCTGGGATACGCCAGAGGAATTATCGGCCCCTCAGACGCCAGCAAGCAAATCCGTTAAGGAATTACTTGCACCGGCTTCTGTGCAGCTTTCAGTTTGTCCTTGGGATCAGCAATACGAAGTAAATGCTCCTCTACCCAAAGCAAGCGCTCAACGTTTAACTAGGTATGTTCAATCACCTGGCATTTTATTAAGCGTTCCTTTTCATTATTGCTGAAATGTTTTTGCTTGCAAAATTTACATAGCACTTCTTCTGACAACAGCGAAACCAATGACCGCGTACAACGCAATTTGGTTATGCGCCACCAGAACACTGTAGATAGCGGTGAGACTGGCATGAAACGTTTATTGCCACATTTAACTGAACAACGAAGAGCCTCAGTGTCTTTTACACCGAGGTAAACGATCGTTAATCTTGACCATTTATGTATCGAACAAGCCAATCTCATTTCGTGCTTTTTACTTCATTAGTCGCATTTCAGAGTTTCCATTAGGACAACCGTCCACTAGTAACAAAATTTCTCCTACGCCTTCACCTACTGTCGGCAATCAACATTTGGCGATATTTCCGACTATATTGAAACCGTTACAAGTGGCTCAAAGCGCCACTGCTGCAGCAGCCACTTTGGGTAATGTCGTCACCCATACAGGTGGCAATATTAGTAAAGATCCACCTTCTATTTCTGATGGTGAGGTGGAAGAATTGAATAGACTCTCTATCTCAGAGCGGAACAGTGAGTCATCGGTCTCCGAACTGCCAGTACTGCCGACACCGACACCTACACCTACACCTCCCCCTTCACCCACGCCGCCACTTCTTACGAAAATTACACCACCAGACGAGGAGAAAGCTCAAAATCAGTTAAGAGAAGTTCAAACATCATTTAATGAAAGCATTCATACGGATCAAAAAAAGCGTAGTGGAGAGAATTCGCTATTAACTGAAGAGAAATTTGTGGCAGAAGTCGATGCTGAGGTGCAGGAGGTTCAAATTGAGCTATTTGAGGCCACAACTAGTGAGGGGTATCAGAAATTATGCGAAAGTCAAGACGCCGCAGAGGCGAGTGCTCCCGCTCTTAACATTGTGGAAGAAGAGAGTAGAGACAAAGGAGATAATCAGTTGACATTATCTTCATCCCAGTCCCTGAAATACTTAAGCGCAGAAATTTTAAGCAAAGAACAGTTTGAGCAAAATACAAACGAAATAACGAAAGTCCAGAGCGCTGAGCTCTCTTCTAATAATAGTTCTGAAAAAGCAATTACAACTGTGGATGACGGTAACGTTTCAGAAGCTGTAGTAAATGAATCTACGCAAAAACCAGATCTTTCTGCGTTAGAAGATACTAGTGAATATTTTGCTGGTCCAGAAGAGTTATCACCAACTACAGATGAATATCAAGAAGGCTTGCAATTCGGTGCCGAAGATAAGGATATTTATGATTATGAGTTAGGTATTTCCGAAGCAGGATATATAGCACCCGCCTCTACACCGGCTCCAACTATGGCTCCTTTAGCTGAAATGGATACTGATACAGTGGATGATGAACCAAGTGAAGAAGTAAAACCTAAGGAACCACCACCAATACCAACATCACCACCAATATTAATGAAACCATTAAAATTTCCTGTGTGTGCGGCACCTAAATATAGTAATGAAGAGGTGAAAAAGCGCCGTAAGAAACGTCATATGGACGGTAAAAAGTTTGCCTCTACCGAAGACAAGGAAAAAGACAAAGATAAAGCAACGACCTCTACCGCAGCGGCAGCAGCGACAGCAGCAGCGCCAGCTACTTCTAAAGATGCAAGTGCCAAAAATGATACGGATTTGGCTACAGTGTGCCCATGGGAGGATGAGTAAGTATCAAATCGTATTGAATCGATTTTTTTTTATGTTAAAAATGGAAATTTAAAATCAAGATTCATCTACAGAAATGTCTCAACGAGTGACGGTACATTTGTAAAGACCTATGCCACCCTCGGATACTTATGAATAAAACCCAATCTTTTTAAAAGCGTGGTCAATAAACTACTAAAACGTAAGAACTTTAAGAAATGATATAAAATCCCAGAAATTAGAAAATTACTTATAGCACTTAGTGACATTATAAATTATTTACTTTAAGGTCGTTTTAATATATGAATAGCACACATGAATATATTCATATAAAAGGTTATTTAATTGCTGAATATATAACATGAAAAAAATTATTATATAAAAATTATATTGAGATGATGAAAAATGTTGGCTGATTTCATAGAATTATAACTGTAACTATGATAAAACTATTAACTATTAAGGTAAACTAAGCTTATTATCAACTGTTTATATAGTTTTAGAATTTAAAACTAAATGTGAGTTAGTCTGCTTCGCAAAGAGCTAACGCACAAAGAAAGCGTAAGAGATCAAGAAGAGAAAAGCATATTGTAATGTGAAGGGCAGCCTGTGATTTTTTTTTGTTTTGTTTTTTTCTTTGTTGTCTTTTAAGGATAGGAAACTCTGTTTGAAAAATCGACGTTGTTTGTTAAGAAAAACGAGAAATGAAAAATATGTAACTAAGATTATAGAGTAGATAGTAAAAACTTGCCTAAGTCAGCAAGAACACTTTCATAAATCAATGGATTTCAGATTTAGTTGTTTTGTTATCATCATCTCCTTGTCCTATTTTCGTAAAAGAGCGAGAGAATTGTTATTCTTGATTTTATTTCGAATTTTATGGTTTATATTATTATAAAAAATATTGCTTACTTTTAAGGTCTATAGAATATTAAAATTATAATTGCATAACTTAAGGTGCTTTTAAATAAATGCAAAATGAAAATTTCTTAAAGAGAAAATAAAAAATGGGATTTATTTAATAAAGAAACAAATTTAGTGCATACTGAACTCCTGAGCCCCAAATAGTATGCAACAATTTGTGTGTGTGTATAAGAAAAGAAATTTTCATTTTGCTCCCTACGTAAGCAAGAATACAATAAACCCGTGAGTAGAATTTTAAACATTTTTTATATTACATAATATGAATGAATATATTTACATAAGTATATGTACATCTAGGAAAATATTAAATATTGCTTTTAAATTATGTTATCTGTTTGTTTTACACTTACATGTCTAAATAATTCTGCTTCAAAGTTTCTAAGAGTGCTTACTAATTCTAAATGTTAGTACAAATTATGAAAAAGAAAAAAAAAAAAAAAAAAAAAAAAAAAAAAAAAAAAAAAAAAAAAAAAAAACAGTGTTCTAGAAAAATGGTACAAAAACTAAAAGGAAAGAGTATTTAAAAAACAATAAAGTATATAAAATATAGTAAAAATTAGAAGTAACATTGAAAGATTAATTTTTGCTTAAATAGATAAAAAGCAAATTCTGTGGTTCACGTTATTACTTATGCTGAGGTACAGAGTAAATTATTAAAAAAAAAAAAAAAAAATGATAAGAAACTGTTGATATAAAATAATTAGCAAAAATATTTATACCTTGGTAAACCTTACTTACCTTACTAAAGCACCTTAAGGTATGTAATGCCCGTATATTTTTGGCATTTTTATAACAGAGAATGTACAGTTATTTCCAAACTTCATCCCTTCCTTACCCTTTTGTTTTAGAGCGAAAGTTAAATAAAACTTAAATTTTGTTCTGCTGTAATATTAGATTATTTTTATATAAAATTATTCCTACAGCTGCAGGATTTTTTTTTTTTTTTTTTTTTGTGGAAATAATTCATTTGCAATAGCATACGCTAGGGTTTTTCTCTTGCTTAAATCGTTAGTATGGTGTGTGCTACTTGATTGAGCTTTTGTAAAGACGAAGGACGAAAGAAGCAAGAATAGATAGAAGACACCGCTTTAGTCGCAATGTTTGCTGCACGTGGCGTAAACCTTTGGTGCTGAAGCAACGAGCAGGTGTTTTGTATTTCTTACGAGCTTACCTTAAACCTATCTAAAACGTCAAAGAACTTCTTTATGTATAGAGAGTAGGTCATTGTAAAGTCAAGTAAGCGTTCATTGTGAACGCGCAAAGACATTTCTTTCTTAATATTTCCTTTTTTGATTCATACATATATATATATGGTAATCACGTCTCTCGATGTGCTATCTCCTTCTTTATGTGTAATCTCACCATAGCTAACTGCCCACGATATTATATCGTTTAAATACAAATTCATATCGCGGATAGATGCTTTAGAATCGGTATATATATATATATATATATATATATATATGTGTGCGTGTGTGACAGTGTTTCTAGAAGTGAGGAGGGCAGTTAACGGATCCTTTAGAGAGAGTTTACTTCGGAGATATAGAGACAATTTTACAAGTGATCTTACGGATCATTTGTCGCGTCGGTAACGCTTTCATTGTAGATATAAAAGGAAATTACTCTTTGGTTGAATTATTATATGAAATATTTTATATAAATCGTATTACAGATGAACGATTTCCCATTCTTATATGTATTATGGCTTCATACCGGTGTAGAGGTTTTCTAATTAAAAAAAAAAGCAAAACTAAAAACATATTCTTAATGAGCTCTCTAGCTTCCGCCTAAATTTCATCGACTTTTATTATTTGCATAATATTTACTCAAGGCTTAAAAATGTATAAATCATTTTCATAGAAAAAAGAAAAAACACATTAAGTTGATATAAAAGAAATACACAATAACTACATATACTACTGGTTGTTAAAGACAATTCTTCAATAATTTATATAATAAAAATCATTTTAAAGTGAAATATATAATTCTTGAAAATAAATTTGTAACGTTTAAGCGAAACATGAAAGCAAAAACGAATAACACGCGCATACACACAAACACATACGTCCGAGGTAATACTTAACGGTACTTGCAAGTGAGTTAATGTCGGACGTAGAGGGGATTTTAACGCGGTGAAAGCCCCGCATTGACTTTAGGCTGTTAAAACTTTCCTCTGTACTAAAACACACACACACACAGACACACAAATTTACGAACATCTATAGCGCTATATTTAAAACATAAGTAAGAAAACGATGCAAAGCCTGTCATCCATTGTACAAACAGTATACACAACTCATGCATTCGTTCGTTCGTTCGTTCGTTCGTTCGTTCGTTCGTTTTAGTTAAGCTTAGTATATTAAACTGTAAGACAAAATCGCTTAAATCAAAGTAGATTTAGATTACTATACGGAAATAAGTCACCGGAAATACACAGTTTATTAAAACCAGAAACCACCGTTTAATTCATTTACAGTTATTTAGATATTTGAACAATAAATTTTATTTTCTTACACAATGAACAACCGAAACTTTGAAAAAAAAAAAAAACGTCGAAGTTATAATAAAAAGACAAAAAGCACTTATAAAGTATATGTGAACAAACTATGTATGTGTGTTGTAGATGTATAATAAGGAAGAAATAAGTTACTTAAAAGTAAAACATTCGGATCACTTTTGGTGCACAAAAGTATGATCCATAAAAATAAAAAAAAATAAAAAAATTAATAAAACGAAGTAAAAAAAAAATCATTTTTAAATGTAAAAAAATACTAAGGGATATCCAGTTAAAAAACGAAAGAAATGAATAAAAATAGAAACAACCACTGAAAACCAAAATCAAATACTTAATAATATATATACAAAGAAATATAAAAAGAAAGTAATAATAGCAAAGAATAGATAAACAAATAAAGAAACTGTTGTTATTCATGTAATATTATTAAAAAATCAGTATTCACGTACGTCTTAGTTTATACAAAATAGTACTAAAGAGAAGAACGCAAGTAGTTTATTAAATAAAAAATGAAAAAAAAGATTTTAAAATCAAAATGAAAATATTTTTAAGTCCACTTCAATTATTTCCGTTCAATAGCAGATGGAAAAACAAAACAAAACAAAGGAATGTTAAGAAAAAAAAACGTTAAGAGAAATGAATTATTAAACGCTCCCTTGTAATCGAAAGCATATTAAAATTGTTTAAAAAACATACCATTTATTATTTATTGTTTTCATTCTGTCCCCAACGTTTCAGAGGCAACAATTAACTGGATGATAATGCGTGCATATGAACATATATATATGCATACATGAATATATATGTATATATATATACATTTAAATGTATGTATGTACATTTATATGTATGTATGTGTGTGTGCACATCCAAACACAAAAAAAGAGAATATAATGTTATATTTAGTAATAAACAAATCCAAATGGTAGACTGTGTGCGAAACAAAAAAAAAATTGATTAAGTAAATAAAATAAAATAAAAATTTATTGTTAGTGCATATATATAAAAATTTAAAGTAGTATATATTGCGCTTTAATCAAAGCTGATTATATTGGTAAACAGAAATTAAAAAAACAAAAAGCAGATACTACATACAAACATATATACATATATATATGAAAATAACCTAAAAAGTAAAGATTTTATTTAAAAACTCCCAGAAAGAAAAAGAGAAAATATACAAAAAAAAAATTGCAGTATATAAGTAAATGCATACATACCTTTATGTATATGTTCTTTAAAAAATAATAATAATAATAATAAAAATATATATATATATATATATATTTATATATATATATATATATATTTATATATATATATATATGAAAATAACCTAAAAAGTAAAGATTTTATTTAAAAACTCCCAGAAAGAAAAAGAGAAAATATACAAAAAAAAAATTGCAGTATATAAGTAAATGCATACATACCTTTATGTATATGTTCTTTAAAAAATAATAATAATAATTATATATATATATATATATATATATATATATATATATATAAATATATATATATATATATATATATATATATATATATATATATATATAACGTGAGATATATTGAAGTACAATAAAGAAATAACTGAGAAAACCATAACCGCCCTCTTTTCATTATGAAGGAAAGGCTCTGTAAGCTTTTCAGAAAGTCAGCTCCTTTTTGGCTTGATGTGTGGTTAAGAGGTTTTTAGAATTTGTGGAAGAAGAGTTTCTCATCTAAAAGCAAGTCTTGGTTTCACATGTTTTGGCCCCCACATCACCCAATGTCTCTCACAAACTTTGTCTTATGCTCCGAACACTTTACAATCTACCATGACGAATGTTAACTATTGTATTGAACTCTTTCCTGGATGTCCAAGATATAACGGAGATAGCCCTCAAAGCGTACTTGACCATATAACACGCTTGGTTTATAACGCCAAGCTTAGACACCACATCTCCTCTTTTGTTCCGACTTTCTTAAAATTCTCCCTTTCATATTAATGGCACGTTTGCCTCTTCACCTGGCAAACGACATTTTGATGTTCATGTTGTTAGCTTTGGCATTGGTATGCCCTACCACTGACTCTGCAATATTCCGATAATTTTTTGAAAATGTTTATTTCATATTTTGACGCTGGTAGGAATTACGAAGATGATTGCGAAGTCTATGGAGCAGGATGGTTGCATTAGCAGCCATGCAGCTGACTTGTATGCGCACCTATGATACGGCTTCCTTCTGCAGACGAAATGCATTTATGTAACTAGGTAGTAGGCCTACGGCTATATAGTTACTTAAAAAATGAATGAATGAAATAAAATTCAAAAAGCTTTACACAAACGCTCCGGAAACACTGTTTGTGTAAAATGAATCCCTACTAAGACATCATAGTCTAATGTCTCACTTGTTGATTCCTCTCTTCTTTAATGCCCTAAAAGACGAATTCCGAATGTGCCTATGTCCATTAGAAAGCTTCAGCAAACAAAAAAACATTATTGTATACGAGGCCAAGAACTATTCGAAAAGTCCGTCGGCGAAGAGATTAAAGGTTTTGCATGTTAAATATAAATTCGACTACGGAATTATACATCCTCTTGCTCTTTCTCTATTTGACGGCGAGGAAGAATATATGCATGTAGTAGCAAAAATTTATGGTCTTGAGATAGCAGATCATTAATAATAAAAATTGGTAAAAAATTTAGAATAATAAAAGTGCAGTGCAGTGGTATGAGTCATTTCAAAATTCCAAATGTGTTTTCCTCGAAACCCTATAAGACGAAATACATATTCCACAGTGCACTGCTCCCATCTGCCCGTCCTTTGCTGCGTACCTGTTATGGTCTTTTTGCTAATGATTGCCACCTTCCCTTTACCCCGATGCCAATATATTATTCAAGGTAACTAGTCTTTATTTTAAGAGACTAACGCCACTGCAATCGCGCGAAGAAAGGGCGGTAGACTGTTCCAACAACGAGCGCAACCCAAAACAAATGCCTTCTCGACTGGACCTACGAAATCGAAATCACCTATAAAGGCAGCATGGCAATGGAAAATTTGTAGCTTTAAATAAATAAAAAGAAAGGACTAAATTTTATGATAAACTTCACAACATAAGGGGGGCTTTAAAACGGGTGGCTTTTGCCACCCGTGATTTCCACAAAAGAAGGTTCCTAACACCCTCTACCGCAACACTGAAAGGTATTCTCCTTCATTTTTCCGGAACGTCTCAAACTGTTTCGAAAACGCAAACTTATGGCGAGAATTTATTTGCACAGGCTTTAAAGTTTAATGAATTGGCTTTATTTTTTTCAAATTTATGAACTACGATGCTAAGGATCTTTCCTTGCTTGTTTCACATGAAATTTTAGACCTTTAATAGCTTTTCTCGTTCAAAGTATTTTTTAAGATTTCCTGGTTACGAAGCCGAGGATTTTAACGAAAACAGCTTCAATGCTTGATTTAGACACCTTGAGGAAAACATTTCTCACTTCATTTTGCAACTTTCCAATTATCTCATCCTTGTCCTGAAACTTTTCTTCCATTTCCCGTTGCTTGGCGGCAATCTGTTTTTCAAGTTCCTTAACTCTATCTCGCTTCTCAGCGACCACTATAGCCAGTGATTTTATATCACTGAGCTTGAAAGACATAGAAAAAAACATAAAAACATAGAAAAAAGTATTCAAATACAATATTCAAATACATCGTATGACACGTTAGAGAAAATGAATTCTGAGCTGATATCAATCAATGAAAGATAAATAAATATTCCCACGTTTGCTCACTTCAACCAAGTCGCCCTTTGTTAGATCCTATTTACTAGATCCGTTGTTTATTGTTGTCGCTTTTGTCCCTTTCTTCCTAGTTCAAACCTCCTGTTCGTGCTATCCCACTTCGCCCTGTTTTTTGGATGCTATTTCCCGGAGCGGTTTTCTTTGTGTTCTCTGTCCCCTTCATTTACACTTGTCTCTGCCGCACTTCTTCCCCTTATTCAGCCAACGTTTTCACGCAGATCCATTGTTCCGGTTTTCTTCTCTACTATGCTTTTATTCCTATCGTTCTATTCTCCTATTCGTCCAATCTTTGTAGGGATCAGATTTACTTTCATTTCGATTTTATCTTTTATACACCTCTCATTCAACTTACAAACCATTCATGTTGTCCGCTCCTATACTATCTTCTTCTTTTCCTATCTGCTTCTTCCCTAATAGACCAACCAGCTTCCTTGCTTTCCACTATAGCTTATCTCATTCTCTTCATAGAGCTTTTCAATTTTCAGTCAAAACCATACGCATCCCTTTATCCACAATTTTTATTCTCCAGTAAAGTACATGGGGACGATGTTACCTCACTCTATTCAGAAGCCCAAATTTTTCCCTTTATATACCTTTCGTTCCCACTCGTCACCGACAGGAAGTTTCTACAAGTGAAAAAGGAAGAAGAGATTAAGAAACATTTAAGGACTTCAATCATATGCATGTAAGTGTACCTTCATTGTAAGTTCACCTTCTATTAGTAAATTCGGTTTGCTTAGGCCAATAATATCCAAGGACGAGACCGGCGATATACTCTCCAAAGATAGACCTCTCGAGTCCCAACGCTTATTATTGTATAAAACTTTTAAGGGATCAATATCCTTACGTTGCACTCGCTCTAAATGCTTGGCCACAGACGACTCTAATTTTTCTATATTATTGATGACTGAATAATTGACTTTGAGCAGAATGTCGAGCCAATCTTCGAGAACTGCCAACTTCCACTAGAAAAGGAAAACAATCAAAGCGTTATTTAAAATTTTCTCTTCATTTGTAATAGGTAATCCACCTCATGATCCTGTGCATTGTCATCAATAACTTGTAAACGCTCATTAAAAATTTCATTCATTTGCCAATAAATTCGGGTTGTATCGTCCGAATCCGAATACGAACGATATTTATTGTAGCAATTAGGAAACGACGGTGTTTTGGCCGAAGGAGATGTGCTCGGACTGTGGACATGGCAATCTTTTGCAAATTGTAAACGTCTACTTGCCTGTAATTGTGTTGGCGACTTTAGAACTTCCAGTTCGCAGAGCGCCGTAAACAATGCTGGCGCATTGCCTAGACGCGAGCCCAATGCCAAGTCCAAGATCGTTTTTCGCGAACTATTTTGAGGGACGTTGGGAACAGCGTTTCCCGTGCTGGAATCGCACATTTGACTCACACTGTCCGTAACAATAAGTGCACGTGGGTCATTATCGCGCGACTGCTGATAATAAAATTCCAAGGTTTTTGTGTGCGAATACGGTTTCCCGCAATCACCTTGATAAACATAATAGTTATCGGCTTGGAGCGTTACAGGGTATCGCGGATTAATTCGCAGATGGTGGCCTAGCGATGGCAACTGGGACAGCTGCGGTGCCGAGGTTGACTTCTGCAAGCAATTTGACGCTTTTGGTGTTAACTTTTTACTATTTTCTTGCATTCGTGAGACTATTATTACTATTATGGTGGCGCGTTCTCAAACAATAATAAAAATAAACAGAAAAATGCAAAATAGAAAAATTTTAAAATATATTTCAATTTTGCCCTTTTGTATGGGATTTTTTCTTTTTTCCGAAACTAGAATGAAAAATATTCGAAACTCAAATAAATTTCTTATAACTAACACTAATGACATATATATAAATGACTTTAAAGACAAATTGTAGTAGATGTAGTAAATAACACCATCTACAGCTAATAATAGTTTCAAGTGCATTGCAGACCGTGAAACATCCAAATGGGATATCGAAAATATTTTATTGGTTTTGGCCTTCCATTTCTCCAACGAAGGAGACGTGGCTTTTGAGCTCAGAAAAAGCTTGAAGACTATAGCCTGGTTGACAGTGTCGCAAGCGTTGTCGTTTTCGTCACACCGACAAAATTTGTAGTCGTCAAAAGTCTCTTTGCCCTTTCTTTGGCGTTAGCTGTGAGTGGACACAGGTTTGTCCTCAGTCAAAAAGATGCATTGAGTTAAGGGCGAGCATGCTCCTAATTTAAATACCTGTCTATCATATAAAAAACTTTTAAAATCGCAAAAAGGAGATTCGAATCGCCTTAAAACACAACTTTGTTCTGTAACTTACTTCCCCCGCTGCCAAACGAGTCTATCCCGAGACCACAAAAGTCGTTTCCATTCAAGCAAGAATTCGTTAAATCCTGAAGTTGCAACATCCATATCAAATAAATATCCGTTAGATGATGATATGATTATTGATCCTATCAACACCGCCAGCCCATCCAGCCCTCCTTTTTCTGAATTTATATACAAATTAGAAAATGACGGGGATTCTTCGAAGTCCAACTCTAATATTATCTCTGCCACACATTTACCTCCCCACCTGCTATGCTTAGAAACAAACCAACTTCTGCAAACACACATAGGCCATAGTTCAAACGTGGTACATTGAATTTATTGCGACCTGCAATGTCCCGAAGGGGAAGCATTGTGGTGGTTTTTCTAGTCTTTTGCGTCTTGTTTACTCTTTGCTTTTAATTGTTTCGTTGTAATTGTCATTTTGCTAGGAAGCGAGCGCCAGTTAGCCAACAGACACATAATCAGTACGTTGGTTAAATTGCAAAGAAAGAGAGTAGAGAGCATACGTCTCTTATATGCTTCATTTCATCGTGTTTGTCTGTATTCAATATTTTTATACCCATCACCGATCGATGAGGGACACGTTCATTTAATCGAAACGTTTCTAACACACAAAAGGAAGCTTCAGGGACCACACAGCTAATGTATATTTTTCATCAGGATCAATTTCTGAATGGACTTAAGTATGTCTGTCTGTCTGTATGTGTAATGTAGGTTGTAGACATGGTCACAAAAATCTTGCACATAGGGTGTTATTGAAAGGAGCCAAGTCAGTCGCTTCCAGCGCCACGTAAACTGAGACACTGAGAAACTCTTTGCCCCAAAGCAAAAAAAACTTGGTTTTTCCCGTTACTCACAAACTATATATAGATAAGCCTACAAAAATTTGAACGTTTATTTTAAAATGAAAAAAGAATCGGCCAAGCCTTTTTATTTTTTTGATAAAACTTTTAAACGCCCAGAAGCAAGCTTCAAAAACCGCATAAACATGTGCATTCTCATCCTATGCCAAATTCCAAATACAACTAAGCATTTTCGTCTAATCGTTTGGCCATCCATCCGTTCGCCCAAGTGTGTAGTATCTGTCGTAAATATTCTCCCGGTTGCAAAATCGAAGACATCGCCTTCAAGTTCGATGACAGAATTTGAAAAGGGCCCAAACTGAGCAAAAGACCGATTTCCGTGTTTTTTGGCCTATTGCTTATACATTGCACAAATACGATAGACACATAGAAATACGATAGAGGTTTCGAGGTTTATTCCGCGAAAATAGAGAAAATTAGCCACGCCCAGTTAATATTCTACAGTACGAGAATCCATATTTTCCTTTTTTTTACTAGTCTTTTTTAAGAAAGCGATGATGGGTGTACATGATTCAGACACGATTGAGTGTAATGTTCTTACTTGTTATTCATTCCTTTTGTTGATTCTGTTCTGTGATACCAAATGAAAAGACAGAAAAATGATGTGGTCGACGAAAGTAAAACATTGGATATTGTTGGCGGGAGCAGTATAACACAAGTTTATAGGAGAGAACTATAAGATAGAATACGGTTTTGATTACGTTAAAAAGCTTACATTAAATTCGTGATATCAGCGGCAACATCTAAATGGCATAATGCCCCGATACTTTGCTCAAAATTAGCACTAGTAGTTAAATCACAAGGGATCTTTGTGTTTCAGGTTGCGAAAACAAGAGCAGCGCTGCTAATTAGTGGTAATTTAATTGCTTCCTCTTTCTTTCACATTATTTGATATGACGTTACATTGTACCAAAAGTTTACAAAGCAAAGCCTTATACGTTTCTGGGCTTTTAAGTGAACGTGCGCTATGGTATGCTTGTAGGTGGAATGTAACTTTATGTTCGCCAAACTCTTCTATAAATTTCACTGAAAACATTATATGCAAGTGTTGTCCTATAGGAACAATTTATTTTTATTTATTACATCAACTTTGCACAATTTTCCACATCAGACTAGTTATATATCTGTTTCACAAAATTGGCTCCCTATGTTACCTAGAAAATTTAGAACACTCGAAAATAAGTATGTACGCAAATAAAATGAGTATGTAAATGAATAAATAATAAATACAATATATGGAAGTAATTGCGAATATGTTAAGAAGCGTAGACGGCAAGCTTATACTGAAACTTTGCTTTGATTGTACCGTACGTTATGGGAAAAGTTTACGATATGATTGCGTCTCTCTAAGTGCAAACGAAAACTGAAGATGGCGTAAAACTGTAAAAAATTTGGCTTTTAAGGAAATCCTGTGATGCTATAAAAGGACATATTTTGCTGAATTCATTTAATGAAAAATGTCTAAAACAGTTCGCATAGCTCTGGTACGATTACGGATATTTCAAAGCTTAGTGCGAAAGCTTAATACTATATTTTTTGAAGTTTCTCAGCTGAACACAAGCGAAACAAGTAAATGGATAATTTTGTGGTTATTGTCTTAGATGTATGAATGGTGAATTTGTCTAAAATCACCATTGAATAAAATAATTGCGGATAAATTTCATAAAAATTTCACAGGGAAACTGAATAGAAAACAGATATTATAAAGAAAACGTCCGTCTATTTCGATATCAAGCAGATGCTATGAATTTGGAATTGTTGTTGTGGGAGTAAAGTTGTGTAAATTTCATAAATTTGCTTAGGTTAGGGCTGGTGGTTATTACTAACCACACATGCTTGTTTCCCCTCCTTACAAGCTTAACAGTTTAAAGCTTTAAGGGGTAAAAGAAAAATTAAGTTTGGATTGTATGTTACAGCAACATTGGGTCATTCGCAATAATGTTAATAATGTTAAGTGGAGGGATCCATACTACTATGGGTTCTTGTAGCTATTTTTATTAACTACTATGTCGTTTCATTATAACTTTGAGTAGTAAACAACGATTTATGCAGAAATATTATCTGAACGGCAGATAATACCAATAATTAATAAAGAATCTTTATTAACTCATGCAAGGTGTCGTTTCTGGATTGTATTTGATCATAACACATGCAATCTGAATTGTATTTTGATCATAACTCATGCAAGGTGTCGTTTCTGGATTGTATTTGATGCAAGGTGTGATTTCTAGATTGTATTTTGATCATAACTCGGTCTACGGTGTCTACGGTGCTGGAAGTTGAGTTGGGGAGTGCCGAGATTATAGCCGTCTTTCTCATTTACCATTTTTATTAATTCTATTAATTTAAAATTATTAATATTAACAAATTTCCCCAATATTACTTTACAAACATCAGTACGTGGGTAACGGTTTTTCAATAATTGTTAGTAGAACATCAATAAGTTGCCCAACAAGGACGATATTACCTGTAAAATAAAGGCGTCCAGGCGTCCAAACGCCCGGAAACAATGTTTTCAATAAAAATCTACAACATATGCATTCAAATACGTTTTCCTAGCAGCAAAATTGTGAACTGTTTTTTTTACGTTCCTTTACAATTTGAAAGTGTTTTCTGCAAGCAATTACAGGATTCGCGTTCGCTATCGTGCTCTTATTCTAATTATGGACCAGCTACACTGTCTGTGGAATTTTATCGAAACCAAACTCCGTCCGTCCGTCTTATCAAAAATCTTAAATAATATTGTATAAAAAATGAAATGTTTTTTTGATAGACTGCTATGAGGGAAACGAATGGCTCTCATTTTCGATTATCATCCCTCTAATTTGATATGTTTGTTAAGTCTTAACCTTGAAAATTGCAACCGACACCGTACACAGGGACAAAGGACGAGACGAGTCTTTGCAAATGAAAGACTCGGGAATCTGAAGTAGAAAATGTCGAGAAGTGGGCTTAAGAAGTGTTGTGTTTTCATTCGCTATATGCAATAGTTACGAAATTTTTTAATGACTATTTGCTAATTGAACAGCTTGTACAAGTCGTGAACAAAGAGAAACAATCAAAACGCAGCTAATGTTAATCATTCAGTTCATTCATTCAGTTATGTTAACGACAGGACAGCTCTTATTATACAAATCGTAATAGACATGTGAACTTAGCAGAAAATTCTGCCGAATTGTAACATTTCAGCCTTAACCGTTTAAGTAGCAATGATGCGCGATATGGTGACGATGATATGATTATTTGCTAAGCTTCAGTTGCGACTTGGACGATTTCGAATCTAAAGTGTTTATTATTGTAAATAGTTTTTGTAAATTAAATTCTTTATTAATTAATTAATTATTATTAATCTAATTAGTTAATTGAAGTTATTCTTATAGTTTATTATAGTTCCGGCTGGTTTAGTAACACAATCGCTGCGAAGCCATGATTGGGCCAAGCATAACGACCTTGTTCTACAAGAAAAACAACACAAATATGACTCAGGTACCAGGTGTGTTTGCTAGATTTCCACCATTTGGGTTGATAGCTCTCTATCTGCCATTATATTAAATCCTAATTAGGTTCAAAAAGAGTTTGTTTTAGCGACTTGTTTTACTAGAATGATTACCAGACACGATATAGAATATGAACGCTCATGGACTGAGCATTTCTTTATCTTACATCGCAAGCTCTGTATTTCAAGGTGACGGCGAAAATGTGATAACGCAATCTTGTGGCGAAGTGCGAAAAGTTCATTGAGAAATTTGCAGTGCGACAGACTTGGGGAGCTATTTAAGATGAAATACAAAAGGAAAAAATCGTGTAAGGCGCGTGTTGCTTTATTTAAAAAACGATGATATATGGAACGCATTTTTAATACTACTAACGTGGAAACGGAACGTTGATAAAGAATGCAATCTTGTATGCGTGAGTTACAGCAATAGTGATCGCTTTTACACTGAACTTGTACAGAGGTTTCTCAAATTTTTAAATCAATGCCTATTCTAAGCTGTATTTTAATTTAATTTTGTTCATCCTGTGGACGGACCTATTTAAGCCGGATCTATGACAATCGCAGAATTATGTATACCAATGGTTTCATCTTTGTATTTAAAATTTTTTGGGCTTACCGGCGTTCCAGAAGCGTAAGATTGAGATATAGACGGACAAAACGGATGTTTTCATCTTAATTAAAACGATAAATAAATTAAAAGGCGGGTAACGCGCCTATCTGTATTATATTATATAGATATGTGCTGTCTTCTTTAAGAGAAACGAGCAAGGATTCCCAACGGAAATGAAATTTTAAAAATAAAGACTTACGTATACGTTTTACTTAAGGTAAGAGATCTTTGGTCATTGCGGTTAGGGCTTCCGAGAAACTGTTTCAAAATCGCTTACGTTAACAAAAATCTTGCTATTACTTTACAAAGTGTGCAAAGGATGATCAAATAACAGTTATATAAATATATATATATATATATATATATATATATATATATATATAAGTTATATATATATATATATATATATATATATATATATATATATACGTGTTTTAATAAATTGATTGTCTCACGAAATGTACGTGATGTTGAACCATCTTGTTGAAACCACATATCGTACGCGTCGAAACTATCGACGAATCCATGTCACAAAAAAATCAGTAATCACATCTTTGTAGCGTCATCCATCGGCGCAAGCGTAGCTACATCGAATAGACTCTTCCCGATTTTGATCCACATGTTGCCAGTTTGCATTCTTCACGCCACCAACGTTACCATTTGACCTGAATTTTTCAATTACTTTACGATAAGTAAGCCTTGTAGGTAGATTATATTGACCGTAAATCTCTTGTAATGTGCGTAACGAAGTCTGAAGAAATTTATTGCATTTTTTTTTTTTTTTTTTTTTTTTTGCGATACAAATTCGAACAATTTTTTACGCTGTTCAACTATGCATGCTTCCCGTGGTCGCATCGTAATTTGCCATACACTATTACGCACCAATTTCAAATTTGACGGAAGTCTGGAAAAAAGGACAATATGATCTTTAAAAATTGTGTTTGTACTAACCGATCGCTTTGTGCCTATAGAATGTATATAAATTATGGAATCTTTTGCATTTACATCTGGGTGCTGTAAAGGGTTAACATTGTCTTCTTCGAACTGTTTTCGAATGTTTTTTCTTAGCGAATTCGCACTGAAGAGGGTTAATTTTTGCGAGCTCTGTTACATCCTTTTATACAAATCGGATTAATTGCAGGCTGTTGCACTGTTAATGCGAACAGAGTTTTCTTCTTGTTCCCACTTTTAGAGAAACTATGTTGGGAGACGAAGTCGTGCGTGTTAAATTTTGTACAAGGCTTTCCAAGGCTTCCGTTCTCTAACACTTGCAGTTACATCATAATTCAGCCAATATACGATAAGTGCACCGTTTTGATATATAAAAGCATGCATAGAGAAAAAAAAAAAAGAAGCAAATAATAAAGTTTGCACGCCACAGCCCAGATATTAGTAGTGCATTGTAAAAAGATTTGAAAATAATGAAGAAAATTTAATTATGAAAGGGTTGCTAAACTGAATGGAAATCATGCAAAAGACATGTAAAGAAAGTAAATGCATTTCTTCTGAGGAGTTATCCTTTAAAAATGCGTGCAATATATTGTGTACTCTCTCGGTGCACACTGCCGTAATTTACTTGAGGCTCTCTTTTGCAAATGAATAAACAAATAACGTAAAAAAGTCCTCTTCTGTGTAGCAGGGAATTTTACTATTTTATTAGAAAAAAGGAACACGTGGTACACGTGGTTTTCTGTCTGCAACCGTCTGTTTATTTGTTTACAATTTTCATTCATTTGCTTGCACGGTCAACGAACAGCAAAACGCTCATTACAGCCAGCCAAACACACCCGGATATGCGAAAAGTCAACACCGAAACCCCCACCCCTCCCAGGAATAGACTAAAACCGCTGTTAACGCTGCTGTTCTCGGAATATTTAATAAAAACAAAAGAAGAGAGATAACCAAAGAGAGAGAGAGAGCGAGAGAATGCTCACTTGTCTTAACAGTATTATCGCCGGTAAATTTTAAATTCGCAGACTGCTAATAACAGGACAACGCAATCCAAGAGAGAGAGAGAGAGAGTCTGCACGAATGCAGAAACCAATAAAATCGAATCTGCTTTAACTAGTTTAATGCTCAATCTCTCACACAAACAAATTAAAAGCAAAAGGACGTTGTATACACTTCTTGTATCTATATATGCGCGTGTGTATGTAGAAAAATTTTACTTCATCAAGAACACTAACAACGGCATTTGCCACTGTTTGGGCTGAGTTGAATTCAGTCTGAGTCTGAAACGAACCCTCGAACCCAGCCCTAAAAATAATTCTACTCTCAGCCGAAAAAGTCAAAACGGGTCTCATTGTACAGCATATACAGCAAAGTAAACTTTACTCTCTCGAAGAGTCAAAACGGGTCTCATTACAATATATAGCAAACGCAGCAGGCAGCAGCAAAGCAAATTCAAAAAGAAAGGATTTTAGAGAACGAAACAAAACGCATACAACCCATACATATTTAGAATATATGTTAAATATGTAAATATATATTAAAAGTAAGTATTTTCTTCAATTTCAAAATTTAATATTTAAAGTTAATCATAATAATCGTAACTCAATCCTAACTTTACATTTTTGACATTTCTTTGATGTTAATGTTAATATGATAATGTGATGTTATTTCATGCACATAACAGAGGCTTCGTTCGCGTTCACGTTCGCGTTCGCGTTCACGTTGGCGTTTTACAAATATATAAAGCAAACATTCCGTCCATATAGAAAGGATCGCCCATGAATTCACATTGTCACCTTTTGAATATTACGAACAAAAAATCTATGATCCCGTACTGCCTTCCACTGAACGCACAAAAGCTTATGGGCTGTGCTCAGCGTCTCTGCGACATGCCTCCATTTAGAGAAGGGCGCTTTTAACGCTAAGACACTATCTCGCCTATCGATAGCTTGCTAGTTTTGGGGGAACGCTTCGTATAAAAATGAAATGATTCAATGAATTGAATGATTGAATGGATGTAATGCAATGAAGAATGCCCGCATTTATTGGATTTTTATGTCTACTTCACTCGGTTCACTCGGTTTTTTTACTCGTCTTATATAATTTATATAATAGAAATTGAGTTTTTTAAATCAACATAACTGGACAATCCTTTGGGCATCCTTTAGTACAGCGCACAATATTCAGAGAAGAAAAGTAGTAGTGTACCGCATTTAATTATCAAACACATTTACCGAATGCATTATTTCGAGAGCGTGTGCGTGTCATTTTGCCACCAGTTCGAAATAGACGCCTCGTTCTGAGGCGTCTGAGTGTTGCAAACATTTTGAGTAAATGAATGTACCCGTAATCTTTAGCTAATCAAGCTAACATGTTCGTGTTTTGCCGTTGTTGTTGCTCCTACAGTCTCTCAGTCTCAGTCGATGCCATGTTCATCATGTTCACATTTTCCACACATTTTCACATTTCCACATTTTCATTTGCTTTTGAACTTTTGAACGGTAAAGATGTGGTAAATTTGTTGTCGCGAGAGCCTGTGCGAAATAATATACGTAAATGTATACAAAACTTAACACACAATAAATAAATTGTTATAGATTCTGCAATTTGTTGTTGATAAAACGTCGAGTTGCTACAACGCTTTCTACTGCGATTTCGGATCGAGTTCAAAATAGTGTCGACGAATTGAATATGCATTAAAAAAAAGTAATTATTAACTAAAAATAATTTGATTTAGTTTGAATTTAGTTTTTGAATGGGAGAGTTGTATAAATTCCTTATCGCATGAGGTGACTATAGATTAGGGGCTTGAACGAGACGGTTCGCTTTTAGTCTTCAAAACGGAAAAAACAAAACGGACAAAAGAAAAACAAAAAAAAAAAAATTCAAAATAATAATAAAAAATAAGAAATTATAAATTAAATCTTTTATTTTTTTCGCTTCAATGCCTATCAACGAAATTTATAACGTGCAACACCAGTCGCGAAATATAAAACACAAATAAAAATAAAAATAAAAGCAAACGCAAACGAAGAATTGGCCAAATAAGAATCAGTAAACGGCTTTAGTTTGATTTTTAATTTTATTTTGCAAAGAAAAGGAAAAAGAAAAATAAAAAAAGAAAACAAAGGAAAAAGAAAAAAGTTAAAAGTTATTGCTAAGCAGTCAAGTGTGAAGTGCACAAATGCAAATTGAAAATTTATTTAAAGGCGACACATGAGACATGATATGAAACGAAAGGAAAGGTAGACGAGGCAGGCTGGAAACGTTAAACAGAATAGAAGAATAGAAGAATACAAGAATAGAAAGAAGCACGCACGCACATCAAACTATATATGATACATAAAAGTTTAATCAGTTATCGAAGCACACAACGCGTAACATAACCAAAATCCGTGAAACAAGCAAATCGAGTTAATTTCACATTAAAAAGTGAAAGATTTCAGTGAAATTTCCTAAAATCGCTATCTCCCTTCAGCGGACTCTAACTAACGTAAGATTAATTGCGGGAATATTTCAAAGTAAATGCAATCAAAACAATGATTTAATTAAAACACCAAAAAAAAAAAAAAAACAAAAATGTTTTAATTAAAATGCAGGAAAAACTTTCCATCAACTGAGGTAATTAAACATTTCACGAAAGCCTAAGGCCTATCGAGCGCATTCTTTAAAAACTCATTGCGATTATTTATTTTGTAAAATTCATTTAAATAATCCTTAGCGATTTAAATACGCTATCTGCTGTTTTGCTTATATTCGCCCTCCGTCGTTCTCATCTGAATCTCCTGCAGGAGTTATTAGCTATCGTTTATTTAAAATAAAATATATATAACGCTCTCGTATGCATTGAAATGTTTTTAGTTGAAATTATGAAATGTGTTTATGTTTTTTGTAAAATCATGATTTCCGGTTCATAGTTACACGCATATAGTAGTTACATGAAACGGATGTGTTAAGGTTTTCCCTCATGATGCGTACAACTGATATTTGTGTGAAACCCATGCACGTTGTATGTGCATACGTAAATAATGTATGCGTACGGAATTGTTTTTTTATTCGCTGGGCGTTCGTTAGAAATTTACAAAAAACAAAAAACAAAACGAGGAGAGGATTTTATTTTGTTTATATGCTCGAAACTATTAGGCCGGCAGAAAAGCATTAGCACACAGACGAAGCTAATATCACATAAGAGTTGCACAATTTTTGAGAGCCTTCCGCTGAAGGCTGTATCCAGATGTCACGATTTGAGATTTACAAGGATTCCAACTGAACTCTGTTCAGAAAGTTGCCAAAAGGGACTGGCGAAAGACCAAGTGAAGAGGCCGCAAGAATATCTGTAAGGAATAAGTTACGGTTAGGGGTTACGGTTAATAAGCACTAGTCAAATTTAGTCCTATAACTCACTGCTATCTAAGCTATCGAGCGATCTCATTTCAGTTCGCAAACCTTTTTTGACCTAGACGTCGCTTTTCGAATTACGCTTTCCAAGTTTACGTTGCTTCCCTGCTGTATCGAAAGAGATGGCGCAGAGCGGCTGCTGTACATCAAAGCCCTATATAACACTGTGCCCAAGTCCAACTCTAAATATGCTTTTTCGTGCTTCAAACGGGAATTGTTTCTTTTTTGTTTGTGCGCTTAATGAAAATAAGTGCTGCTTGCTTATCCAAAAACGTGAAAATTGTAAAAAGCCGTGTCCGCGGCTCCAAGCTCATTCTTCGTGTTCGGTAAGGTCAGATAGACGTAGTGTATCACGACAAGCAAAACAGGAAGCCATATATTGGCCGTACTGTTTTTAGCTTCAGAAGGCACATCACTGAGGCGCTCGCAAACATGGGCAAAAGTGACGGCCAAGCGTTATTTTCACAGAAGAAATAATCAGCATTTCCTCTCTCACAATCTATGCAAGCAAAAATTATCTATAGATGAAAGAGAAAAGCAAAAATCTTTAATCTTAAGTTGAGTTTAGTTTCCTGACATCACAAAGATATGGAAATGCTTGCAGCCAACATATACGACATCTCGGAGTAAGTGAATATTTTGATAAAATTCACTTTTAGGTGCACTAAGCAGTAGGGTTCTGAGTTCAGCCACCTATTTACCTCTTTATCGCTATCGTCATTGAAAGTCTTATGATTGGAAAAACAGCTGTAGAGAGCTTATGTTCCTTGTGATAATCATTCACTTTTCACTTTAAAAACAGTCTACCAATAGTCGAAAAGCTGAAATTTCAAAACTTTCTTAGGCCATAGGTAAAAGTTTATTGCAATAGTGGCGTGACGAGCTCTTGACTTGAACAAAATGCTTCTTATGGTTGCTCCTGCAACATAATGGGCATTTAAATCAAAAATTGTTTTTTTTTTTTTTGCTTACGCGATAATAGTCGGGTCGATTTTTCTTAGTAAAAAAGGGCGACAAGCCATTGTTAATATCATTAAGTGGGCAGCTTTTAGTTGTGTTCCCGATATAATTTTTTTTTTTGCCGGATGCGGGCGATGTTGCGTCCGATATATTTTTCTGATATTCCTAATTGCTTCTTATTGCTTTATGCCAAAGAGCAAAATCGAACACGCTTTAGTGGCCGATTCATATAATTGCGTGTTTTTCGATGAAAAACCTGTAATGACTGTTTGAAGTTTTACGTTTTTCACATCCCTTTCATTAGCAATTGGAAGCCAACTCATGGCACCAAACTGCTGAGTTTACTTTTCCGACAATCTACAAAAAAGGAGCACAGAAGAGCTTTTCTTTAATAGCGTAGCGGGTATCAGTTCAATTGCAATCTTTCAAAAGAAACATTAAATTTATCTTTTAGATATCTATTCTCTCTCTCTCTCTCTCTCTCTCTCCCTTTCTTAGAAAGTGTTTCTCTTATACAATTCGAGAAATGGGAAACAAATTGCATTGTAAAAGAAAACCCGCTTATAATCTTACCGCTGCTCCGCTAAATAATTTCTCAATGACTGAGTTTTGTGGAAACTCCAAGTTTTCTTAAAGTACGTCCGGAATTGAGATTCATTACAAGAATCATTTCAAAGTTTAGCTAAACATTAGAAAATATAATTTTCGTATTCAATTTCTTCTTTTGAAATTTCATCGCCAAGAGATGAGACGGTCCCGTAGTTAGTAATGTCAGAATATTCAGCATTTCTGGGTGAGAATTTTTATTGGCAATTGGACCGTACAATGAAAATATTTTAAGCGAACTCTAAAACATTTATTATGGCAGAGATTAGCTTATAAACCACGATGAAAGGCCAAATGCATACATTCTGCGTTGCTAGGCGTCTTGAAGAACACCAAATAATGAACATTAGACACATAGGAAAATTATATTCAGTTTATACCCATCGCCGACTTAATCGGCGTTGTAGGTGCGTTTTTTTTTTAAATTTAGGTCGCTTTCTAATTCTTTCGCGATTTTCGCTAAAGAGAGAATAGAATGTTCACCGTATATACTACACAGTTGGGCTGGCGGAAAGATTGGACAGACGAAGAGACGAACATCCTTCGGTGCATTCAAAATTGGAAACTTTCCACGAATTTATATACCATAAGGGGTTTTGGAAGCCTGTTTCTGCGCGTTATAAAGATATTGAAAGAAATTACATTTTAATACACTATAATATTAGGTAGGCGTGGTCAATTGTTTCCAGTCTTCTACAGGTACTACAGCATCGCGCACAGAATATGTGTTCAAGTTGTTGTACATTTACGTGTTGCAGTTTACGAGTAATGAGCAAAAAGCCGGTTTTCCATTCCTTGTGAACAACAGTAACGTTCTCATTTTATGTAGTACCAGAGAGGTGTCGTTCGACCGATTTAGACCAATCAATCCAATCTGCGCGCAAGCAGTTCCAATGTTTTTTTGCTAAATTCGAAGTAAGTAGCTTAAGCGACCAGGAGAACGTTTACAATATAAATTGTACAGACGGACAGATGGACAGAGAGATGCGCTTAAATCGATTCAAAACTTGACCCACAAAGTATGACAAAATGAATACGCCCCTTATCTTTCGGTGATGGGTATAGGTATAAAAAGACGGTCTCACTTGCATTCAATTCTCCTTGATTCTGTCCCTTGGACAAACCTCAAAGTAAGCAGAATTACGAAATGCATTGTTCTAACCAAAAGTGTACGAAAACACACTCATTCTACTTGCAAATGTGATGAAAAACTGCGAGTTGAAGTCCACTCTGATGAAATATTTTCATTTAAAGTTGAAAGCACTAACACAAGTTATACATGCATACATGCAAAAGTGTTCATTGACTTTGTAAATCGTTGTGCAAAATTTTTATATTTTAATTAAATATTTCGTTTTAATCGCATTAATATTCATTCTCAATAATAAAATAAAAAGGGCATAATTTTACGGTTAATCTTCGCAATTGTTATAATTATTTTCAAAGACTGCTTTCCATATACATATATATACATATCGTGATATTAAGCATTGATGAAGAGAAATTTTAAAATATTCAAAAAAATGGCTTAAATCTCCGTTAATCCAATTTTAATTATTTTAATGCTTTTAGTAAACAAATCGTTGAACTTTAATTGCTTTTCGTTTGTACAAAAAGGATATTTAATATCATTAACGACATAGACGGATTTAACGAATACATTGTAAATCTATGAATATCCCTTCCCCCGACCGCAAACACATTCAATTTCCCGTCCCCGTTATAAATAAATTTATAAGAGTCGATGCGAAAGCTTAAATATTTCAACGTTTCACATAATGGCAGGAAAATGTTCAGATCGCCTTATGGCGGACTTCACTGGCAAGTAGACGGAAAGTAAATTTAAATTTTCATTTACATTACACTCATATCAAGCCATATCATTAACGTGCTTGACACGATCTATTTTCTTATCTAGCAAACTTAATTTACTTGTCGAAGAGTTCATTATTATTCAGCTGTCCGTTCCGGTAAAGAGGGCTTCCTATTCTTGAGAACCACTTCATGGAATGGGATCCGAAAAATAGAATCCTGTGACTGGAGCTTAGTCCAATTAACTTTTAGGTGACAGAAGAGGATTTACATTTGATGATATCCAGAAAATGGATCTAACATAGATCCAAAGTCGGTAAGGTCAATTTCCAAGTCAAACTACTAGTGTAGGCTACTTCTCTCAGCGAAACATTGAAAATAAGACTTTTTACCCCAATAAAGTGGGCTCAGGGGAGAGTAAGAAGATGTATAGGATGGGATTCGTTGTTGGTCACAATATCTCACATAGCTCGCGGTCTATAGGTTGAACACAAGAAAACAAGATAGACAGATGGGCAGACGGGCAGATGGACAGATGGACAGACGAGCTTAGATCGCACCCTATAACATAGGGTGACTATGTCCGCGTACGCTCGAACCACAAGCGCTGGGGGGTATAAAAATCCTAACTAATAAACTTTGTTTCCATTCATTTGAAAAATCTTAATTAATTATTTCCGTACATATTACTTGAATGAATGCTTGAAGAAAATGCTTCGTACAATTATTTGCATTGAAAAATTGCAATTGAAAACTGTTCTGCCACATATTCAAACTTGAAAACATTTAACATGTTTCGCTTTCAGTAGAGTTTTGCTTTTTAGAGACTTTATTGTTTTATTTAAACAAAGGCATTATAAATAAATTAAATAAATTTGTTGCAAATTGTTTTCGTAGAAACGTATTAAGGCAAACTAAATGCATAAATATTTTCAAACCCTGTATTCATTTAGTTTTTTTTTTAATAACACTCTTGATAAACAATAGCGCCTGAAACGTGGTGAAGCACCAAGAGAAACAAACAGTTATTTATAAATTAATTAAATTAAATTGCTTTAAAAGAAAAATAAAGAAAAAAAAAAAACTACTGTAAGCTAAATCTACAGTACAAAGACCTTACATACGACTAATATGGCGTGAGTTGCCCATACAGGGGAAAAAAAGAAAAACGATTAATTTCTTATTTAGTGAAAAGAGAAGCGATTGCTCGCACAAGTAAAGCGTTGTCCTTTCGAATCATTTGCCTACTTTTCCGATCTGTTCCTAAGAGGTAGGGGTTTTTTCACGCGAAACTATTTTCCCTTGAAAGGTCGAATGTCTCCTTAAACACTAGAAAGGAGTACAAAATTAATACCTGATGACAGGTAGTCAACTAATGTTTTTCCTGTTCATTTCAAGCTAATCTCTTAGAGATTAACAGATGTTCTTAACAAGGATTCATATTCCAGGCTGAGTGCGATTCGAAACCTTTCAGCGCTAACCCTAGAATTATATAATGCATGGAATTTTCTTCCCGCTTTATCCGTGGATCAGTGCGACATCAAAGGTAAGCCGAGAGTGTTTCTATTTTGATTTTGTCGAAATCAAGGCAACTGAGATTTCAATTCCTTTACGATTACTTTCCGCTGGATTGATATATAATTTTTATAATCATTGTTTGTCCATTGCATGGAGCACATATCCAACTCAAACCTTAATTGTCGCATTTGAAACTCAACTCTCCGGAGCAAAATCCTTTTCCTTTTGCATTTTTGCTCTTTTTCGCATAACATTGTTCTAGAGAGTTTCGCTCAAAGGTTTATCTGCTGGGCAGCATAAAAAAAGAGTAAAAAAAATCTTAATCAAAACTAGTACACTTTTGTTCGGAGATCGCCTTAAAAATAACAAAATTATAAGAGATTAAGGACAAAAGTTTCCTTTTGATACCACAAATACGGTTAAACTTGCTCAGTTTGAGATATCTTTTGGGTTTTAATTACATTTTGCTTATTCGAAGATTAGTGAAGTCTTATGAAAACGTAAGGAGAAAGAATAAACTTTACAAAATGTAAGCTGTTGTTTTAGAAAAAGATTTATGTTTTAAAAAAAACATTTTTCCCTCTCTCGTGAACAAAATTTTTGAATATTTTCTGCCACAAAAGCCTTGCACATAATACATAAGCAATCTAGGGATTTATGTATTGTAGAAGCAATAGAATAAAAATTGAAATAAAATGAAACAAACTGGACAACACAAGTGAGATTTGCTTATATCGGAATGAAAATCTTAGTACCGCACCGCCAGCCAGCCACTTAGGGTACAAATGTAAGGTAAGGTAAGCCATTGTCGAATAAGTTGATTGCTTGGCCGCTGTTTTTCCAAGTATGAATCTTTCTTTCGCGTTTGCGTTTAAAAATTACTTATAAGATGCGAAAATTTGCTTGTATTTGCTTGCCCCAAATAATGCCACAAACGTCATTGACGAACGTCCACGGTATGAGGAGAGTGCGAATTAATTTCATTAACAAAGGATGCTAATGACAAAAATAGTTTATAATCATTTAGAAACTTTTTTAGGGTGTCATCACCCTTACAGGCTCACGGTGCTTCTCCGAGCACGGTTTCATATTGCATTTTCAAGAAAGGGCTTGTTAGACTAAATATAGGGTAAATGAATTTTAATTGCAAACAAAAACAACAACATTTTAATTATTTCGATGATTCTCATAAGTGACCGAGCGTGCGAATTATCGTGGGATGATTGATACAAAAACACGTGATCGGATTGGAGCTTACCGAAAGCAAAGATGTCAATAACAACTTTCACTTTTTTAATTCCGCCATAAAGCGATTTCGTCAGGTGAAGAAATGAAAATCAATTTTCCGCATCATCTGCTTTGAGAAGACGCTAACTAACTAACTAACCATAACACTCTACTGCAAGCGGAATGTAAACAAACACTGGTCCGCTTTTTGTCTTCTTTTTTACTTGCACGCAGAGCGTTCCTCAGTCACCTACAGACCCTACAGTCGGAGAGATGGCATACCGCAACGACTGTTCAAATATTAATAAAAAAACAGGCCGCTATTAAAAGTCGCGTCTTCTTCACTGGTAACATACAAAATATTAGATTGAAATCAAACTTAGCAAAGAACGCGGCAACACTCGTTGTGCACAATGGTACTCGGAGTACTGTACGACGGCCGCATACTTTCGTTATTACAATATATTGAATAAAAAACGTAACGTGCACTATAGGCCATACAGGCTAGTGAGTGAACGCCCGATCGACTAAGCAATCGCCACAGCTACGAATAAGTTTTGGGTGAAATTCCACAAGCTAGCAATTATTTATTTGGCAGATATTTTATTGAATTTTATTGAAAATTCTTTTACCAATTTTTTCTTCTCGTAAAACAATATCGCGGAATTTCCAGCTTAAGGTACGCGCTCGCCGGAATCCCAATATAATTTCCTATACTAGTAAAGTATACGTTTGCAATTATGTAGATTATATTTTTTATGTTCAAGTACGAAAAGAAATTCACTTGTGAAAAATGAATCTGCAAAAAAATAAAACACCTTTTTTTAAACATATATTCGAATTTTTTACAAATAATACGACATAATATCATATAATATATCACACGCACGACGTCGTTAAATTGTTTGTATTAATTGAAAAGTGAACATAAATTGTAATTTCAATTTTTGAAATATTTTGCAAGTGCAAAAACCACAGCTCACTAATTTAACCGCAACCTGTTTGGATGGTTAGGCGAAGTTCATTAAAATTTCACGCAATTTACACTTGCCTTCATTTGACAGCCATGGCCTTTCCCCATTCGCTTCTTGGGTGTTTCAGCGAAACGAAAATGAGAGCATAAGCGACGATCTACATTCGCAACTGATTCTTTATTCGATGGCGAGCTTGCGAAGATCTTAAACATTCCCAATTTATTTGCTCGCTAATGCAAAATAGGCATAATATCCCTCTCGGCTATTTTCAAGTCAATTATTTCGCTCTAAGAAAAACCGGACATCCATGCAATCGATATATGCTTGCTTTAGCTTGCTTCACGCTAAGCTCTTAGGCTTGTAAATGTACGAAAGCCACGAAAATTGATCGTAAACTTAAATAATTCACTTAGTAATAGCTGAGACGACATTCTGATTCCGAAATCCTTCCAATCAAAGAGAAAAAGGATAGTGTGGCACAGGCCACTAACAAACACACTATACCGTTTCGCCTAACACAGGTATTCATATAACGAAACGTTAGTTCGATCGGAACCATTTATAATAGCGATCGTCTTTGGGCGAAAACACGTCGGTGTACCAACAGTGTATTATCAAAATGTCTCAAAAGTTGCGTCCCGTAAGTTGAGCACTAAAAACACATGCTCAGACGTCAGACGGACAGATGGACAAACGTAGATCGATTCTGAATAGATCACTGCGATAATAAAAGATGGGTCTATCTCAAGTCTTTCTGGACGTTGCATACACCCGCACAAAGTTAATACACCCTTGTACGACAAGTTTACGATATTTTCAGTCATACGTATTGTAAACTCACCTTAAAATTGATCCACTCTGTTTTATTGTTTCAACAATTTTCAACAATTGTATATATATCAGTATTATCGTGCGACGTCTTAAATATAGGAAACATCAATCACTTAAATCTTTAAAAAGAAATAAGTGAAATAAAATTTGTTTTTGCGCAAAAATGGAAGAAACTTACCCTCTTTTAGCCACTACGGATATTCAACACTTCAACTCAGACATGCTTACGTTTACGTTTACTATTCCATAGGATAAACTGTTAACTTTTCACAAAGTGAACAGATTTAATGGTTCGGCTTTAAGAGAATACGTTTAAATGAATTTTTGAAACAACTACAACAACTACAAAATAAAAGTTATAAACAATTTCAATTTCAGTCTCAACAGAAATCGATAACAAAAGCATTCAACATTCAATTCTGCCACTCTTCCACTCTTCCACTCCCCGACATTAGAAACTTTTCCCATGTATCCCCATACAGAAGGCCGCTGCTATTGAAATATTTTTAAATAGAAAAATAAACGAACGCAGAGAAAGAAAGAGACAGAAATCGAGACTATGGGAGCAGATGTAAAAAATATTTCAAACCCTTCACAATACATTTCAAGCCCTTTACAGCACGTCACATAAAACTGACAAGTTCAGGTGCAAAATTTCAATACAATATGGCGATCAATAATTTCCAGAATTATCTAAGAGAATTGCCATCAAATGTTTTACAGTCATTTCAGCGCATAGAACGATTTGTTGCCGCACCGACCTAATCATTTGATTGCTGATCTTTTGTTTTTGAAGTATCCAGTAATTATATAGTTTCAATGTTAAATGTACATTTTTGGTCCATCATGAAGCGTTTTCATGCAAAATCGGGAATATCCGATCGGGTGTCTTGATGAAAATCAGCAAACCATAAAACGGTCCTAACTCACATAAAATTCAACGAAATGGCTTCAAATTGTAAAAGGCGTCGTTTCTCATAAATATGACTTTTGAATGTGCGAACTCTCTGTCAGTCCCGAGAATTATTGACCGATATGTTATCGGTATATACGCGTAGTAACATCAAATGTAAAGCACGTCTAACTAAATGATACTGGTGCTGGTGTCATATCAAGTTGCTGGTGTACGTTAAATCGGTGCGAGAGAATAATTTGTATGCTTTCTGCAGATTTTCAATGAAATAATTGCCTGCTTTACGTTAACCATTTTCGAATAACGATTTCGAGTTGATATCCCTTCGCTTGTGCATTGTTTGAAAAGTAACTTTGTGCTCTATTTTCCAAACGTACGGTAGCCTATATGATTGGAAAGGGTAACTGAGTGTAGTTGTTAATGCACACATACATACATATATATATATATATACATATGCACACATACGCACAGAGACGATTGTTAATGCACACAGACGACTGGCGAGTGATATAGAATGCTCTCCGCTTCATTTTCAAGGGTATCCGAAGGTTTGCAGATTAAATTTATAAAATAATTAGTTTACTGATTGCAATATTATGATGAAAAAGTTTAACTTAAGAACTTCATCTTTCGAATCAAGTCTCCCATAACGATGTCGGGTTTACTCAGCAAAGAGCTGGAGCGAAAAACGAAAACAATATTAAATGTAACAGTAAGCTAAAAGTATTCCTTGAACATTCACGAAAGATGAGAATTTGAAAGCAAAGATAAGCGACGTGTTCAACAACAACAAGAAAAAAAAAGAAAAGAAAACAGAACATGGAAAGATAATTATTCCCAACAAAGTTCGAATCTTTAAATGCCACCCTTTGCATAATATAGTTCGCAAGAGTTTCATAGAAGAATACACACACACGCACGCGGTTATAACTTTAATAAAAATACCTGCAAATGTTGTTTTCCTAAAAATCGCATTATGGGTCTATCATGGGCCGTGGGTTGGGAATTGTTGTCCGTGAATTTTTTTATTTCCATCATTAAAAAATAATATAATCTTTTTATTTAAGTTCCACGGGCTTCTCCAAATGAGTGATTTTTTTCCTAGACCAGCAGCGCCCTAACTGATATCCATATCAAAATTGAATGACATGGTTTTCAACAGTTAACTACGTGCACCTGCTTATTTTCATCTAAATTAGTATATTTTTCAGCTTAGCTGTAGTTCGGTGAGAGGCGAAAATGCATAATCTACGCAAATATATTTCACGATATATTATTGTTATTACTGTTTTATCACAGTAGTATATGGCGCTACTCTTCGTAATGAAGTTATTTGTAAAAGTTCTACTTATGCGAACGCCTTTAACATAGCGTGTAACGAAAGGATTTACACCTGTATGTCTGTCCATTCGTCTCGGCATCTCTATGGAAATACTTACGGTTTGGGAAGTTGAAATCGGCAAACGTTGAATCGATTGTAAGCCTTTGGATTACTACCTACAGCAGATACGAATCTAACTAACATTTCGTATGCACACACAGCAAGATTATTGAAAATTTCAGTGCAAATGAATTATATAAAAATTTCTCTGTTATCTTAATGAACTAAATAATCGAAAATGCATTATGTCAAAGTTTACTGTAATGTAAACAAATCAATTTTTTCTAAATGCCCGAAACTTTTATATACAATCGCATAAAGTGACTCTGGGGAAAAGTCCTCTTTCCAGCTTATAGAAGAAGGAAATTTTCTTTTCTACAAATTATTTTTTAATTTTTATTTTATTACAATTCTTATACCAAGACTTTTTAAGACCTTTTACTTGACCTCTTATTGATTGATTGAAATTGTTAAGTAAAAAATAATCCGCCATTTCGAAGATATAAAAAATTTGATTGCATCACATTGAATTGTCATCGAAGATGAAGGTGTGTGGGAACTTCTAGCATGCCTGGATATACGGAAAAGCTCGAAACATAAGCAAGTTAGATAAGAACTTATAAAATACCCCTAGAAAGCATTGCGACCTACTTTTAGTAGAATATTGGACGAATAGACTTACATAAAGTCGCTTTTGATCAAACAGTAAGATTTACGGAACAAGCGCGTAGCAACCAACCCCATAAAGTCGAGTATCTTCGTCAACGTTCAAATGAAATGCTTGCTGGATGCACACATCGACGATCGGCATTAAGATTTATATAAAAGGCATATTAAAAGGCATATTACATGCAACATCTAAGTGGTTATTTTCAATAACTTGAAGATTGTTTGTTGTTTTAAGAATTCAATAGTTGTTCAGAATTTACGCGCTGCATCCTTTCGTCGTACATGTAAGACTTTTGTGGCACAATATCAATTAAAAAAAAAAAAAAAGAAAGGGAAAGAAAAGAAAAGAAATGTTAAAGAACTTATGAGGGAACGCTATTCAAATTGCATTTACATCCGCTGGGATAGGATAGATCGAAATGTAACCGTGAACTGTAAAGGATTCATACCTCTTTTCAGTCTGTCTACCCAAGCACACTCTTAGTTGGTGGCCACGAAATAAGTTTACATACGTTTACATAATGACGTCGTATAACATAATTGAAAATTATCTCGTATAACTTATGGAAGACTTTCCTTGGATTCAGGCTTATCCGTCAAAGCAGACTTTTTATCGGACGACTCCAAAGAAATGTTTAAAGAAAAGTTTGTGCATGCATTAATCGGTCGGTAGAATGATGTCCGATATGATTGACGAATGGACACGCACGTAATTAAATGTGCTATACGTATTTTGACGTAAATTTCTTGTTTATCTCTTTTTTGGGTTTTCGCAAAAACCCGAAAATATGTTTGACCAAATTAATATTCGAAAAAGTTCTGTCCAAGTAACACTGCACCTAGAAGAGCACGTGAACGTTGCGATCACAAGCTGCTATTGAACGCAATTGTGGTTTGTGAAGTGATGATTGCGCTCGCAAATATTTATGTTGTTAAACAGTAACTAATACTAAAGAATACTTCCAGTTAACGGAGACACAGTTGGTTAACGCATTCTAAGCTTTTATAACTAGTTAAATGAACTTATCAAAATTTTTGATGTGGTTCTTAACCTTTTTAAGCGCACAAATACAAATATGTGTGCAACTGTAAGCTATAAAAAGTCCAAGGCAATCGTTTTATTGAATGCGTATTGATTGACTTAAGGGAGAAAAACCAAATATGACGACACATACGACCACTCGTATTTAAAGCGCTAAAGTCCTACTTACACGCGTGTGCACATAAAACGCTATATAAAAGCATATAACAACATAACCCTTATGCTCGACAACAGCAGTGGGGGTAAATGTTAAAAACTTAAAACCAATCAAAGTTGTGTTAAGCGACAACTTGTTTATTGTTAGCATAGTAAATATATTGATGTCCTTGACATTTTTGTTCTCAAATTGATGTTGTATGTGAAGAAGCAAAAAAAAAAAAAAAAGTAAAATAGAAGGGCTCTGTAGCTATATGTGCCTATACGTACATATTTCGATATGTTGGTTCGTTACAATGTGTGTTAGCAATTTACTACCGATTTTGCATTGAAATTATTGCTATTTTTTAGGTCAAATAAATATCGAATAAATGGAAATAATTCTTTACTTTTTGGCTTTTTTTTGGTTTTTTTTTCGGTTTTTTTGTTTTTCTTTGCCTATTTGTTAAAACAATATATGGCAGCGATGTATGCACATATATGTACGTATGGAAATAAGCGTTCATTTTTATTGGAATATGTAACTACAACAATTACATGAAACTCCCAATTGTATGTATGTTGCGTCAAATGGCGTCAGCGAAAGATTGCTGTGCGAGCTGTTGCTCTCTTGATATGTTTTAAATCGATTTCATTTGCAACAAACATTATTCTTCGTTTGTTTCAGATTTTTTTTAGATTTTTCCTTTGTTTTTTGTTCCTTTCCTCCTTTTTTTTTGTCCTTTATTTTTGTCTTCTGGCCGAGGCTTCAGCGTATTCGGTTTGTTGCACTTGCTGTGGCGTTAACCTAATTTTTAACTTGAATTATTGTCGCAATGTGAAAATGTTGTACTGATTGTTATGTCTCTCTCTCCTCCTTTTACTATTTTTCTTTTGCTTTCTCTTTCTCTCTCGCCCTCTTCCCTAATTTCCCGTAGAATAAATACTATTTTGGTATTTAAATTTAATTAAAATCAAACGAAAACCTTCAAAAAGCGTATACCCTCTGCAATGGTTTCCCGAAAAAAAAAACAAAAGCAAATCTATGCCCTAAAAAATCTATGTATAAATTTCAAATTATATTGCGGTATGACCTCTGTGTGTGTGTATGTATGTGTGTGTGTGTGTATATATATACATATACATATGTACAAGTTAGTGTGCTTATGCAAGCGATGGTAACCCTTGGGGGTTTTAAGGATACAAGGTAAATGGAATTTTACATACAGAGTAAAAGTACGCAATTCTCGGCTGGAAGCCAAAATTATTATAAACTTTAGCCAAAAATGCTATTTTTTCCCCGCTAAGTTTCTTTTGAAGTTAAAAAGGTCAATGCACATGATTCTAAGGGCAGCTGTGATTCACCAGCACCAGAAACAAGTTTTCAACTTTATTAAACTAGCAAGAGGAAATTTGATTGAGAAAAAATGTTGAGAGGAAAATTTCTTAAATCGCTTTTAAAAATTTCCATTTAACATTTGTTCGAGCTTAAGGAGTAGATGCGAACAAAGTTATAAACAATTCAGAGATTACCTAACAAACTCCAAGCGGGAACAAGTAAGTGAACGGTATTGGCCTTACGACGAGTCTTCGATACGTTATTTTGCCGTCATCGAAGACATAGAATTCCTTATTAAATTAAATTGAATTAAATTAAATTGCAATTGGACTTCTTTACTTATATGCGGAACATTGACATGAGTTCGAATGAACGAACATTAGGTTAACAAGCGTTCGGAAGAACGCCATTACTTAATACATTCACATTAGTATATATATATGTAATAAATATTAAAAATAGGTTAAAAAATGAGTTAATCGGGATGGGAGTGGATTGTCTCGCTACTTAAAACTTATGTACAAGAAGGTGGAATGGTACGTGCAATACACGAGATTGAGATTTTTCCAATGTTTTGCAAAAACAAGCAACAATTTCTAGAGTTAAATATCGAAAGAGTCGATCGAGAATCGTACTGAAGACATTGTTTGCGTTGCAATGCAGAAATTCAGAGAGAGGCGTAAGATATTCATTTACATTAAAAGACGCACAGTGTATTTGATCGTCTATCGACCCGGCCATCTGTTAACTATGGCGTGGTTTTCGGAATTTTCCTGTTGAAAGTTGAAAAGTTACATTTTGACCGTTGAATGATTATTGCAGCAGCGCAAAGGTATATCGACAGACAAGATCGAAATTGGTTCAACTCTTTGGCGTATTGGCTAAAAGTGTTTGAAGTACATTGGATTAAGCCAGTTCCTCTATGGTTCCATTTCTCACCGAACGACAGCAAACAATTTCACTTGGCTAAAAAACATGTAATTCTATAAAAAAAAAAACCAAAGATATACTTAATTTATTCTGTGGGATGTAAAAATATTCATAACATTTTTTAATAAATGACTGCAACTAAAATATTTGAAAAATACTACAATGTTATGCATACGCAATATTACGATGTTTGAGCACACAGTACGTATACTGAACACGTACTAAAATTTAAAAGTAATGCAAAAATTTGATAAAAAAGTAAAGCGAGACTTCTCTCTTTAATAAATGACTTTATATACATATGTGTATGTATAGCTAACGAAGCCACGAAAAGCTATGAACGCAAAAATTTATTATAAAAAAATATTCATACGTAGCGTATGCACACAAGTGTATGCAGGTTAATATGCGTATATGCACAGTTAACCATGTTACCAATACAAATATATCCAAATAGCACTCATATAGACAAACTTGAGAATTTTTGTATGTATGTTGTATATATTTTATACATATATATACATATATGTATATGGAATAGAAAACGTGCTTATTTTAGCAGAAAGAAGCACGTGTTAATAACAATGACGACACACATATACATGTCCGCATGCATACAAATACCTAAGCAAGTCTATATATTTAGATGAAATGCATGCTCTTGTATACAAACATAACCATGGCACTGCGTTGCAATTCAGTTTACTAAGCCAGTCAGTTAACAATATTACGTTTATTTATTTAGTTATATTTTTTATTTTATTTTTATGCTTTCTTTTTTTGTCTTCAACATGACATACCTAGATTAATTCCTAAGTATGCGAATATAGGTTCGTTTGTTTACTTACTTATGATAGCATTTTTGAGCGTTTTTCTTACATCCACTACACGATTTTATTCGATTGTAACGAATTGTATTACCTCTCTTTCTATGCAAAAAAAAAAAAAAAAAAAACAAAAAACAAAAATACAGAATAGAGTGGATCGCTCAAATAACGTCGAAAATTTCGTTGCCTATTCGAGAATAAAAGATTTAGTGTCACATTTAATCCTCTTTCAGTGGAAACGAAGTTAGGTTAGTTATAACTGCGCAATGATTCAAATTCGCTTAGGAGGGCTGAATATAAAAATCATTTCACTAAGCTCGTGTTTTTGCTACAGCATCAGTTGTCGACTCCACGCCAGTTGAATACTTATGCTTGCAAAGCATGTTGCTTCCCTTTGCTTTCCTGATATTTCCGAGTGCAATATCTTTGCTTAAATTCACAACACGTTTTGTTAAAATTTGCAAAAAAGGAAAAAAACAAACAAATTGTAGGGCATGCAAAGATTCGGTCTCACTCGAGCATAATGACTCTTTTTGTTTTTTTTTCTTTCATATATTCATTTTTGCTGCACCAACTTTTGTGTACATTTCATGTTTCAGCATTCTTTTCATTTTATATCGCATATATACGTATGTATGTATGTTTGTATGCACGTATGTACGTATGTGTGTATATTTGTTATGTTTATTGCTATTGTTGCGCTGTTAGTCAATGCTTTGTTTTTGATTTTATTTTATTATTTTTAACACAAAAAAAAAAACTCTCTATTAACGAACACACAACGAAACAAACAACGAAAATAAAATATCTAGAGAAAGTATAATTTGTTTTTTCTTTTTTGCTTTTTACATATTTTCCTTGCATGTTCAGTCAAAATGAGTGAATGCATGAGTGAAGGTATAAATGAATGCCTTGTTTATCTAACGATAAACTTGTAGCCAAAGTTATGTTATGATGACTGACTTTCAGGTGTTCGATGTTTGTGTGTTATTCTATAAAATTAAATTAAAATATTAAGAGATAGAATTTACAGAAAAGAAATGTTTGTAGAACGAATATTTGAAATTAAGAGATAAAAATAAAATTCGAATAATCAAGCAAACATTGGCTTTAATTACTCTTCCATAAAATAGTGTTTATCTAATTTTGCCTATTTGAAAATTTATATAGTCTTACGTCTCTTAATGCCCAACATATCACTTGATTAACTATAGTATTTTCTACTTGAAACACTCAACTCGTTAAATATATATATATATATATACTTATATTAAATTAAAGATGCAAATTTGCAAATCCACAAACAACATGCATGCTTTACATCCAGCAAGCAGATTTAAAATTTTGCCAACTTTATCGTAGATCTTGTGAAATACAACAAATATGACATTTTTTTATCGAACTTTGCTACGGTGAGGTCATCGATTGGGTTGTATTATTAAAGCTCAATGTCAGAAGCATTTATTTCCTTTAGTTTATTTGAGTACTAAGTCAAATTGGAGTTGTGTGTTAAAAAAAAAGGAAACCATAAAGTCCAACTTTAAATGGGCCGGGCATTGTGCCCTAAAAATTAAATATGTGCGGCTCTCACTATAGTTAATGCAAGGTACGTTCGTAAAGAGTAAGGAGCAAATTTCCCAAATAGGCGACCTATCGATGACTGAACTGGAGTCGGGAAAGTATACTCACAGTTTATGTCAAAATTGCATAGCAACCGAATAGGAATAATGACACTATAAGTAGGTATTATAAGTACCTTCAGGAGCAATATGCAATTTTTTTGAGAAAGAGATGGAAGATATAGTTTTTGTCGGTAATAGTGACTTTTGGGGTGCGCTACATTGAAAAAAATTTTTGTTTGGTGTGCTATTCTTTTTTTGTGGGATGAGACACGCCTCTTTTTGGGTTTTGGGGGAAAATAGGCATAGTTCGTCCTATCCGAAGGGATGAATCACGCCTTTTTTGGCGTTCGCGCCCACCCGAAGGCACCCGACGACGTCCCGAATGGCATTCGTGAGAGTTTTTTGAACCCGGGGGTCCGAGATGGATGTTCGTGTTGACATCGTTGTTGGGCTATTGTTGCAAACCTATGTTGGAAACGAAGTATACCCTACCCTGATATGTAGTTAATTGTGCTGAGCCTTATGCATTTCGAGGCAATTTTTGTTCTATGAGAATTTTTTGCGGTTTGATTTACTGATCTATTTTAACACTGTTAATGGATGATGGTCTATATTTATATTTTAATAGCCTAGAACCTAGAACTTTTATAATATAATTCTCATTCATTTCCATGTCTTGCTAATCTATTATTATTTGTTTGTAAGGTTGATATTCGTGGTGATATTGTTGTTGTTGTTGTTGAAATTTTATGAAAAGTTATATCCGTACGACCGTACGGTAGGGTGCAATGTAATTCTACGTAGCTGCATCGGAAGTTACTCTGTCTCTTATACACATCTAGATGTGTATAAGAGACAGATTCTATATCATGCAACTTTGCGGATCATGCTAGTCATTCCCCTATCTTATTATTTAGTCTGAAGCTCAGGCATTTTATTAATATTGCGTATTTTTGCAGTTCCTGTTCTAGTCCATTGATTCTTCTAAAGGATGGACTTCATCTTAACATTTGATGTGTCAGTTTTGGTACGCAATATATTCGATTCAGAAGTGAGAAAAGAATGCTCGAAGTAATGGCATAATGACAATGAAACACTTGTCGCATAGATTAAATGGATCAAGCTCCGTTTCTTTCTAAGATCACTTGTAAGATAGTCTTTATAGATTTGTCCTCAAATGTGTTGCGTATATTCGTTCATAGTACTCCCTTTGATATCCTTTCTGCCTACTGGGAGGTTAAATCAAAATTTGCCAAAATGGGAAGGTCATTGACACCCAATTGGAACAACACCAAAATCCAATTGGAAGAGCATTGGCGCCCAATCGGAAGGCGATTGGCACCCAATTGGAGCAATATTGAAATCCAATTGGAAGGTCATTGGTGCCCAATTGGGATAATATCGAAATCTAATTGGAAGGTCATTGACATTACCGGTGGAAGCCGTTGCAATGATCTGCACACATCATCTGTATACTTAGTTAAGTGTTCAACCCCGCACTTTCATGGTAAATTCTTGTCAAAGTCACTCAGGACTTATTCTATTTGTCGTGGAGCTGACGACGTTAGACTGTACTACTCCTTTAACTCAGAATCTCGCTCAGTTAGTCTGATTTAATCTGTGCAATTACACGTGGTTCTCATTCCACTCTGCGATGTTTAATTATAATTACAATTAAATTAAATTAAATTAAAAGGAGATTCGTTAGGAATTTTAATATTTTCTAGATTCACACAAGTTGGTGTTTTATTCGCTCACGCACTTCCCCTCAGTTCACATATTACACAATCATCAAACAAAGCTAGGTCGTCTCTATGTGTTACATTACCTGTTAGTCGAATATGAAAAGACCACAAGTGAGCTCGGCATGATCTTAATTGGCATATCCCTCTACTGTATGATTACCTTTTTATCGTTGTCACGTTGAACCAAATGAATTTTTGCAGAAGCAATTTTTGCTTTTCACGCTAAGAAATTTAGATGGGGGAACCCTTTTTTTCTGCGCAATCTACGCAAGCAGATTATTCCTTGAGAACCATAGGTTTATCTTAGAAATTTCACACCGGTTTTATTATGGATGACGATAATATAAACTTAAATGCTCCTACTCGCGCAAATAACATTTACACTTTAATCTCTTTATCGGACTCCATCCGCTTACCATTAAAACTACTTCCACATTGCCGATGCCATACTTACGCCACAAATTGTAATTGCTCAATGTCGCCCTACGATCCACTCACATGCCAAATAATGTTGCTGTAATCAGTTGCCAAGTTTTTGCGTGTTTGCGTCGGTAGCTTGCAAACGGTAGTTTGAGAGCCGCTGTACCGGCGGTTAGCGCGTTTTTGGGGCTAGACATGTGTACATGTTTTTTGCTTTTTCCCCCCCTTTTATTTGTTTATATTTTTTGCTCCTTTATTATAGTCTCGTAATTTAAACCCCTTATCTTAATTGTTATTTAATTCAGCTGAATCTAAATTGTGCTTCAATTCTGCATGTGATGTGTTTTTAACAAGAATGGATCAAAAATAGATATTTTCCTCTCTAAACCATCTTTCAATAACTCTTCTATCTGACACATATGTGGCATCACTGTTGAAAGATCCATATACCTACAGGATAGTGTCGGTCTTCAAACGAATTGTGTGAAAATTTCATGCTATTACGGTTTTAGGGGCACTACATTTGTAATTTTCAAGACTATGTAAAAATCTCAAAATTCTGTAAATAATAAAATCTTCCATAAATACATTTTTCCATATTCTAATGACTCGAACATGAGCCTTTAAAGGGCCAACACTCTTCGATTAATCGTGGAGAAGATTGTGCAAACAGTATACAAAGACAAGCAGTAGATATGCTGTAGAGCGATTCGTCGATTCGAAGACATCTGATACGATGGCGTGTCTAGGTGAGAGGGCGAAGGCTATTGAAAATCAACTTCGGTAAAAATTATCCTTTTTTAATATCTTTGAACAAAGATGGGCGAAAAATAGTATTTTGGCTTGTTAACGGAATGTGGAGAACTTGAATGGGATCGAATAAATATCTGTACTCCTTGCAGTACAAATAACGTGATAAAAAATGACCCACCACACGTTATAAAGACATTTAATTTTTAATATCTTGTGACAAAAATTGGTATAAAAGAGTAAGCGTATTGTGATAAGTTGAGACGAGGTAGATGCATTCTTCGGATTCCTCCTTATATGAAGTTTTCGATGAGAAGCCAGCCTTTTTAGGGTGATGTTTCACAACGCAGTCGGGTGAAAAATTGTGCTAAGCTAAATAGTGTAGCGTATTTAATGGTCGGCCTTGTCACGCTATAATGTCTTGGTTTTCTATTTTTTTTATTTAAATTGCCTGCATACTGTTGTCCTTTGTGTTGGTTTCAGCTTTTTCTTCAAGGATATATATTTCTATTTATAATCTAACTATATATTTATTTATAACCTAACTTTGAGCTCAACGGGGGTCAAGCGTCCACTTGCTACCCATCTCTAGTAACGAAACTTCTTAGGGATGGAGTCATGTAGTTGTGGTAGTGAGTCCTGACTGCTTGGTACGGCCTTTCGGGGAGTATCGTGACGGCTGTGGTTTTAATCATTCCTAAAGCGAACATTTAAGAGGTAACGATAGGCCTCACTGCTCCTCAGGGCGGATTTATTAGTCATACACATTAAACAAAGCTGGTATTCCAGCTGTAGTGAAGACCCCTAGTCTATAAGGATTGTGTAACTCGCACAGAGTGGAGAGTAAGATGACGTATGATATATATATATATATGATGTATGTGATCATCAAATAAGTTTTTTTGTCCTAATTTGTAATAGGACCTAAATGTTAAAAGGTACCCACGTGGATATAAATGACTGCCTCTGCAAATCTGCAAAAATCTATCCTGAGACTGCAATTTTTGCAATCCAATATCTCAAAATAGTTGCAAAAATCCCATAAAGTCATATCGTATGATCTTGGTGGCGAGTTCGCCTTAGGAGCTTTGCACATTATACCATCAATGAACTCTTGATTTCGACACCAAATGTTTAGCATGTGGCATCATTTTGTTAAAATCGTATATCCCCTTAGTCGAAATGGTTTCATAATTTTTGCTACAAAATTATTAGTTACCATGTTTCTGTAGCGTTCGCCATTGAAGGCACCTAGAATGCCACTTTTATGCTCGAAAATTAAATTTTCAGCCCACAAGCCGCATCAAAAAACAAATTTTTGTGCACGTACAAGTCTTTTAAGAATAGCAGGTGTATTTTCTCCCCACTAAACGACGTAAAGAGACAATTTTGCTTGTTTACGGGGTCATTTAACTAAATACGAGCTTCGTCTTACTGGCACAAAACGTGTCGGTTGCCGTTTTTTTCGCAATAACTTTTAACATTCACTTCTCTATGCTGTACAACTATGTATGTATTTTATATTACAAATAGTGGCAAGGCCTGAGCAATATAGGCATTGAAAAAAAATGCGATCCAAATCTCAGCCAGAAGTGCGTCTTGTTCGCTTTTACTTTCGCAATCAATGAACGGATTACTTTATATATATTAGTCCCCTTCAACAAAACACAAATGTGCTTCTTAGGTATACATAGCAGTTTTTCTATAATTTTATAGGCTTTGTTGTCTTTTAGGGAATATATTGAAAATAACGTGAACTGGAATGGTGAATGGAAGGAATCATAGAAATCATATCTGGAAAGAGAAAACAAAATCGTTCAATAATCGTAAGCGTGGACAGATGGACAGACGAACAGGCGGACAGATTTAGGTGCATTCAAGGGTTGTAACTGGCTAAGAATTTGTATATATCATAAGGTTTCCGAAACTTGTTTCTGTGTGCTACAAAGGTACTGAAAAAATAATCAAATTTTATATTGGGTAGGCGAGGTCAATTTTTTTCATTTTTCAGCTCAAATGCTATTTTTGTACATTTCCTTGCTATCGTTTACGAGTAATGAGAAAAAAACTCATTTTTCATTCCCTTTACGTGGTGTTGTGGGCGTGTCCTTCAACCGATTTGGCCCATTTTCAATATCAGGAGAGTGTTTGCAACAGACTTTACACAGACGGACATTCTTAAATCGATTTAGAATTTATGATGCTTCCTTCTGACGCTTCCTCTCATCCTTCGGTGATGAATGGGTATAACAGAATAAAGAGAAAGAAAAATAAAACAGCATAAATACACCCAACATAGAGGCACAATACTGTCGGTATGAATCCGAATTAGGAGTGAATCGCTAAACCGATACAATGATGCCAAAGTTTGGCAACCGATAATAGTGAAAACATTTACGTATCATACGTGGCCTTCTACGAAGCTTCAACGATTAGAAGTTAATTCAAAGATGGCGTAAAGGCAACCTGTATATTAAGCATGGTTCAGCTGATCGTATTTAGGGAAACTGATATTGAGATTAAATTTTAAATATCATTTAGGTTTTTAAAAAGGACTCGAAACCGAATTGCGCCTACACTGGCTAAGGTTTGTGAAGTTAAAGTGGTCTAGAAAAATGGTTAGGAATATCGAGTTTAATTTCCTCTAATAAAGCCTGCGAGTCAATTGTACCACTTATTGCACCGACTTAACTAAGAAGGCAACACCTAGGATACACCTACATTTCTTCAGTGAGAGGGCAATAGCGACCAAGGGATTCGAAACCAAATTCCTGTGTGCAAAAAGCAAGAATTGCTGCTGAAGTAATTCTACTCAATCTAAATAGCACATGCAAAAAGGGCGTCACACGACCACAACGCATATTCATATGTTGGTCTCACATAACTAATAGGTAACGTTACTGTTACGTTTTAGAATAGAGCTCGCACTAATTTCATCAATCAATAATCGTACGCTAACGCTTAGGGTGTACTTAGGGCATGCTTATTTTAAGAAAAAACGAAAACAGAAACAGCACTAAGCACTAAACACGTCTGAGGCCCATGCATCGCAACATGATGTCACTTTTAACCAATAATGCTCGCTGTTGGTGAAAATATTTCATATGAAACTTACGAGGGTTACATTTCTTCCCGTAAAAATGTAACCTTCGTCGTCAATGAATTTTGAATAATTGCAACAATTGCAAGTCTTTTTTCTTTTCTTTCAAGCTAAACTTGAAAAAAGACTGAAAATGAAAACTCAGAGGCACATTCAGAATTCATTAAGTCGATGTTAGCGCTTGGCGTTCCATGTTATTTAGATTTCGTTCGCTACGCGCTATATTTTAATGACTTTATTATATGTACAACAGCCGTTACAATTTTCTTTTTTTAATATTTCTTTTTAATTAATACATAAACATAAATAATACGTAAGTATGCACATATAAGAGAAGCGTTTTGAATGAGGCGTTTTTCTTTTTTTAAAAAGAGGAGAGCATAGGCCTTATTTCATTAAAGGTATGCACGTGTGAGCTAAATGAAAACAAATATGAGTGCTTCTCGAGCCACAGTCAAAGTCAAATAAGAAAAAAAAAAAAGAAGAAAAGCTTTTCAAATAAAATAGACTTTATAAGCAGGTGTGTAGTAGCTCTGGCAATCGAATAAAATTAGAACAAGAACTGATTTGTATTGAAAAAGTTGCCTTCCTTTTCAAGAAAAGGAGGAGATAACGTTCTAAACCTCATACACTATCCCTGTTGTTGTGCAAAAGATATCCGAGTTTAAAAACCTTGAACGCACTGGCACACTTACCTATTATTCGCTATCTTTTAATCCTTATATTTCCCTACACCCTTACATTTCCCTAAACGGTGTCTGACCAATCAACGATCGATCTACACATACGTTCCATTCTTAAATAACTGTCATCTTTATTTGATGCTACTAACTTTCGTCCAAATAAATGTTAAATGTGTGAAGATTTTATTACTTTGTTGAGTTAATTGCGAATATTAACAGCTGAAGTTATGTGCTGAAGCTACGTGAAACCCGAACACATTTAACGAGTTCATTTCATTCGTTTTTGTAAAACTATACATATCACTGAAGATTGGATTCAATTGCCTTCTTTATGATACAGTTACAATACACACATAGTCCAGTCAGTCAACATTACAAAGTTTAAAGGCCATTAAGCGGAGTTCACACGCACACTTTCATAGGGACTCTTAAACTAAATGTTGTGCTTTCCCATAAGGGCACACAATATGTGTTTCTCATATGTTTCTGGAATTGAGATTAAGCAAGCAGAAGTTGGCGGTCATTAAAACCAACCAGAAAAGCAAAGAACCGCAAACTGAAATTTGCGCAAAGTTCATAACGGCGTATACGCTTCATAATGATAAGAAAATAATTCGCGTGAAAGTGAAAGTTTCGATGATGAGCCTTGTTTGTCGATTATAGGCCTTTGTTAGAAACGAAGCGTTTTCCCAACGAATATCTTTTATCTCCGTGGAAAACCGGCTCTGCAAATACCTATACATAAGCACAACTAAAGTTACGCTACACCGATGTTCAAGGGTATCGAGACTTTTGAACACAGCCTCGTCGCCCATGAGCATTTAAGCTTGCTGTGTCCCATCAATATTTTAAGAGTTCCGCCTGTACATGCAAACTGTATTGTAATCTTGGTCCGATATAAACAACGCCCATTGTGTGGATATGGGCTGCAGTGCAGTATTGTTTATATCGTTTTAAAAAACTTGGGTGCTTGATTGCATCTTCCGACACTTCTAATATGCGTTCATGTCCATATTCTGTCCAACGCCATTTCGTCAGTTTTTTATGCTGTTTTGTAGGGCGTTAAGTCACCAGGGAACTGATATTTACACAAGCGATATTGTTTATTCCCCATTTAGTCGCTGGATTCCAGATAGCCTGTCAGTCTATAGATGTACATGATTTCCAGGATTCTGCCTATAACGGCATTGATGGAGACATTCTCCGTGAACACTCGTTCAACATTAGCAAGCATCTGCTTTAACTCCCTCATCCGAGAGAGTAACGAAGGTAGGCAGCATGTTACTCCTTTATGCGGAGGCACTGGTTGATTGCGTAAATCGGAGTTTAAAGAAAAACCGTATTGATCACTGTGTTTTGCACATTCGGGTTTCGCAGAAAGTGAATGTGTCGGACCAAAATTTGGGCGTTTGTGCGCAAAGCTTCCTTCTGGGTGTTACATACATTACGGGAAAAAAGCAAAACGAGCATACGTCCATCTTACAGTGGTGGGTATAACTAGCCAGAATCCTTCGTTAGACCGATGTATGTTATTTACCTAATGATTCCTCGATGTTACAAAATGGAAAAACAAATCTCTTCAATATTTTGCGAATCATTGATTACCCCGTAATACGCGAACAAGGTCTGCCGAGGTGGCAATGCTGTTCACGCTGATCAATTTGCAAATTGCTATTTTTAGGAATATGCATATGTGTGCACGCCTACACACACCTATTTACACGCACCTCTATGCATCAATAATTTATACCTTTCGCTTCATTAACCACAATAAAATCCTCTGCAGAGTTCGCGAGAAATAATTTCCAAGTTAAAGACGGTATCTAACGTTCTTCTAACCTAGCAAAAGACACATTCTATAACAAGTTATCTTATCACTATAATGGCTAACGAATGAATATTGGGAAGAAGAGGGTGAGATGGAATGAATTATCTTGACAACGTCTGGCAAATATTATATTATGGACAGAACACAAAAAAAAGGAGAAAGCAAAAATGCAGAGCCAATCAATGATTACGGAACTAACTGCTTTAATAATGAATATAAAAATGAAAAATTGCAAAAAGCAAAATAAAAAAAAAAAGATTTCCTTACCAAACTAAAACAAAACCTACAGCAACAATAAGTTTAGTAAAATACATTGGCTGCGGTCTGTAAAGGCTACATAAACAAACATTGACGGTAGCATGATGCATGCTGTTGTGGTTTTGTATATGGGTTTTGGCGCCAATTTCAAAATATTGATACTAGATACTACTACATACATGTAGGTAGGTATTTGTGTTTTTATATTACTTTTACAAGCTCTTCGTTGCTGCAGTATCCTGTTGTGCCATAGGGACTCTACGAAAAAAGGCTAAGAGCGAAGAGGAAGTGTACAAAAAAAAAGGAAAAATAAAGCCGGTCACTACATTCAGTATTTGTACTAGTTATAGTATATGTACTTATTTTTGCTCTATTTACTGTAAATGACATCAATTCGCAACAACATAAGCAACAACAGTAGCAGTAAAGCTTGTAAGCACACAAAAGGATTTAATTTTAATATTTCATTCTGATTACTGTATTCCACCAGCTTTCCTACAGCCAATCCACAGACTTCTAATAAAGCTGATTGCAACGATATGAATAAGTTGCTGAGTGTGTGCGATAAGAGAGCGAACTGCCACACAGCTGTGTCCTAAATTTTACAAATAATGTGCATCTCATTGATGGTTGTTGTCTATATTATGCCAATACTTTGGCTTTTTATTTTCTTCTTTCCAAGAATTGCTCATCTACTTCCTTTCTTCTAAACTAAAAAGGAAATAAGTAAATTAGCCTAAAAACCCAATCAAAACTTGCGACGAAGTTCACATTTTTTCAATTTAAAAATCTATTCAGTCTTTTTCATCAATTTTATTATATGTTTTCCTATTATTTCTCTCATCTTGGTTTAATGCAAACTCTAACGACAACCGAATAGAAAAATTCGTTTGTAACCTTATACAGCTTTAATGACCACTTGTGCTTGTGCGGCACAAGTTATTGTGTATTGATTATAATTTCAAATGAAACGAAAATTCCTAAAAGAAAGAAAAAAAATAAAAAAAATCAAATGTAAAATGAAAATGCATTAAATTATTGTAACGATCGATGCTTTAAAAGGCAAAAATTCTTTCGATAGAACGTGTAGTTGATTTGTAATCAACAGCAAACAATTGTCGATTCCCTACTATAATTGTAGAGCTAAAGATTTAAAGCTCAGCACTGTGAGTTTTCCATTCAGTGGAATGCATAGAGCATCGAGGGAAATGGTAATCAAGTTCTTTAACTTTTTTTTTGTTAGGTCACCAATCATTTAGGGGATGTCCCCTATTCGCGTAACGAGGCGACGCTCAGAAGGAAGTGACGAAATAGAAAGAAAGAAAGAAATAGAGAGTTGGTGGCCACAGCCTAGAGGATGTGATGGATGCTACTATTACAGGAAATAACAGACGAATGAAGAGCCACGAACGCTAACATGAGTAACTAACTTACCATCTTACGTTTATTGAAAACAAGTTTTAAAAGCATTAACCTGTAAATATTGATCGGCCGGAAACTTTGATATTAAAGCATTAACGTCTGTCTGTCCACCCGTTTGCTAGGCGTCATTGGATTTGAAAATATTTGAAAAATATGTCTTCAAGGAAAGGAATGATGATGTGAACATGACGCAATGAGCAATCATTCTATAAAGGGGTTGGATACATACCTGCCATGGCGTGAATGCTCTAATAACCATACACATAAAACAAGTACACTTAATATATCATATATGTATATATATATATATATATATATATACAATATGTATTTTCCCTTTCAAGCTTCACTTACACTCACTCATTTATTGGTGATGCATTGTTCTTTTCAGTTTTCAGGATTTAATTAAACCTACTCATCTCGGAGCTGCTCTCTTTCAGGATTATATCTTCATAAGTTTTCTGTTTGCGTGTTAGGGGAATCTCCATCAGTTTTATCGCATTTTTCTGTCCACTTTATCGTTGACACATATGCCTGTGCTTATGTTTTTATATGTCACATATCGATTCGTGCATGCTCTCTCTATACGCTTGCTGTCGCTTATACGAGCGCATAAAAAGTTGCAAAGTTGGTGTTCGAAATTCACGCTTGCCATGTGCATAGCTAATACTCTCTCGGCTCGTTCTTACAATACATCGGTCAATAAGTTCTGTGACTAAGTGACTAAGCAAGAAAATAGATTTCTTTTATGCCAAACTTGACTTCATGCATGTACACAGCGTCCAGCAAGTATGTTACATTTAGTTTAAATCTTCTCCGACATTTCGATACCCTTTCTAAACAATGATTTGTCGAGGACGTTTAAAATGTGCTTTAGTTTCCGCAATGATTCTATCACTTGATTCGAATCTTCTTCCCTAGAGCAGAAGACTTTGAGATTTGCAAACAAATAAAAGTTGTCGCTGCCATTATCTGATGTGGCTGGGCCAACAATTACTACTTTAGTTTAGGCAAATTCGACTTGCGACATGATGCACTTCTTCCATTGAGAGTAAACGTGGAAAATAATGAATACCACCATCTTTCGGTAGCCTCAAGATGTTAGCTATCTTGCCTTGTAACTTCACTTTTCAATTATCGAGAATAATTTTTACGATTTTTTGCCATCTTCCGAAACAATTACATCTTTTGGGGGGGGGGGGGGGGGCGATCATTTCTTATCACACGATCGGTGAGCACATCAGGCCGTTTAAGGTCAGAAAACCGTCGGCAAATAGCTGTTTTGGAGGGTGAGAGCCGTAATAACGCTTTTCAAGTCAACCTTGAGTCTGAATGGAATGGAATGGTTTTCTCAACACAAGAAATATCAATTTTTGCAACGTTTTGAAAATAGTGAAAGGCGGTGAAAGCACTGCGACTCAGGACACCATTCACTGGCCGAAATGATATGAATCTTGATCAGACGTCGTTGGCGAGTCACCACTTTCTAAAAGTAATACCGATTATTTTCCTTCTTTTATTTATTTATTTTTTTCCAGCAGATAAGGACCAGGTCTGCGTGTCAATTCGGGGCGTTAGTGGCGAAGGTGTCATTTAAAAAAAACCACACAAAAGCTGATTTATATATGGATGTATTTCACATTTCATTACATAACAGCTATATAATGCATTTTCTGTGTTTGCATTTTAGTGTTATACCTTAATCGACTTCTTTCATGCCTTACTTGGCCTTTTATGTTTATTTAATTCGATATATAAGCATATCCCAAATGCTTAGCGTTATTTAGAATATGATGGCAATTTGGACTGACTTTCGTGCACATGAAGTTTCTGTTACATGTAAAGTCAAGCAAATAACAAAAAAAAAAAAAAATGGAGAATGGAAACTAACTTCGGATCGCAGGTCGGGAGCTTAGCATATGTGTTATATATATCTAGGTATTATGAAATGTATGCAGACAAAGTAGGAAGTATGATAGTTTATATCCCCATGCGTAGCCGAGTAGACAAAGGATCACGACTTCAAATATCGATTACGGCGAGCTATTGAAAATATACATCTAAGTTATCCGGGAGCCTTTAAATCCACACTTTGTAAATTTATTTGCAAAATGTGTAGACAATAAATGAACAGATCCAATATTAGAATTGATGTTCCAATATGTGCCGGAACTTGAGTTTGAACCAAATGAACCAAAGTTTTTCGGTTTTCAAAGTATTTTTAATTAAATAAATTTATTTATCAGTTCTGGGCATTTTTCGAAACTGCCAAAGCAGGTTCAAAAGGCAGGTTCTTATACTTTTTAAGTGCTTCTTTTGCTATATTGACCAACTTTCCATGCAATCTATTGTTTGGCTTCGGGCATAGAACAAATTCTCAAAGTGCCAAGTCTAAGGCGGGGTTTAGGCGATTTGTTTATGGGAGCTGAGGCATGTGGACTTACGTTAACACCTTGGGGCAGCATTTTCTATCTTGCTTACATTTCTCCCGTTTTCGGAGAGAAGCGAAGAGAACGTTTTTTCGTTTACACTATGCCTTGCTATGTGCCTTAAGCCTTTGTTGGAGTAGTTTCGTTTTGATCAATACGTTAAGCAGTGCGAAATTATATTTAGAAACTTTTCTGAAAAAGAATAGGGTAACAGTCATAAAGTTGAAAGAGGTCTCTGATCGAGCGTCCGTTTGCCCTGTTATCATTTAAGTTGTAATAATATAGCCCAAGTAAGAAAAGTGTAATTTCTCGTAAGGCGAAATAACTATTTTTTCGAACGACCGAAAATCTAATAAAAGAAAAGTTCTGCTGCCAGAAAAGCATCAAAGGTAAGTGCTGTGGATGAGTTCACTGCAATTTATGCCTTTTCCTAAAGATTTAATCTCTGTTGGATGGAAAAAGCAGCTTCAATCGATTAATAACGACAAACAAAACTCGAAGAAGTAAGTGACTGGACATCAAAAGAAAAACAAAAACTAAAGGAAATATGCTTACTAAGCAGAGAGACGCAGAGAACATAGTATATGTTTATTAAATATTTGTAAACCACTGAAACAGGCATTGGAGACCTTATACAATGTATGTATATATATATATATATATGTATATGTATATATGTATAGATATATGCCCTTGGTTACCATGAATGGCTAAAACATGTCTGTGTATCCGTTTGTCTTCCGTTTGTATGTTGAGGTTAAGGCTGTAATCAGACAATTTTATCAATTTTTTTTTTTTATACCGTTCTCGCCTGATAAGTTTATGCATTTTCGCTCCATTTTGCAATTAAATGTCGTGCATGGACTAATGATGGATATTAAGAGATTCGACCCAAATCAAATTTAACTTTTTTTTCAGTTTTTTATACTCACGACCGAAGGATGAGGGGTATATTCGTTTTGTCAAAACGTTTGCAACGCCCACAAGGAAACGTCAGAGACCCTATATGTATATTCTTGATCCGTATCAAATTCTGAATCGACTTGTAACGTCTGATGTAAACCTTCTCCTGACCGCAAAAATGAAGCGATCGATCTGAAATTTGGCAGAAATATTGGAAGCTTTTGCACGCAGGTTGGTATTGACAAGTCGGCCAAATCAGTCGTAGTAGACGCGTGCAGTACTACATAAAGTGAGAACGTTTTCATCTTAGCAAATAAATGTGCAAAAATTCTATGGGCGAAAAAATCGATCAATACTATAACGACTTAAAATTTTATTTCAATTTTTTTTAGTACCTTTGTAAAGTGTAGAAACAAGCAATTCGTAGCCCGTCTTGGGCGAGCTTTATTAGAATTTGATTTAAAAATATGGAAGTTTTGGATTCTTCAAACTCGAAGACTTTTTCTTACCGGAAGAAGCATTTTTATTCTTCTAGGGCAATACAACTGACGTGTAAGTTGTCGAGCTCTTTTCAAAAAAATTGTGTCGATATGCTGCGTTCGAAACAGTTTGAAATTTTTAGACGAACGTACACTTTTTCCAAGCTTAATACGCTTGTGTACTCGAAGGTATTCGTTTCACATTCACATACGTTACGAACATTTTTTGTTTTCGCATAAAATCTTTGAGTGTAAGTATCATCCACATGATGAGCTCTTGTTGTAAGAACGTTACATACACGCCCGTACATTTTCCTTTTGATATCAAATATTTCAATTATTAATAATCTCTTTGTTTTTCTTTTTTGCCTTACTCGTTACAGATGAACCCATAAAACTATGCCAATGGATTTATTGCCACAACATTCATAATTTAGTAAAATTCTTTTCTCTTTCTTTTTTAATTTTTTTTTTTTTTTTGCATAAAAAACCAACAAAATTTTTAAGGCAACTAAATATTTGATATATTTTTAAATAATTAAAGCATAAACAAGCACTAAATTATGTCTGAGAAAATATATAATTTATGCGACAACAACGTTGCATTATGCAGACATTAATAGATGAATTCAATTAAAAACTTGAAAATAAATTTTATTTTAAACACAAAAAAAAAAAAAAAGAGAAGAGAAAAACAAAAAACACATAACTAAATAAATAAATAAATAAATGAATGCGAAACATTAATAATAAAATAATTTAAACATTGTAGAGAGAAAGTCTTCAATAAAATCTTATAATTTTTTATTTATTTAAAATGAACAAAAAAAGAGAAAATAAGGAAAGGAAACTGAACACCATAGACAGACTGACCGGAAGACACTTGAATTAAGGAATAAATGCACACTGATTGATAAAAAAAAGTACGAGGAATGAAAAGGAAGAAAGAAAAAAGCAAATCAGTATACGCCAGTTATCGATAACAATAAGAAGAAACACGAGAAAGAAAAAGAAAAACAATAACGAAGACATAAGTTATTGAAAGTTTCAAGACAATACAAACATAATATAAGCTGTGCAGGTAGACATAACGGAACTATCAGTTTTATAAGAGCAGCACTTTCGTTGTCTTACACATTACATCTTCACGTCTTTCATTCTTTTCTCTCTCTCTCTCTCTCTCTCTCTCTCTCTCTCTCTCTCTCTCTCTCTCTCTCTATCTAGCTATCTTTCTATGTCTGTCTCTGTCTCTGAGTGTGTGTGCCCTTACGCCCTTTTTCCAGTCAATGTCCTCTCTCACCAGACATAAGCAAAATATAAAATTGAAAAAAGAAAAAAATTAAATAATAAATAAATAAATAAATAAATAAAAAACTATGTCGTCGGTAATGTTAAACTTCGAGTAATAAAAAACTTGTAAAAAGAAATCTATAACAAGGTACACATGTACAATACGACAATACATAAACATGCAGCCCTACGAACTATGAAAGCGCATTACAACGAGGGGGGGAAAAAAGAAAAGAAAAATCAAAACAAAAAATAGAAAATAGAAAATAGAAAATATGTTTTTTTTCCCAAGTAAAAGATTTCAAGATATCAAGAGAATAGTCTGCAACTAAACTAAATGTTGGCGAATATCAAGCAATGGTCGGAACCAGAAAAAAAGTTATATTTAAACGCAATTCGAGAAATTCAAGAAATGAAGAAAACGGAAACTTTGTATGTGCAATGCACTATCCCACTAACAGAAGCCGCCCACTGCACAAGCTCACACGTCTTTAGATAACAAAAAAGTTAACATGACGTTGCTCCCTTACTCGCTCGAAGTTTTCCATTGTTGAAAACTACATTTGCTCTTTGGCAAGTAGTAGTGATTCGAAATTGTGAGACTCCTTTTTTTTTAAATATGGGCTAGAAGTCTATAAGACTTCACGTTCCTACCCATCTTGCATCTATTTGCAACTAAAGGAAAGGAAGTGGCTCTGTTTTGCTCATAGTTCCCATAGTGCATAGCGCCAAGCTTTTGATCTTCGTATGCAGGAGTTTTCGTAGAAGCGTCCCTCGTCGAACTCCTTTCATCTAAATTAGGTATGGAGGTGCTATGAACTGGATGGGATAGGAATTTGCGCACATACATATATCGCGATTGAAAACATCGGAACAGCACAGTAGGTTAAGTAACTGCAATGCGCTTAGGTTAGAATTTCCCTTTGATATTGAAAGCATGTTTTCAATAGTTTGCACTGGTGTGCTCGTAAATGGAACGATAAAATTAGTATACTGTTATACTGTTATGTTGATGTGTGTACAAATTACAGATTTACCCAAACATTACTAATGATTTCATAACACGATAGCCAATGAACTGAACACAGATTGAAATAATTGAGAAAAGCTTGCCCTAAAACCAAATTATAATAAAATTTAAAGGAAAATTTTTTAAACTCTACACCATAATGATTGTTATTAAATAATTAAGCAAATAAATAATAAGGATAAAAAAGGACAAATTCAATTAAAAATGACCATAAACATAAATAAAAGTTTTCTGCATTAATTATCTGTAAACTTAAAATTGAATAAAAACAAAAAGAAAACAAAAAAAACAAAAAAAGCAAAAAAAAAAAAACAAAAATAAATAAATAAATAAAATATAAACAAATAGTTTAAAAATTATGCATTTGGTTGTGGCAATAATGAATTTCCTACAAATACCAAAAGCAACTGCTGTCATTTGGCTGGCTTTTAGTCTATTCGGTTTATTAATTAAGCTGCCAGGTAAGTTGAAACTCCTTAGTGCATGTGTTTTTCTCTTCTTCTCTTTCCTGATGATTACACCGCACTCTGCTCTAAGTGCTTACCTTTTACCGAACAACCAACAGTCTGATAATTAAAATTTTCTTTCTCGGTTTTGTCAGAAAAGTGTTGGTTGAAAATATGATTTCCACAGTGTTTTACACAGTGTTTATTTTTTTTTGTTCTCTCTCTCTCTCTCTCTCTCTTTCTTTGTCTTTGTCTTTTCCAATGTTTTTTGGTTTCTTTTTATTTTCTCTACTTTATGTCAACCACTAACAAATTGTCAAGTAATTTGTCATAATTACTTCAACGTTACAATTGCCCTGATGTCAAGGGTCTAACTTTTTATGCGTCTCTCCTCAATGCAGAATAGATAAATGTCCTAGATTTACCTGCAGACAGGTGGTTAAGGGAGTTTAAATTTTTATTCCTATTTTTTTTTTTTTTTTCTTGCACTTGTATTCATATTTTACGACTTTATAAAGTCCTTTCAAACAGAAAACAAAAATAAGTTTTTAATCTGCTTAGGTCGAATATTTTTTTGCTTACCACCTGCGTTCTTTAATAATTCAAAGAAAAAAAAAGCTCATAGAACTTTATATAAATATGTTATGTTTATTGTGGGAGGAAAAAATTGTGTGTATGTGCAGAAAATGTAAATTGTGTTATAAAAAGTCGAGCAAGTACTAATCTCCTTGCGGTGAGTTTTTGAAGATCCGAACTATATGCCATCTGAACTCAGCTTTGTACATGCCTTTTAACCCACACAGTGGTAAAGCCATACGACGTACATGGTATGAACAACGAATGCAATCTGAGTAAAGCAAAAAAATAAGAAAGCAAAGGTTAGAAGCCTTACAGGCAACCTTTGATAGACGCCAACTGATTGTAACCGCCTCTTTGTATGCACAAAATATATAATTTGAAGTTTTACCCAAGCAATAAGTTTAGCGCTTACGTGCGTACACATTTCAATAGAGTACCGCTCACCGTTAAACCGACTTATAAATTACGTAAGTCACAACGTCAACGACTTTCTTCCAATAGCCAGCTAGCTTGGAATCGTATCAAACATATTATAGGGCGTTTACAAGTTCACAGTTCATCAGTCGATAGTTGGTTGTACTTGTTAACTAAGCGCAAAGTAACTGAGTTTGTAAATGAGATAAATTCTGAAAACATTCGCTTGATTTTACGAATTCCCTTCGACCAAGACGACAACGCGCTTCGCCAGACTGTCAGAAAGTTTATGCAGTTTAGGGTGCAAATGACTAATCAAAATCAAAAGCACGTAACTGGCTCGCTCGTTTTTGTTCATTGAAAATTTTTATTTTAACGTAACGCTGGCCGTCGAATCGTGGATAAAGGGTATGAAATTCTTTAAACAATCGACGATGGTGGACACATCTCGTTTTGTGATATCGCTGCGGAAATAAACATTGACTAAAAACCAATTTTCAACAGTCCGTATACAAGAGGACAGAAAAAGAAGCTCGACACTTCGATATCAATTCAAAAAAAATGTTGAAAAGTTACCCTCGATTGTCGAAAAGTGCGCTTGCAAGGGCTAGCTGATATAAGCATGTGGACATGCAGTAAGCTGCTCTCCAGTGGAATGGTCAGAAGTGACTGCACCGCCATTATATTGGAAATAATTATTGCAAAGTTCATGTTCCACTGCCTAAAGAAAACACTGCTTCAATGCATTGCCTAGTCTTTTATGTACGTGTTCCGGAATATGAACGAAATTTGGTGGTCGCAAGCCAGGGGTAGCTCGTCGACTTGATGAGAATGATAAGAGAGAATTTGAAATTTAGACCCCAGGGAACTTTCACTTCGTATTCGCTAACTTAATTAAATGCTCTGCAGACAGGCAAGCAGTTGGCATTGATCGAAACAATTTGCTTATTCGCGACGATCAGAAATAAAAATGTGTTTCCGTTGCGATGAGCTACAAGTATTTGAAAAATTTAATTCAACTTGGCAATGAGTATAAAATCAAAATTTTCAAAATATCGCAATCAATCATCAACATATAGGCTTCGGCAGATATCGTCAGGGCTCACAATTGACACAAAAAGGGTTCGCGTGCTTTACAAATTTCTTTGTTTTACATTCTGTACAGGCGTATATTATGTTTATGTTTTTGCCAATGTTTTGCGTTTTTATGTATGTAAGCATTTAATAAGAATTTTATACCAAAATTTTGAAACAAATTGTCGAGGGAATCTTTTTTTTTATTTTTCTACTGTCAGTCTTTATCGTCGCTATTAAGCCCAACTAACTAAATATGTTCTCTCGAAAAATCGAATGTAAAGATGTTTCGTCTGTGTGCGTGTGTATTTTTAAATCGTAATCATATGTTTTGTTGTGTTCAAATAAAATAAAAACAAGGATAAAATTTTGAAAGAATGCAGCAGCACGTTTGCTAAATGTAAAATACGACAATGAAAACCATAGTAAAAGTAATAAAATGACAACAACAAAAGCAACAAGACTAACAGCAGCAGCAGCAGCAGCAGCAGCAGCAACAACAACAACAACAACAACAACAACAACAATGATAGAAGCAACAAAAAGGACAACGACAAATACAAATGGCAAGTGGTCAGAAGCAGATGTTGCCGAAAAAGTGAAACGTGCTTCAAACTGCAATCATTTTATGCACCAAAGGAAACTCGTATGATATGACATAAAATACTTAACATGTATAACTGGCTTGTGCGTATGTACGACTTCGCATAAATGCATACATACAAAATAAAGTGATTCGAGAGTCCGAATTGGATGAGTGACTGTGTGTGCTTCCATAGGCATACCGGTTCTATGAAACATGAATTCTCGCACAATAAACTAAAGTCGACCTTAAATTCTTCAATTCCTGTCACTTTTTGTCGCTTCAAAGCACTGAAACATTTAAGCAATAAAAGTAGGAACAGTGGCACTAGCAAAGGATTTCAAACTCTTGCAAATTATTCCTTTTTTTTTGATGTGACTGTCAACTGTTACGTATTGGCTGGGTTTTTATCAGTTCAATATGATAGATTTCTAAGCATCGGTGGAAACAACGTGTGAACATATATGCATTTACCCATTTCCCACTATAAGCTAGGCCAGCATATCCAGATCATGGCAATTGATAGGTGGTAGTTTGATTGGATTTATTAAATGTTGTCAAAATGTTAATTCAGAATTTTGGAAGGGAATGTACATATGCAAGTGCGGCCTATATAAATAAAGAAAGACGTCAAACGAGTGCTTTTCGCAGTGTCAAAGAATGATGGGGTTAAGAAAAGAGAATTGAATAGTGTGTGTGTGTATGTATGTGTGAGAAAGAGAGACAGAGAGAGAGAGATAGAGAGAGAGAGAGAGAGAGAGATAGAGAGAGAGAGAGAGAGAGAGAGAGAGAGAGAAAGTGAGACAAGGCAAGTGTGCATATGAATATATTAAAAAAAAGGTATATATTCTTGAAAACGGTACAATTTCCGGGTAATATCGCTTTACGTGTCCTTAAGTTGGTTAGAAGCGCTTTATATGCTTTGTATTAAAAGTTTTGCTTCCATTAACCTACAACCGTACCAAAGAGCACTCTAACCACTTTACCTGTCTGCGGCTTAGCTTCTCATCTCTAGGATACCGCCACATATGTTGATAATATTTTCTAGTCACATACTTCATGTTCGTTGAACTTTTCAAGATTTCCGTCTATTTTGCTTTTTTGCTCTTTTTATTATTATTTTTATTATTTTTATATATTATTTTCCTTTTTTCGTCTCATTTCCTATAATAACATAAAAATTCTGTTAAATGAATTCCGTCACATTCAATAACCAGTCGCCGGTTGCGCAGTGTTTGCTCTTTATGTACCCCACACGTTGTATGCTTTCCTTTTTGATGGCATTTACCTCTGATTTTTATTGATTCTTGAAATCTTAAATTTGCTGAATTTTCATGGAATTGAAACCGCCAGCGGATGATAAAAATAGAAATTGGAAAAATAAGAAAAAAATTGAAAATTGCGTAGATTTCAACTTAAATCGAGATCATCTAACAACACAATCGTACAACTATTCGTTCTAACCGCAATCCTCAACTTTAAGATAACGCATTAAGCTCTAGAATCAGTATTCAGTGTATTTAGGTCTTTCTATCTTATCGTTGTCCATGCGTTGAAAACGCAAAAACCACTACACATATTGACTTTTTGTAAACTACACAGACCGTTAAAGATTGGGCCGCAACAAGAAAAATATGGATATTACTAAGAGACTTCATTGTACAGCTCTCGATATGCAACAGAATAGAAGTATACTTCTGTATACAAAAGTATACATAAGAAGCCAAATAGAAATGTGATGTGTTCGCTAAATTGAATTTTTTCTCTCATCCAGAAATGGAAATAGATAAACAAAGAAAGCCAAAAACTGACAGAAACAATAATCTATCCACCCATCTATATATAATACATAAAGGGGGAAGCGGAACGGTATCTTAATTGAAAATAAACAAACAAATAAACAAATAAATAAATAATGTCTATAAGCAGCACGCATACATGTACACACATGTACACACATATATATAAGATGTCGACCAACATACAAATAAATTTATTACAATTCAGGCCCTGGATATTCGTCATGAGACAATGGACCATAAAATCTTCGATTCAATTCGGAATCGTTGAGAGAAACAAGTCCACAGCTCGCTGCACAGCTTGTGACAAATTAAAAGTGAAGTCTATTTAGCAAGATGACGGGGCAAGGAACAACTGGCATTTATTTATGAATTTCAGGCCTAACTTACGTATAGTTATTTTTGGTTATTTTGTGGTTGCGGTTGAAGTGTGGCTTTAGTTCTATAACTGGCGCGAACGCCTAAACAAAACTTTCCTTTAATTTTCGATAAAAATTTCTATCAATAATTCGGAATGAATTGATGTTAAATTTACTTTTCAAGGATTACTGTTTCGAAACACTCTAAGATCAGGCACTTGACACTCTCGCGGCGACCAAGAGTAATGACAACATTAATATACTGACTGATAATGAAGCAAAGAAGGAGGTTGAACAGTTATATTTCGGTTTTGATTTAGTTGCCAAAATAAAAAACGAATCCTGATTTTTTTTTTCATTGTCCCAGTTAAGTAACCACCACCATCCTTGCGGGAGTAATGTAAGTAATAAAAGACCTTTTTTTGCTTACGTAAACATGTATATACATATATAAATCCATACATACACACATACATAAATGCATAAATACATACATACGTACGTATATACATAATATAGTGTGTGTGTGTGTTCGTTTGTTTATATGTTTTCTAATCTCGAGGGATAAATTTTTGGTTTATGTTTCTTACATGCTTTCTCTCTTTCTATACATATCTTATTTTCTATCTCCATTTCTGTCTTCATATTTAGACGATTTTGAGGCCAAAGTGTTTAGGGATTTCTGTTGGTTTAGTGCAACATCCGGTGTAAATGAACATCATAACCAAAGGCAAGCATCCAGGAAAGCAGGCGGGCAGGCAGGCAAGCAGGCAGGCAAGCAGGCAGGCCCTCAGACAGGCAGTTAGAAATCTCTGTCAGTTACTGCAGCACTATTACTATTTTTGGTTTTTTAGTCATACTTGACTTGTTTCGTGGTGACACTTCAATGCATGCAAATGTGTTTGTGTTTAAGTTCTTTTTTCGTTTATTTATTTATTTGTTTATTTATTTTTTGTTTTGTTTTGTTTTGTTGCCGTCTATCATATAACAACGCATCTGCAATCTTATGCGCCGAAAAAAGTAGAGCTGAAGGATATCCTGGTAAATTTTGATTTCTTTACACACGAAGTATACGCAAACAAATTTAAACGAAATTTTTATTACTCCCCTGACATCGTTTAAAATAAAGGGAATTAATTTTTATCTTTTTCTTTTCCAAAGGAAAGAGCAACTTTAAAGACGAAAGTTTATTAAAATTTTAAATTTATGAAATTCTTTAAAAATATTAAGTAAATGATAAATCAAATATGACATGACGCTCAGTGTAAAATTTTGAAGAAATGCTAACAATTTCAATGAACCACAACTTGAGGCTTATTAAGAAAATGCTCAGAAAATATCTGTGACACCACGTGCTGTGCTACGAATAATGCAGACAGTAATTGATCAATAATTCCTGGGGTCACCGAAGAAAAATCATCAAATTGCGACTTTAGTAGCCAGCATTTGGATGACTTTGACGATAATACGGTTCAGTTTCTGAAATATCCTCATTATTTGATCTGGAGAATCGCTTCACGATTTTCATGCTAACAATAGTCGCCGGAGCTCATTGAATTGCAAATTGAACCGACCAAGATTAGCCTTGGATTGGAAGCACACTACCAGAACTAGTACTATTTAGACAATTAGGTCACATTGTTATGCTATGAAACTTTTCTTCCCCATTATTTTTTAGTGGCCTTGCAATTATTGGGACTTTTATCCTTTATGCATAGTCTAGAGCTCACAATAACTCTATTGGGAAAAATTTCGGGCGGGCAGTGAAAGAAGCTCATTTCACATTTTGAATGGACATGAACTGACATTACTTACCTGTTAAGTCGATGGTTGAATGCATTTTGCGTATAATCTAAATATTTTGCCGAAATGACTTCGAACTATTTATTGTACGAAAGCGTTACTAACAACCTCAACAACTTCAAGTGGAATCATGCGAATACATTAAAAGATATACATGTAGTTGTATATATGTATAATTTATTAACGGTTTGTATGCAATATTTATGAGAAAATAATTACAAATACAAAATCTGTCGAGTAATTTTTTTTGCGAAATCGTATTCGACTCTTTTTAATGATTTATTACTAAGCAGCTTTAATCTTTCTGTTTCGTATAATCTTTCACGAAAATCACGTACACCACTTTAAATATCGTTAAGCTTAGGGAATAGCTGTGAACAGCCCAGAACGACACACAAATATGTGCACGCTGTGAATATGTTCACAACAAAAGTGATAAATGGCTTTTAGCTCTTACCGCAACAAATACGTAAAATTTTGCATGTCAACACAATGTAATTTTTTTTTTCCTGTTTTCAATTTAATTAACTTGAGCTGAGTATGTTTTCCAAAATCTCAATCAACAATTTATGAAAGCAAATGTTTAATTTTAACAAAAAATTTAAAAGAAAATTTGTAAAATTACACACACTTGTTGATGCATATGCGACCGAATTGAAGAAGGCTTTAGTTTTCCCTCACCCTGTCTACGCATAGAAAGACCATTGCATTTTTTATATATATAGCGAATTAATTTGGCTCTACAATGGCTCTCGAGCTTCGCGAGTTATTGGCTTAAGGAGTTACAAATAATTGAGTAAATTATTTTAAAAAATTTAATCTCTTGGCGATTGTTGCATGTGTTTTAATTATCATGAACGAGCTTCTTTGCACATTTTCAATCTCAAAATTAAATAGAATATGCAAAGTTTGACCCTTCTTTTTCTTCCTTTGGTATGACCGAGAGAGAAAGAGGGAGAGTGATTTTTAGTGGCCGTACCCGAGATTGTGTGTGTCAAGTACAATAGCTGTGGTCCCGTACACCGGCCTTAACCAAAGTTCGCCAACTGAACGCTGACTGAATGGATACGTCGTGCTTCTTTTCGATTAGTTCGATAAGAAGCTAAGCTTCTTTGCAACGAGCTACGCTCGGAAATCGAAGAGCGAAGCGGATGATTAAATCCTTGCAGAGTTATATACAAAACAGGTTACGGGCATCCGGTAGAGGATGCCCAGACCGCATGCACTTGGGAGCTGCAAGACAACGCCCTGGGTCATTTCTATTGTTTGTGTTTATTTTAAACTACAAGTGGCTCCTTCAGCCGCCTGTGATCAAACGATATGCCATCTGCTTGTCTTGAATGCTTCTAAGTGCCACAAACCCAATGGCGTCGTTAGTCTTCTATAGTAAGCGGTACAATAGAACAAAAAAATATATTCTTCTATTATATTCCCTCAGAATGTGATTTATCATCTTAACCGTTTTGTCCGAATATATGATAAACAATAAAAAATAAAACTTACAGTTTCATCTGCGTTTTCTAATTTATTGCATTTTTCAAATGTCTCGAATTTTACTTCAGTTGACATTACGGTTTACCTGAAGCTTTGCAGCATGCTACCCCATTTCCAGGTAAATAGGAGTCCCGATTATGAAGTCAGTCTCCTTAGCTCGAATTTCACTGCGATAGACTATACTTGGTCGCAGTGAGTACTTGGCTAGACAGCATTCCGTCATTAAGGTCATAACACTTGTCGATCGGTCACACGCCAACTAGATTGCGGACACTCTGTCCCTCTTTCCCCGCCACACTTCTTCCCAATCATCACCGTATAGCGCGCATAAGGTAGATCCCCTAAACGAGTGACCATTAAAAAAAAAGGGGTACAGTTTTAATAGCAAAAAACTGCAAACGTTCACTTTTCTCGCACTGCAACCGTTTTGAATATTTACGACTATCAGGATTAAGTCTCACCCATTTGCCTCTTGCAAATTTGTTCAATTAAAATTCAAATTCAAATCGTTGTAAGAATAGCGAGTGATTTGTCGCACTTCTTGGAAACCAGTTGATAATAAAATTATTATGTTTAACTGTAATTGTGAGACGCGGAAACCATGGATGCGGATTTGGATGCAGAATATAGTGCGTTTTGAAACTTAAACACGATCGTGCGATTTGAATGGCGAACCTTTACTTTTATAAACGCAATCGCACAAACTTTTCGAATAAAAAACCATGATATAAAGTGCAAAGTCATCAGAAGCCGTTTCACGGGTAGAATATAAAAGGAGGTAAGAAAATTTCTTGGCTGGCTTCAAAGAGCAGAATAGAGAGTGCCCTCTACATTTATTTATTGCATTATTTTGTCGGCTGATTTTCTGATCCATTTTGTCCGCAGCACTGTACTCTTCGATAGTTTTAAAAATGCTGTGGTGCCTCTGGCCAAAAAAAAAACGTCTTTTACTAGTCATTAACTGGTCTGGTCTGGTCTGGTCTGGTGTAATTATCTCTTTAGCATAAGATACATATTGTTGGCAAGTTCCTCTCGTGCCTTGTCCCCCAAATTGCTACATTTGCTTTAGATGGCGACAGTACAGCTACACGTCTACCTTGTCCGTAATGCATCGTCTGCACCAATCTTGACTTTCTACGATCATTTGTGTATCTTAGCTGGGGACCATAGACGGATTTCAAATCAACTAATTACTGCCCTCATGTGCAACATTCTCAGAGGGTAGTTATCTAATTATCGCATGCATTGGAATGATTTGTCGATTTCATTTTAATGAAATTATTTATGTTTGCTTCATGGAATTAAGCGGAATATTTATCGAATTCCATATAATTGATGTTAATCTGGTTTAAGGGAAATTCGTACTAAAAGCACTTTTCGTAATAGTGAACGAAACGGTATTATCTCTAAAATCTAATGATTATCGCGTAAGGAATTCAATATTTGCCTCAAAAGTTCAACTTTTTTAAAAACCCTTTGTGCCTTCGAAGCCTGTAACCCATATTTTGAGATAAAATTAAAAAATTGCATTTACTTCAAATGCATACATAAATAAAATTTATATAAATCATGCATACTGACAATCAGCTCATATTACATTTTGTACTTTACTAATATAAAGCAGAAAGGCGTTGAAATAATACGAAAAAAAAAAACAAAGTAGAAACCGCAAATAGGAGAGTGTTGCTGATGATACGTAAGAGCCAAACGTATTTACAAGCAAAATCCGGTAATATTTAATATATTATGCAATGTAATGTGAAATCTGTAGAATTCGCCAGATTTGCTTGCAGGCAAGCTCATGAAGTTATTAATGATGTGCACAGCAACAGGAAAAAAAAGAGACGACGGCGACGAGAGTATAAAGATAAATGGGGAACTGTGGGCAAAACCACACCATCTCTCATAGAAACGCCAGCAAAGTTTAAAATAGGCTATACTGAATAAGTAACCACACACGCTCAAACGCATATATGCGCTTACAAACACAAATGCCATTGTAAAAAATCATGTTAAAACCCTCTAAGCTATTTCGAAAAGTAGTCGATGTGTTTCTACCTGTTTTACCTAACATAAGCATAATGTGAGATTTTCTAATCTCATAAATGGGGGCACAAGACACACACACACGCTCATATATATATATAGATATATAGGTACATTACTTGGCGGTAATAGTAAACAATTTAAATGAGTAAATTTCAGTAGACTTACCAATGAAAACAAAAGAAATTTAAACATAGAATCCCTTGCCTCCAATATATACTCGATTATTCTGTGATTATGAGAACGATAATGATGCCGCTTTTACTGTCGCGTTGATGCTGCTTAAGGGTTTTAGAAGCAAATACACTTTTGTCCACATATGAATTACAATTTATAAAATAGAAAATATGATAGCATGCATGCGTGCTTGCGTGCTTGCGTGCTTGCGTGCCTTTGTATGCCTGTATGCGTGTATGCATTGGTGTGTTTGCGTATGAATGTAAACATAACAAAACAGGGTGTAGGCAAGGCGATAATCCATGTTCATTGCCAACGGAAATGGCAAAAGCAACAACACAAAGTGTAACACAATAATGCAAAGAATATGAATTAATATCTTTAGATGCGTGCCAATGTGTGTGTGTGTGTGTGTGTGTGTCCGTATGTTTGCGCGTACATATGTGCTTGCATCACTTGATGCTAGTGACAGCCACCAACAGTAGCCCAGTTTATGTTCGCCTACAAATCGCTCACACAATGTTTATGTGAATATGTGAATCATTCCGTGGGTGTTTTATACACTGATTCCTAAACTTTTAATATACGATTACGTAGGCAAATACACTAATACAGATATACGCATACGTATATTGCATTATAAATATAACTGTATATATTTTGAATATAAACAAACACACATGTGCACACATCTGAATAGGACTGAATGCGAAGGCGTTATTTAATGTTAACTGATTTTTCTTTGCTTTTCAAATTTTTATGTCTGTTTTGGTTTTTTCTTTCTCCCCTTTCCCCCTGCTCCTCTCGTTCCTCGTTCCTCGTTCTTCCGCCCATGCTTCTCGTCTTTTGTCCCTCTCACTTCTGCCTTTGCACTTTTATTATATAATACTTTATTATTTGCATAGCATTTGAATTCAGTCAGTTTTAATGTGGTGGGGCTTTTGCCATTCACTATAACAAGAAACATATGTATAAGCTTTTCATTCATTATTAAAGAATTTAATGCACAATAGATATTGTATGTGTGTATGTGTGTGTGTGTGTGTGTGTGTGTTTTAGCTCCGTGCATAACTCACATGCAGTAAACGTTTATTAAATCGGTTTTATTAAATTATACAATAATTTGTAATGAATTTTACCGTACGTAGCGTATGAATAACATTTAATAAATTGTTTTGCCTTAACAGTCACAATCACGATAACAGATAGAAGAACATTGACTGTGCGATTTATGGGATACAGCAGCATGAATATTAATAAATTTATGAATTGTTCCGATTTTTTATCAAATATTTTACGAAAATTTTCTTTTATAAATAAATTAAACAAACAAAGAAGTTATTAACATTGTCTATTTTGCTCTCTGGATCGTACACATTGTAAAATATTTATAAGAATTCAAACTCCGTTACAATTAATAAAAGTTCGAGAAATTCTTTGCAAAGCGTTTGAAAAAAAAAAATATGAAATCAAGAAACGCCCGTTTTCTTGGTGCATTTCGCAAATTTAGCTCAAGCAATGTGAGTTTTGCAACACTATCTCATACCATCCGCCCTAAGGAAGTTACACCTTTTTATAAACAAGAATCAACAAAACCAAATTATTATATTATAGATATGTATATAGATATATAGGGTAATACATTAAAAAATTGAAAACTTTTTTTCACTTTTCTTATTCGATATTTAGCGGATTCCGATTCATATAAACAGAACGAGCGAGTGGACATTCCGAAGAAAATTCCTTAAACAATGACATTACAGCCTAAGCAAAAGGTTATGGTTGACACTTTGTTTTTTTTTTAAGATGCAAAGGGATGATGTCAGTGGGATAGTAATATTCTTGAAGATTTTAAAACAAATAAAAAGGTTTTCAAAAATATTCAAAAATCCTCTCTAGAAGAAGAGTACAAAATTTCTGAGAAATCATGTCAACCAGCACCAGTAGTAGTAGATAAAACAGTAAGAGGAATTTCTAAAAACTCTCTCTCCCAGAGCTTGCGTTGGGAAGATATTCTTGACATGTTGCACTAAAAGATGAAAAAGTGAAGAAAGCAAAAATAAATTAATTTTTTGGGATTTCAAATCCCATGGAACTCTATAGCATGTTTTTTCTTTTTATTTTTTCAATTGGAGGAAACGCCACGCGGCAGCAAAATGATTTGGAAAGCTGTTCGAAGCAATTGCTTCTATTCCTATTGTATGGGATAAGTAGTGGGCGTAAGCGAGTCAATCGGCCCTCAAATTCTACGATCACAGTGCCTGCCGTCGTATCGGAACAAGTAATTGATCTGGATTAGGAATTTATACTCACGAACAAACCAATAAAGATCCTATGAAGTGGTAAAGTTCGTTAGCGAACTCTGATCAATTAAGTAACGTAAGCAACTATCATTTTAAATACGCTTATGCAGGTGTCAACATGATAGCGATTAAATCCGGATAAAGATGAGGTTATCGAAAATTAGAAAGGGACCGTTCGAAGGCACCGAGACGTTAAATGATAGTTTCGCGAAGAGTGTTGAGACAAGGGACTGACGAGAAGTTACGCTGTTACACAAATTAAGAAAGGTACGGGCAAATCTTCCCTGCAAGTAAACAATAGCTTCACAGATGAAGACTATCGAAGTTTTCGCAGTTATTTATATCGACTGGCAGCAACTGTGACCCGTCCGCAGCACTTGCTTGAAACATTGTGAAAAGAAAAATACGCACACACGCACGCACGCAAGACGCATACAAGGTACGAATACATATGCATATTGTGCATGTTTGTGAGAACGTAATGCAACTATAGTCGTAAAATATAAATGAAATTTAGTAATAATATGATAACCGCATGCATAAATGTGCAAGCACTTACGTAAATATGTGTAAGCCTTCATATAAAGGCTTACAAAATAAGTCTGTAGTCTGAGCTCATTTGAATATGACAAAAACATATGAATTTTTATAGATATGCTTTTCATTTTGTATAAAATTTATGTGCATCACCTAAGCCCATTAATTGTGTTGTTTGTAGAGATTCGAAAGTAAATAAGCTAAAGCTAAAAAAATATTCGCAGATGCACATTTACCTTGAATCGCGCCTTCAAATTTGAAATCGGGCCAGTTGTACTCGCTGGTCCCCATTTTTATGCTGCGCAATTTGACATAAGCGAGTAAACCTTAAGGCATACATTGCACTCTAGCTTTAGTTTAAGAATTCAAAAAAAAAGCCCGAAGTTTTAATGTAATGCGATTTCATTGATAGTCCTTGCCCCTATCAGGTAGACAGCTGACTTCATCGAGATCGGGTCGATGTCGCATCGATATTTGCTACGTACGGCCGTACGTTTGTATAACAGTTGATAGTAGTAAGCGAAAATTGAATCAATTGGACAATGGCGTTTTCATAATCTCTCAAACAGTCCGTATCAAAAATCGTGTCGTTCCAAGGCGGCTATACTTCCTCTCCTTCTTCCTTATTATCTATCTATACATATTGTGTAAGGAGAACATTTTCTATTCAAAATGCAATACAGAACAGAAACTAATTTGTGCAGATGTTTATAGAGAAAAAAAGAAAAAAGAAACAAGATTGGATGAATGAATGAATGAATGGCAAATAAATGCAAAAATATAAAAGCAAAACAAAAAAATATATATATAAATTTTATAAATTTTAAAAATTTAAAGAATATAAAGTAAAATTTCATGTTCAAATACTTGTATGTATACGGAATAGATTTGATGATGATAAAGTGTATTCTGGTCTTGTTAATGTGTGCTAGGATTCCGTAGCCTACAGCCTACGGCACAACTGATAGACAAATAATCTAATATGTAGATGAGAGCGGGTAAAATGGTAAATAACAACATAATACTGATAATAATGCGGGCTGACGCAACATAAATATATCTAAATACAAGTGTGTTATATAGTGTGTGGTGGTATAAAGAAATCGTAAAAAAGAGAAAAAACATTTTATTCATTTATATTTCAGTTGAAACATATTCAAATATGTTTAAAAGCAACAACAAAATCTAACAAAATTCTGACTGTAAATATTTTGCAATGCACACGTAACACAACATGTATAAGTGAATATGAAATTTTTGTAAAGCCTTTTAATTCGGCTTGCATTCTGAATCGGCAACAACAACACATGATATCAATGATTTTAAATAGTCATCGGATACAATGAAAATAGTAATAAAAATAAAAACCAAACTAATATTGATTTATAATTTTCGAAAATAAATATTTATTTTTAATTTTGCTTTAAACAAGTGATGAAAGTACATTCATTCACCTTAGGGCAAACCGTGCATATCTACTACTTGCTTTTCCCCTCTCTTCTTTTTTTGTCACTTTGAGTTAATTAAACAATTGGTACTAATTTCGGTGTGAACTTTCCATGACTTTGCGCCGGGACGAATATTTGAATTTTTTAGGACAACAAGTGCCAAGATAGGATGGTTTTCGCTCTTGATGAACGCACCGCGAGCATTTCAAAAAAGCGCGGCACTCTGTCGATGTAATAAAGTAAAATTTACATCGAATCTTAGAAACCCTTTTCCGTCTAGGTTTGCTCAAACACATGTTAATAGAAATTTGAAATTTGTCTCGTGTACGCACTTTACTGATGCGGTCTAACGATTTCTGGAAAATGTATGCTGCAGCATTTCGTACATTTACCCTGAGCGATTGTCACCCAAAGGAATCGTTCGTTCTAAGGCAGATACAATTTGCTTACTGATCTTTTCTTCCCTTCTTCGCTAAATTTTTCACAATTGACAGTTAAATGTTATGAAATATGATTCATATTATAATTTATTGTATGAGAGAGGCCATAAGTATGCATATATAAATAACATATATTTACTATTTTTCCAGAGACTGGGTGACTTCTTGGCTAACGTAAAGATAAAGTCATTGCACGCAAACAAAGGAAGTAATGGAAAATGATTGCAAATATTGTGAAATGATTGCACATATATATATTTATACACGCCTCCACATGTTTATGGAAGACGCATAAAGCATATGCTAGCCTCAATATGCTTTTAAATGTTCACTCTTAAAATGCTTTGTTTGACCGGCCAACTGAAACGGAATTTCAAAAATTTCATTCAATAACCAAATGGTATTTCTAAGCAAATCACTTTTTCCATAAGACTTACATGCATAGTCATCAAGACAAAATATATCGATATCCGAATTTCTCATTTTTTATGTGCTCTTATTACCAAGACATACCGAGCCTTGTTATATGCACGAGTGGAAAGGAATGCTTATGTTTCGGTCTTTTGTTGTTACTCTGTTGCTTTTAGTTCGCTTAGGAGGAAAGTACAAGTAATTTTAGGCATTATTCGTCCTTTTTGACACATATTCACTTTTTCCATTCAATCTCTAAAACTTTCAAATTTATACTAAAAGCAAATAACACGTTACAGTCAGGCAAGGCCGACTAAACACTTTCCACATTACTCTTCTTTGCCTTTAGATGGGAACTCTTATAAGCAGAACGGCCCCAAAAAATATGCCTACATAATCCAAACTAACAACTCAGTAGATTTTTATATTTAAAAGATTATATGTATTTTTAAGCATTACAAACTAACACATATACATGAAGACTTTTTAAAAATGTTACGGTTGCATATGTAATTAAAAAAAAAAAAAACATCCTATAGCTAGAGAAATGCATGGAATATTTAAAAAAATATTATTTTTCCTACGATGAGCGAGTACTTCATTGAAAGTGTCCAATTTTCGACCCAAAAAGCTCCTTTTTACCCATATGCTCCTTTTTAGCATGCTATTGGAAAGATATTGTAACGTATTCAGATGAACAAAATTAAACGCGTTGGAGTCATGCTGCTTGTCATTTTTAAATCCCTGTGTTTCGCGAAAACCGTGTCGAAAATTTTTTAATTTGTCGCACACATGTTACTTTTTCTTATTAGTTTGCAGTCCCGGCATCATGAAATCGTCCCTGTGCGTTCCCGTCCGTCGTGCTTTTTCTTTTTTTTGCGGAAGACTTTACATTCGAAAGAGTCACTTTTCTTGCATATAATAGGGACAGAGTGGTACATTTTACACTTTGCGTGATGGGAAGTGGCCGAAAAGTGTGTAACCTAGTAAATGAATCTTTCTGCTGAATTCTTTGACAGAAGCTCTGTAAGCGTTCGAATCGCTCTCAACATCATACCTACCTACTTAACTGGCATCGGTATAAAGTTACACTATTGTTTTTTCGTTTGGAAATGCTTTTAAATGAACATAAGCGGCTTCCAAGGGCAAATATTATTGCCTGAGATAGAGTAGAAATCAATAGGTAAGATGTTAAGCTGTAACTTCCCATAGAGTTTTACATCCGTTAAGCCATAAAAAAGAGATTTTCACCCTTAAAATACGCGAGAAGCTGATAAATGTTAGATCTTTATTTTTTAGCGTTGCTAGTAAGGCGACCGTTACAGGCCTTAGACTTTCACTTCTAGTTTATCGTCGCAAAATCGTCGCAAAATGTTTATTTGCTTGCTGCTAATCGCACTTTATTAAAAGTATTCTGTTTCTGTTTGAGCTAAACTGCAACTACTAATAAAAAACTTCACTCCGCTGACTGCAATATCGATTTGTAATTGATATTTATGATATATAATAGTGTGTGTGTGTGTGTGTGTGTGTGTGTATGTAAGTTATAAATCTCATTCTCGACCGCTTTTATATTAAATCATTAACAGTTGTAAGCCGCTGTACACATCAGGTCTATACGCATTTATATATATATATATCTTCAGTGTATCTTTAGTGTCTTTATCTTCCAATACATAAAACTGTATGCATAACATTTTACAACACATTTAGTAAAACAATTTTTTACGCTATAAATAACTATCTCAGCCACTTAAAGTAGAGAAAGGGAAAAAGTGAAAAAATGAAAAAAACATTTTTTACACACAACTAGAAAAAGTTTGTTTTTCTCACGCTCCCCCGTTTCTTCCATCGTTATGCAAACAGACATAAAAGGAAAAATTTATTTACACCATTAGCATTGATTACCCGTTACTATTACTTCTAACACACGCACATACCCATTGGTTATATCATCGTTGTCAACATCATCATCAACATGGCATGGAAGACAGGAGCGTAAAAGTGCATTTCAAGTGATACTAGAAAAGTATCACTCAACTGTCAGCTTTAACAGAGTGTTCAAGTGCAAGAGCAAGAGATAAAACCGCAACAAGGGAACAAGAAGGAGATTAATTTCTAGAAAAACGAAAAAAAACCAAGAATCAAATATATATAAATAAAAGAAGAAGAAAACAAACAAATATTTTAGCAAAAATAGCTGGCGAAGCAATAGCATCCTCAATACAAATGAAAAATTGTATCGCATTGGAGGGTGGAATGTGGAGCAAATTTTTAAAAATCATGTTCACAACATATGCCCTCATACATACATGCATACATACATACATACATACATACAAATCTCACTTGTTAACTAACAAAAATTACCAATTAGTCACCTGTCAGTTCGACCGACCAGACATCACTATATTACAGTATACTTGTTATATATAATGGCGCTTCTTTAAACCGCTGATATACGTTATGTATATGGACGAAGGTTCATTGACTGGCAAGACCTACAGGGAAAATAATAGAAAACTAAAAGCACAGAAAAAAAATATTGGCAGCCATTGTAAGTCATTTAAACCACAAGTTGCATTATATCGAAAATAGTTATCAATCCCTTCACTATAGTTTTTTTACTCTTTCTAGTAAGAAAAGTTGTAGGCGTTGTTGAGCATCATACATCAGCACTTCTGAGCTAAAACTGCAAAGTATTTTTATTGTTTGTTGATGATTGATGGCAACAGCTGCTGTTACATAATCTACAATCAATACGGACTGAAGAGTGTCTATTTTTCTTTAGCTTCATTTCAATTTTTTTTTCTTTTCTTTTCTTTTCTTTGCTTTATTTTCTCTAATACTCTTGAGTTTTTGTGTATACAAACACTTTAAAGACGAGTCAGTTTTTCAACTAAAGGAAGAGAATAAAAAAATACTGACACGTAACGGCTGAAAGTATACTTTAGTTTAGTTTAGTTAAAGCTTTTCAAATACTCTGCAAACACAACAACCGGCTGTGTATAGTTAGTTGCCTTCAATATAATGCTGCAAAAATTTTAGAAAACTGCGAAATCGTCGCCTTTAGAATTACATTCAAAGCGATGTTTAGATGAGTTATAGACGATCGCCTGCGAGATCGCCTTCTAGTATAATGGTAATGCAACTTTGATTTACATATGAAGTGGTTAAAGCCAAATACTGCAGCGCCTACGTAGAGGATAATTGGAAACCCATCTAATCCATCTTACTTTATGCTAATTCCGGCTACATTATTTTCTAGACCAATACCTATCACCGAGTCTCGCGAAAAGTGGGTAGAACCAAGTTTTTTCATTTTCGTACAGTTACTGCAGGATCATGTCGAATCTCTACCGTTATGCCTATCGGAGAACGTGAGTAATGGGCAAAACACTTAATTTTTTGGCGTGCGTGTCCTTTATATAACTTCGCCCGTCATTAATGTCAATTTGCGGGATAAAATTTCACTATTTGTGCCAAATGAAAGGTTCATTGTTGCGACCAAAAGAACGCTTACCACAAATATTACACAGATGGACAAACGGCCAGAGGGACGCGTTTAATTGATTCATTTTAGTGAAAGGTGACTGACTAGAAGGGCTCTTGTAAATTCATAAATTTTACTTCATTTGTTTTTTTTTTTTTTTTGCGTACAAATTTCAGATTATTCTCAAAAAATAGGCCTACAAATCGAATCAAAAATTATAGTGTACATCAGTTGCGGTATACAATAAGAATGGTTTAAGGCAGACCCATTTTTTATTATGCCGCCCGACTCAGAAGCTGTTTCTGACTTGATTGTCTGTCTATGTCTGTTCGTCTGTCTATTTGTCGTTTGTGTTCACCATGAAGGTGGAAACCTTCGAGATATTTTGATGAAGCATGTTTTGGCTCAAGGATGAATGCCAGCGAAAACCGGCTGGCTTCAAGGCTTTCGCTTACTATGTGACTGAAATGCGTAATTGGAGCCAGTAAGTAATTTTTAATTATGTTTCGACGAACATTCCATAATAGTAATGCGACATAAAAATTAACTGTACTGCGTTTTTGTTTTTCGCACTTCATTTCATAGGAAAGTTTACGTGAAGAATAGCGTTAGTGTGGTATATAAGTCGTGAGGGAAATAGATGAGATAACATCTTTGGCAAAAAAATTAATTTCACTACATGTGGATTAAGCGCATTCGCGTTTGGCTTTTCCTCCCATATAAGGCATCTCACGAAACGTATGCATTTATATGGAATCAAAGTATAACTTTCAATATTTTGTCACGAAAATAAATGAAAACTTGCGTTAGAGCGAAGTTGTGGACGACACTTAATGGCTGTCTTGGCCACCAATAATTTACTCGTTTTACATAGAGTTTTCCATTTTATGGCCATGCATCACCAACAAATCGGAGATATACAAAAGTAATTGCCAGTCTGCCGTTAATTAAATGTGCAATCGGTAAATATTTTACTTCCTTTAGTAACTTATGGATATTGTGAGGTGCACAAGGAGCTGAAATTCTTTACATGTACTTGGAATTATTCCAATTACAAAATCTTTAAATGAAATATGTGGAAGAATGGCGTTCCTCCACGAGATGCCACACCTTTTTTTGTTCTCAATAGCAACGTAATTACACATGTACACATATTTCTTCATAATTAGGAAGACGAACATCTACCTGTCTGCTAAACTTCGATTGGACACAGAATGCTCGCCTACGAACAATAGCTAACAAGTTGAAGCGAAGCAAATACGAAAACAATTGAACTTTTCAAAGTAAAAGAGATTCATTCGGAAGTGGTTTCAGTATATTATTAATTTAAAAAACGCTTTTCCTATGTTTACTAGACATAACGGTTTAATCGCAAACGAATTTAATTTACTTTCCTCTACGAACTTCCTTTACTGCCTAATGTCAACAAAAAAAAACCAGAAACAAAAAATGATCACTTATATATATATATATATGTACATACATATACCTTTGCACACAAGTGCATTATAATTTACTTAATTTAAATGAGGGTTTTGTTGAGCATTATGTAAAGTGTAATTAACTGTAGTTACACAAACAGACCTAAATGCTAAGAAAATATGAGTAATAGCGAGAACAAGAAAAGAAAAATGCAACCGTGAGAAAGAAGAAGGCGAGAAACTTTCCCGGCTCTTCCGCATATTAAAGAGTCGCGCGTTGCCGGCGCATTTCTACTTATGCATGCGTTGACGTTCATGTGAAAGTTAATCTTAAGAAAAAGAACAAAAATAAACATACAAAGTACAATAAGAATAACACCAAAAAACAATAGGAAAACTTAAGTAGACTCTCGACTGAAGGAGACGGGCATATGACGTTAAGAGAGGCTCAGACGTTAAGTCGTATGTTTACTTTACTGAACTATTATGCTATTTTTTATTTGCATTTATAGTACAAATTTTTGTTGTTCTTATTGTTATTAATGTTTGTTATTGTGTGTCGTTGTTGTTGCTGTTATTGTTATTGTTATTGTTATTGTCGTTGCTGGCTTTGTTAAAAGTATATATCCTTTTAACGTAATCGCGACATTGTTATATTTGGTCTTCATCTTAAATTTCACTAAAGCAACAAAACATTTGTTACTTTTTCTTATTTTTTCCCCCTATATGCAAATGTGCATTAGCATGGAGAGGCGCGGTTAGAATAATGGATAGGAGAGAAATTATGCAAATCTTAAAGTGCTTTAAAGTGCATTGACAGTAAAAATTTCCGATTTTGCGCAACTCCTGCATGCTCCTCCTGCATATATATACATATATATATATATATATGTAATATATATAAATATATATATATATGTATGTATAAACGAAGACCGCAAACCATAAACCGACATCATATTGCTTTTAATGGCTTTTAAAAATTTGAAATAGACGGAGTGGGAGCATTAAAAAAACTGCTACTCCGGGCAGCCGACCATATAACTTTGGAATATAAAAAAAAAAAAAAAACAATACACAAAAAAAAACAAGAAAACACTCATCGAACTTTCAGGCCTTTCTCCATATTTCTTTATTTTCCAGAAAATAAAACAAAAATAATAAGAAACCATCGTCTAACATGACTTTGTCGAGTATGTCTTCTGTGCATTCGCTTTCTTTACGATGTATTTGTCATCATCTTCATCGTCAACGGCATCGTCAATGCAAGGTTTTTTCTTTCTTTTACAATACATATTACAATTCATTCATTGTGTTTTCTTTTATTTTCATTTTCCGCACACATGCATAATTTTTTCTTTCCTTCTTTCTGCTTTTTTGCATATAACTTTTGTTTCATGCGCCTTCTAAGTGACTATTTTCTTATTTACTTGCTATTGCACATGTGTGTTTGTATATATTTATATATGTGGATTTGTATATATCTATANTATATATATATATATATATATATATATATATATATATATATATATATATATATCCATACATAGATATACATATATATATATATATGAATTTAGTGAAGTAGCTTATTTACACATTAGACCCTTGAGACATATACAGTCACTAATACAACAGCAGCGTTAACCAACTTTAAGAGTTCATAACAAGTGTTCTTTTTTCTTCTCCATCACAAATCGTGATGCACGAAGAGAAGGAAGAAGACATACCGTGGCAGGAAGAGCGGGTGAGAGTGAAAAAGATATGGAGAAAGCGAGAGCGACTTTATATTTTCTTAACACATTCAGGTCCACATGTGCGCGTGCATGTATTTATATTTGTCTAAGCCATCTCAGGGGTTTTCTTATGAAATTTCATTTTCAATTTCTTTTCACACTGGCTTCCTTCTAGCAGTTGTAGCAATTTTTCAACATGCAACAAGATCTGCGAAGTCGTATGAGTCTGCGTGCGTGTGTGTGTCGCGTACGTGTGCGTATATGTGCACATATACATGTACGCGCATATGCATGTAAGCTCGGGTATGCACTACTTTGGTCTACTTTGAACTTTACTTAAACAAGTTTTTAGCTAAAAGTAATTTATGGATGTTAAAAGTTTGTAGAAATTTTTTATTTAGTCAAAAAACCTCAATTTACTTATAAGTGAAGCCAGTCGAAGAGGGAACGTCAGCCGAAATGCCTTGAAACGTTATGCATTTTTCATACGCCTTTTTCCTTGCATAGGAAAAAAGAGAACAAAAAGCACGCTGATGAGTGTATATATGTATGTAAGTTAAGTTAGAAACTTTTACATAATTTCGCGTATAAACCCGCCCAATTTTACTTAAATTTATAAGAAGTGAAGTAAATTAATATTCAAACTTCAAATTTTTTGCAATATGAAAGAAAATGATTTTCGGAAATAAAGTCGACAAACTAAATATTTTGATAAACGGAGAGTTTGAAAAAACTTGCATTATTCTCATCCTTTACCTAAACAAAGCGCAACGAATCTCTCAGGCTAAAAACTACTTTCTACAAATATAAGTTAAACCTTAGATATGTTCTCGCTTAGATAGACTTAGAACAATTTGACCTTGAAACAATTTTAACATCAATCCTTGATAAGAAACAAATTGGCAATCTCTCCTACCCCCCATCAAAGCTCGTAAGCTCGGATTCTCTTTTTATACTCGGGGATTGAAAGCGGTATAATGCAGCCTATGAGTTTAGCAGCAGATGAGCTCTAACTCTAACAGTACGGAAGCACGCGTTTTCATGCGTACGCCCTTGTTTTTGCCAAAAACTTACGATCACTTTTCGCATTCTACGCTACACCATTTCCAATAGCTGGAAGGAGATGAGATATGCCCACCTTTTAATATAACTAACAATTGATTCGTAATCGTTTTCTGAATTTCTCTTTTCTAAATTGCTTCTGGAATATGGAATGCTATTAAAAATGGGAACGGGGATCGGATAACGTTTACGATCAGTCCCGGCATAAACTGCTATGTAAAACGGATTGCTGTAAGAGCAAATCTCGCAATATTTAATATTCCTCCATGAAAAAAGGTCAAAATCAGTGCCTTATCACACTAAACGAACGTGAAAAATTTCGATGGGATGAGATTTTTATTAAATCACCTCCCATGCAAAAGTTCCTTTAAAAACCAAGTCAGGACAAAAAATAAATAGAAAGCCTTTCTGACAAACAAACCAACGATAAAAGCGGAGAAAAACAGTTTTATGTGCTAATAATAATTTTTAGTGTTATTTAAGAGGAAAAACTTATTATAATTTCGCCGCCTTGACAAAAAGGTAGCACATATTCACACACCCTTTTGGATCGATTAAGCACATACTCAGGAGGATTAAGAAGAAACTATAAAAATTGCCATAAAATAACTCCGATTGTTACTTGCGCGGTGGAAACCTTTGAGACAATTTTTGGCGCTTTCTTTGGAAAAGAAATGGCAGTAAATAGCCTGGAAGATGTATTTGCTTCAACGGGGGAATACGAAGAATTTTCAATATTGATAGCATCCGAGAATTCGTATGGGAATAAGGCTTTGAAGTGTACTAACAACGAGACGTTATGCACGTTTTTTTCATGAAGGTCCGGACAAATCGTTATTTGCAAAATGCATCGAAAAGTTGCAGAAGCGTTGGACTTGATAAATAAAGGCGGGTTTCGAAAAAAAAATGCCATTTTTACTTAATACCGCGACTTATTGATCGATGTGTCCGTCGGCGTACACCAGAAGTTTTGCATTCTGCACGCTGGCTGGATGGTCATTAACAAATAGGACAGCCAAGAGGGGGCCCAAGTGACTCCCTTGGCGAACGCCCAACGATACAGAAATATCCGGAGAAAAACTTGACTTAAAGAATACGTTTCGACTACGACCAGGAAGTAAAGATATGAGCCAAAAGAAAATATTTCCCGAGAAGCGAATGGATTTAAGTTTGAAAGGTAATAGGCTATGACTGTCTTTATCAGAAGCTTTCCAAAACTGGGTGTAGATCGCATCAGCTGATTTGGTTTCTGAAAAGGCATCATGTATGCAACATGTCTATTCCAATAAGATCGTGACAGTTGACCGTCGTCTAGAGAAGCCATGATGGCAGCTGGATGACACAGATCGCTTAGCTTTACAATTCCCCTATATTTTTCAACGTCCCCTCCACCACCATTTCTAGACAACGGTGTAGTGAAACTTGGGTACATACCTATTTTGCCTGAAATGAACCAATTTGGCTTAAACATCAAAATTGAAGATTTAAAAAAAATAAATAAATTTTATTTTTGTTTTTTAAAGAAATAAATAAATAAATTTTATTTTTTTTTTTAAAGAAACATATTTTCATTGCATTTAGTATATACGGCTCTAGTTTTATTTTCATAAAAATTTGAGGCGAACTTTGTCTGGTTTATTCGGCAGGTATTGAGTAAAGGGGCACCTCGCTTCAGGGGAGAACACTTGCTCTTCGACTGCTATGTCTGCGTGAGGTGTATAACAATTTTGGTTGTTCTCGGTTAATATTTCCTATACTTTATTATGCAATGAGTCCATTGGACTCACGTCTGCCAAAACACGTATAGCACACATGGATTTTCGAAACTAGTATCACTGTTTCACCGAATCAGTGCTTGTACACATTTCACAATTTTATATAAAAACCAATAAACGTTTTTTTGATAAAAATCATATCAATAAAATCGTAAATAAGCCAAATTGACTCGCTCCGACAGTCTGGAGGGTCTTACCATTATAAGCGTAAATTGCAAAGTTAAAGAGAGGACCATCGATCGAGAGCATCGAAAAGTTCAAAGCAAACAGTTCAAGTAAACAATTTTTGCATTTAAAGTGAACAGTGTGTTTAAAATATTTTTAAGGTTGAAGCGAACATAAGTGTATGTGGCAGTCGTGAATTTTATAACGTCGCGGTTATGCAGAATCCCGAAATCAAAATGATTTGTACTTTTAATTATAAATTTACTTACTTCGCTTTTACTTTAAGGTCATCCTTAAGATTGTGAAGCATGCGTTTATTGAATTCATTTGCGAGTGTAATTTTTTTTCTTTCTTCCTGGGTGCAACCAATGATATAAAGACGGAATGGATTGCTAAAATTCTTCCAATTGTGGAGAATTTCATTCAATGCAATCAGTGATAAGCATTTGCAAATAAATTGTACTTTGTCTCGATTATTTAAATTCCGTTATTACGATATAAAGATTTATTCACAATAAACGTTTCATTAATAATTAAATCTTTCTGTTCGCATCTTCTCGTTGATCCATAAATTTTCCCTACAAGAATGTAAATAATTCTTAAAATACAATTTCAATTAAAAATAAAGCGTTCTTCCTTCCGTTTTGGTTAAACAATATCCCGGTTAACATGACGCATTGTGTAACTGCATTTCATATTGTTACAAATAAAACCACGTTTAAAGAATTGATTGCGTTTTAAGGCAGTTGTCGAAATAAACTCTTAACCCAGTTATTAAGGATGGCGGGGAGAAAAAGCTGCCGGGACGTAAAGTCACGAACATACCCCAACTGTTTTATTGCATTTTTAATTAACGAAATTGAACTTTTTTTCCATTTTTCTCCCATTTGCTGAATCGAACACCAAGCATCAAGTGTTCATATGCCTAGAACGGGTGTACGTTGTGCGACCCATACGAAACATTATGAAATAAGAAGTGCGATAAATATTCATGAGATCGTTACAATGCGGTAAAAGGGACAAATGTTGTTTTAAAAAGTACTTTTTATTTTCAATTGAAATTTTCATTTTTAAAAAATTTTTATATGTAAAATGTATTTAATGAAAATAGAAGGAAAAATAAGCAGCGATTGAAGTATGAAACCTCAACTCGAATACAAAGATGGCTAAGGTGTTTGTTGTACGTTAAATACATGTACTATACCAAGCTAGGGTGGATTTGGCTTTAACAATATCAACATCGAGCGTATGAAAACAGTGACAAGTGTCATCGAGGAAAATTTAAGCGCATAACAACTAAATCGTCACCACTAACTAACTCACGGCAACAATAAGACCTGCATTTGAGGCATAACATGATAATAGGGCGAAAGTTTCACAGTCACTTCAGAAACAGACACCCGTGTACGAGTCTCTACTCCTACATTCACATTGATGATAATCCCGAAACTGTTCAGTATACGGGTGTACGCGTGTGGGTCTGACGCTTAATAGGCTTTGTACACAAACAATGTCAATTGAGATTTTATGTCAATTTTTTGCAACAACATCACAACCACTAACATCAATTGGTATTTGACAATTTCTCGCGCACTAACGACATGAAAGTGCCTTTGAGCACTAAACACACCCGCACGCGTACGCAATTACCCTTAGCTTACAGACAAAAACTTGCATACATGCTTACGCACACACACACACACACACACACACACGCATACAGAGGAAGAGAGAGAGAGAGAGAGAGAGAGAGTGAGAGAGAGGGGGTAATCCAAAAATTGTCATACTCATGCACACATATACTAAATGAAATAAAAGAGATTTCACGAATTTTGCATACGTCTGCTTAACAATTGATTGACTAACCTTAGTTTTGTTTGTTGCAAAACGCTGTAAACGTGTTGTAAAGATGTCTGCATACATGTATTATAGCGTCGTGCCACCAAACCGCATGTAATGCTCCTCTTTACTCGTTGCTAATATCATTCATTGGCATTTGTAGTCTTATAATGCGTATTCTGAACAAATGCAACTTTCATGTTTTATATTAAAAAAAAAAAAAGCAAGAATTTTCATCAATTTTCCGCACAATACCAACAGAGAATGCAACATAATATAAGGCCATGGGAAAGCATAACGTTATGCAAAATAGTTAGTGTGCAAATGGTTTGTGAAATATGTTTATATAAATAGATACAGATACAGATGCTGAGATACAGCCAGACACAAAGAGAGACACGGTATATGTACCCCAGCTCTTTAAACCACTTACAGATGCTATTCAACTGAAACAATTCAAGTGTGTTCGTTTCATTTTGTGGGGATTTCTGCACAATTTCCTTACCATAAAATGTAACAATAATTTTACCAATACTCATACACATATAAAATTTGAATAACTGCGTAAGAGGCGAAGCGGTTAGCGCCGCAATCTATCCGTTTATGTCGATGTGTGCGAAGAGAAGCTTCAACATTGATAAACAAATGCTTTTTGCCAGTTATTTCAATGCATATATATATGTATATGTAGACATTGGCATTTATATGTATATGAAAATTCATATAACAGACGCACACATATGTTTATTGCAAAAGTTATGCAACAACCACTACAATCTCCTACAATTGCGCCCACAAAGCCGTTAAAACCGGTTTATTAACGGAAATACCCACCAGAATCATCACCAGCATCGCCATTACCGTCAATGCAACTCATACAAGTAACATATTTTATATGTATGGTACATATACGTAAAGGGTGAAAGGATGAAGATCTACATAAATTTCAACTTTAACCATATGCACGTGTATATGTATGATGAGTACATATGTATGTTGCGTATGTTAATATCACTTCGCCTTTTACTTCAAAACTGAATTTATTCCTTTTAACCATTTACAGTATTAACAGCGATTTATAGCTTTCATTGGTAAATGCATCCACATGAGAACATAAATTCGTTTCGTCGAGAAACAATTTAATTTAAATTTTCGTTCGTATTAAAATACTTTTCGACTTACATATTCAACATAGTCAACTTTCAACTGAGCAAAATTCCACAACAGGATCATGATAAATGCCTATAATAAAGATGTTAATTCATCAGCGGATGATGATTAATGTATCACTTTATAGTGCATGAGTACTTACGAGTCTTGTTATTTAACTGCAAATTTTCAAAATCAAAAACTTTCTTTCTTCTTTCCCCTTAAACTTGTATCTTCACTTGTATTTATCCACAGCTGCTTGCCGGCGAAATTCAACTCCTTTTCGATGTTTAATATCCTTTAAGGGTCCTTCATAACTAATGATGGGTTTTCGCGAGGCTAAAGCAGTCTGTATGTAATACATTGGTTCAGTAAATCCCAAGCTATGGTAGCGAATATTAAACAAGCAATCTCGCGATCCAAACAATTTAGAAACTATTAGTAGAGCTTTCAGCTTGAGGTTGCGTCGTTACTAGCAAAGCTACAGAAATATATTCACATTAACGCCTGAAACTATGGATAACTGTGCTGACGGTAACACTAATAACAGCGAATGCTAGGTTTGCAATACGCACCTCCCTACTGGCTCATAACATGGCTTCACATAAATACAGTGTTCGTCTGTTAATGATTTACAGCGCAATTATATTTTCAAAAGTCAGTGAAATTGTTGCATAATAAAGCTGCCACACCAGGACCAAAAAATTGCGAAATTTCTCTTTCCCTACGAATAAATGTACTGTTTCCTGTTAATTTGTCACTCCGTGATATCGCGCATTCTTCGTAAACAAATCGCTAAATCTAACGAAGATTGAAGAAAAAAATAAAATAACGTCAGCTCTCAAAGACTCAGGTTTACAAGCGAGCTTGTGACTATACATGCTTCGCGGATGATCGTTCGGTCCCATAATAGCTATGATCAAATAAGTAATTCATTTACTTAGCGGTAATGCCCTAAGCCTTCCAAATAAACGGACGTCCCATATTTTCAAATCAAAAAAGCACTTATCTGACTCGGGATAGGCTTGAGGTCTCGTATTTACTAAATTGTGGGGTTTAACAAAGCACATAAAACGGATTTTGGACTTTTTGAAAGTTTAAAGTATAGCGGAGTATGGGATTCAGTATTCTGTTCCGATAATGGAACGGATTAATATAAAGAAAGAAAAGTTTGCAGCATAGGACTCAAACGATGAAATACCAAAGAAGTTTACTATCAAGGTGATGGTCAGGAAGAAGAGTGGAAAGAGGGAAAGAGAGAAAAAGGGAGAGAGGCAGAAAGAGTGGCCTGAGCATAATGCGGTAGCCTGTATTGGCAGAGCACTCATTGTAGCTATGATCAAGCATGTTCTGCTGACTTGTTGGTCGCGGTTCTTAGCTGCTACATTACTCAGGAGAAATTTATCGGATCCGAAGATTAATAAAGGGAAACCTTATGTGGCAAAAAGACATCGGTTCATCAGGTTTGATGAACACACGTAGTCCTCTACACTCTTCTACTACATTTTTTTTTCATTACATAACAGCAGTAAAAAAATTGAAATATCAATATATTTTTACGTGACAATATTGTATATATTACACCGAAGAAGGTGAGTATTTTGGATGACCTTATTAAAAAGGCCATTTCGAAGAAAGTTTGTCTTTTTCTTTTTAATATTATTACACACTATAGATATACTTGAGGTCGCCGTTTTGTGAAATACATTGACAGATTTGTAAAGCAAGCTGTATAAAATATTTCACTCAAAGTCAAGGCCATCATTAGCCACATTCCGAAACAACATCACGTCCTTTGAAGCTATCCACGAAAGGATCGGTTTTTTCGTTATTATTGTACGAGTCAAAACACTGCTTCGACGAACAATTACTCATCGATTAAATGATTTGGTAAATAAAAGAAGTGAATTCGAGCGCATGCAGCGGAAGGCATAGGAGGGCATACTTTCATCTCCTTTCCATCAGTGTTTGTTAGTATTCCCCACCCCGAGTAATACATAAAATGCTATGTTCAACTGCCGATTCTAGTACGAAACAGGCGTACTATGCTTTCATTTATTTCCGCAAACTTTTCCATTAATTGAACATGTGCAGTGGATGGCCGTAGTATGATAAGCGTATTGCATGCAGATTTAAAAATGTACATAGTTCGCTAAAATATTGTATGCAGATTTAAAAACTTCGCATTGAGAGAACATTGACTTTCTCTCTTAATTTACGAGGCTTTGAAAGTACGTTTCATTAGTTATTTGTCTAAATTTTGTGTAAATCACAACAACATCGTATGCTCCATTCACTCTAAATAGGTCAGTCAGAAGGCGAGGGGGAAAGGGCGAAAAAGAAATTGCTTCTTTTCTCACATAAATCTTTTCCTATGCTTTTTTCTATTAAAATGTTCTACGATATAAATGTGTATACATATATACATATATACATATATACATACATACATACATACATATATATATACATACATACATGCCTATATACACACATATGCACAGATATAGATGCATATATGTGTATATAGGTTTGTCTGATTGTGTATCTGTCCGTTCGTTTGTGTGCATGTTAAAGGAACGCAGGGATTTGAAATTGATTGAGAACTTTAAGGATAAGGCCATTGCAATCTAATATTTCTTTTGCTGAATTATCAATTACAACAGTTGGTAATAAAATGAAAAGATAGCGAAGGTCGTACAAGTGCACAACTATAACATGTTTGTGCAGGCATTATAAGATAAAGGCCACAAATTACTACCAGTGTTATGAAAATGTTGTGGATGTTGTGTTGGCTGCTTTCTACTCGGTTGGCGTACACATGATTGTAGTAAATGCTGATACCTTGCTTGATTTATGTTGCTGTCCTTACTAAAGAGCAGAGAAAAAAAAAAGAAAAAAGAACGACAAAAACGTTACCTTCGTTTTGCTTAGTTCGAAAAACACTAAAGATGTTGGTTTTTGTGGTTTGTAAGGCTTCGAAACCGATGCTGGTGTTGGTTAAAACAGATCGACGTTATGCCCTCATAACAACTTCCCTTTCGTATGTATATTCAAGCTCTCGGCAGCTTTTCTCTTTGTTTATAAGCCTTCCATATGTGTGTTAAGTTTAAATTTTGTGCACAGGGTAGCGCGCTAGTGTGTTTTCACTTTTGTTAAAGTTGCTTTGACACGAAATTTAGTTTAACAAACTTTACAAAGTTTACAAGATTTGCGTCGTACACTTTTCTCCTCAATATTTATACGATTTCTCTCGTTCGTTTCCATTCTAGTGTTGGATAATCTTTGCTTTGTTGCAAATTTAATTTATATTTTTTTTTTAATCGCTTACGAATATTCTTGAAAACCTTTTAATCTTTTAACAATTAATTGTCAAACCGATCGTATTCTTCTGTTCAAATATAATAGCAAGGAACAGGAAAATAGATTCTTGCATTTATTAGAGCACTTGTCTATCGGACTAAGCGTTAATATGTATATATGTCTATATAATCGCTTAGTATTACATTGAGTTTAGTTGCTAAAAACGAGTATGTAAAGTAAGTATTATGGGGCTTCCCTTTGCCAGCATATCAAATTTGAATCCGAATCGATTTTCTTATGTCATTTCAGTACAAAATTGAACGCAATAAAGTATTACGTGCACACACGTTGCTTACATCTATAGCCTCTGTAGCTCATTTACAATCGATCAAAATGCGATGAACGGATAGACATGAAAATTAAATATTTTCATATTTCGATATTACACTGCAAAGACATAATTAGTACAAAGTTCAATCAATTTATTTACTGCAATTATTCAACTTTTCTCATTCATTAGATATTAAAAATTAGACATTGATTCTGCATAAAACTTTACTTTTCATAAAAAACCCCATATATAGATATAGATATATATACATATATATATATATGTATGGATATAGATATACATATATATATGAAGCATAATGCATACCTCTTATCTGAATTCTATTTATCGGCCTTCCGTTGTTCATTTCATATTTGAAGCATTCCAATAAATCAGCGTACACTTAAATGCGCTATCGGCTTGAGCCTTCAAGAAAAGGAGCATAAAGTTAAGGAAAATCTGTTACGTAATCGAAAGAGAAAGAAATCATTTTAAGTATTTAACGAAATATTATGCTCCAATAGGTAAATTGTAAAAACTGGCCCTGTCTCGGCTTCGGCTTCAAACAAATTTACACAAAAAGAAATAACAATTTTATGAAAAGCTTATGTCTTTCTTTTTAATTTGTAAAACTTTAATCTACACATATGAAAAGGTTCAATATTTTAAGTACACGTACACACAGCCTGCAAAGACAAAAAGCCCTTAATTGAACTTTGTAAACACATTTAGGTACTGTTTGATTCACATTGTAGCACTCAATAAACTAATGCATATCCGTTGTTCCTTTCGAGAGCTTTTTTAAATCTTAAACTTAATTACATTGAACTGTTTTTCTAAGCATTCAAATGGGATAACAGCCGGGAGGGGGAAATGAAACAGAGTTACTATACAAAGTATTGTATAAAAAAAAAGTCCTCAAATTTCTAATACTAATAGAGCAGAGCAAAATAGAGCGTTCTCTGTATAGATAATGCAGTAAACGACATAAAATTAAACATTTACCAACAAAACAAACAAACTTATATACATGTAAACCTAAGAACTAAACATTTATATATATATATATATATATTGTGACAATATAAAGGAACAGAAACTCTATACGTACGTTTCTCTGCACACAATTAGTGGTAGAAGAAGATGAAGACAGTTAGGGAGAAGGGGAACAACATACTCTTATTCATTGCCAAGTTACTATCCATGGTGGCTGAAAGTTACTGGTAGAAAATGAAGAAGCATGTGTGTGTCTTTGAAAACGTCTGATGGTTGGCTGGTTTGCAATAACAAATCCAACAACACTGAGTAGCTGACTTAAATTATTCAAACATGGCAAAATACTTGATATCCATTCTAATGGTGTTTACATTGCTGATTATGATGCCGCTGAATGGGTGACGATAACATGTTTAAGCATGTAAAAGATGCAATAACAACCACTACATTTCTCTAGTTACTGGCAACGCCGCCATGCATTTGCGCCTACATGCATGTTGCATATATGTGCAAACGTCGTCTACACGGGAGAAAACTTTTAAGAATAAAAATGCACAAGCATATGTAGGTAAGTGTGTATCCTTGTATGCACAAACTCATAAGCAAGACTAAGGTGAATTCAAAAAAAAAAATGTTTATTTTTTCTCTTTTAAGAGAAATTTCACACATGTGAGTTCAGCTAAACCTAAAAGCAACCTTGTTTAAGAATTGAAAATAAGAAAAAAATAAAAAAAATACAAAATAAAAAAAAAAATTAAATCCCTTAGTTGCTTGAACTATCAATGGAGTTCGTCAGTGTTTATGTATACTGTGCACATTAAAAAGGGAATGAAAGTACACTTGCATGTGTGTATACCAAGCAACATCATTAAAATCTTTACAACTGGCATAGCCTTCATTTATAGCAATTTCTCTTTTTGTATGTATTTAATGCAGAGATTGTGTTTATTTAAGCAGTACCCGGCGAACACCACTGAACTCCACTGAACTGTAGAAATTATCTGCATTTATTTATATATATATATACATTTATATATATATATATATATTTATATATATATATATATGAACATGCATTCAAATACATACATATATGTACCTGTACATATATAAAGAAGGTGTTATGTACACACATCCATACATCCATTTAAATATGTGCATATGATGAACAACCAACATCAATAGGTTCTATTACGGCTTTTCCCGTTTACATACAAATATAATATAAAAGGCAAGACCTGAAAGGAATATACGAAAATATTCATTCACACACACACACACACATATATATATATATATGTATATATATATATATATATATATGTAAATGTAAATGTAAATGTATATGTATATGTATATGTATATGTATATGTATATGCAAAATATACAAAATAGTCAGAGAAAATTGAATCAAGGCAAAAAACAAATATATGCTTTCAATACAATTGCATTTAATGGCCAAGCGAAGGCTGCTACTAAAATATTTACACATATATTAAAAGAAAAATTATTCAAAATATTCATTTAACCTTTTCTGCTTCCAAGTTCTGTGTTTCTTCGGGCTATCTTTTTCGAGGTTTAAACTCGTTCGCCTCCTTCTTTTTGCACATCATGTGTTGAGCAAAAAAGTAGTAATAATACAAAGAATAAAGAAGAAGATGAAAATCGCTGGGGGCAAATCTTATATACTCATCGCATTAAGTAAAAACAAATAAACCCGACTATTTTTCGCCTCGTTACGATATGTTAGCAGGCTTGTCGGAATCATTTTTGATACATGTACGTAATAAGAGCAGAAACAATACAATCTGCACATAAAAATGAGAATGCAGACCCATATGTGGAAAGTTTAACGCAAATGAAATGTGATTGAGGGTGCGGGTTCGAAACCCAGTTGCGTTGAGTACTACTCTCAAATTGCATAAAACGAACACCCTTTTTTTTTTCTTACATTAATTGTATATACATTCTGAGAACAGCATTGGTAAAAAGTGGTCGTGGTCGAATTGTTAATTACAAAGTTTAGTCCTTTCATTTAAGCTAATCATATGAATGTCATATGACTAATTGCTTTCAGTTATATTTTCAAAATTTTCAAATCATATCTGCTTCTTTCTTCTCTGCGTTAAAGTTTTAAGAGAGTTGTTTAAATTCATTTGGGTGCCGCATAGTGTAGTCGTAGGGACGTTCCACAGGCAGCCGAAAGATTCGGCTGGCCGTGCATTGTAGTTTTCTCCACATATGTTGTATGTGGTATCGTAAAATGACGAGATTTGTTGTTAACATTATATGCAAACGTCCGTCCGTCCCAATATCATCGCATTTTTTAATTAAAAGTTTTTCGAATTTCATATGTTATTTACATATTTTTAGTAAGCGGACCAAGATGTGATATTGAATGATGTACGCAAGGATACAGAAGGATTTGTAAAGAACTAAATATTTGAGAATATAAAAAAAATGTTTGTTAACTTTCTTGAACAACGAACGACTCAAGTCGTGAACATTTTTGTTTATTGTGGACAGACCTGGCGCTGGGGAGGCACACATAATGACAGAATAGAAAAAATCCCATTATATTTGCTTCCAATTTATTTTGTCCTCCAATTTCCGAAAATACTCCCTTCATACTATTACACTGCACTCGGTTATTGTAATGAAAACGCGGCAGAGTAGAGCACAAATCCTCTCAAATCTGTGTAGTTTCGACATTTATACTTAAAATCAGATCATCGAAAAAACACAGAAACATAACAAAATCGATCTTACCCTTATTTGACTGGAAGACATAGTTAATGATCTACTAGGTATGGTGGGAACAAAGCTTCACGCAACCACAACTGTGATGGAAGTTTTTTATCCGCACTAAATCATGTCGACGGACAAAGGGTCAAACTGACGGTGGTTCCTATAATACGCAACACACATTTGTTCTTATAGCAAATATACATAACAAGAACCTATATGGTGTGTGATGTGTTTCTGATGTATGCGAGCGAACGCATTTCTAAGTTCAGAATCAAGCCAACTTCGAGCTATGCATGAGCTAGAATAGAAAGTGTACGTTGATAAGCAAATGCGTTGCATAATATATGCACAAACAATTTCCTCATTGCCACTGGAAACTTTACTTAAGCAATTCGGAAACACCCGACGCCACGACTGGTACGTATACTTCCGTTTGGAGGGATTATGTCCATCGTTTAGAGTGTTTGGATTTAAATACGAGCATTAACCGTCTTTATAGTTTCGTTTAAGAATCTCGTACGATGACTCAAACGGTTCTCTAACGCTTCGAGTTATGTCAAGACTCTCAAAATTTGCTTCAATTTCCACAATGATATCGTCATTTTGTCCAAATCCTTGGAGAGTAAATCAAACTCTAATTGATGCAATTTTGCCACTGAATCTTTTTTCCACCTTGAATAAGCGTGGTACGGTACGTCTCGAGGGAGCAGCTTTTTATAGCCAAATTTTCACAGAAAATAGTAAATACATTGCCTTTTGACCTCGCCATCGTTGGTGTTCGTACAATCTCGTCTAAATATAGAAAATCATCATCGAAGACGGAGAACTCCCTAAGCCAATGCTGACTCCGTATAGCAAGAATTAATTAATCATGGTAGTCTGGTGGACGCAAAAACGACTTACGACAAATCTTACGATGTTAGAAAGCGCGGTCTGAATTTTTGTACACTGGGCGACAGTTTATGTTGAGTACTATCGTCTTTACCATGCTGACAATAGACATGCTGGACATGGAGAAAGGTGCCCATGAATAGAAATGAGGATATAGAAATGAGAAGAGTGAGATGGATCCGCAAGTTTGGATGCATAAAGGCAGTAAGAGAGATGTTATCTGCAAAAACAATTCCTCCCGAACTAAACGACAATTTACTTAGTCCAAGTTAAGTGATGTGCTCGGTTGTCGTCCGCGGTGGACCTTGTGCTCGTATTTTCCCTGTTAACTAGAGACACTTACTCTCCGGAGGCGGGGGCAACAAGTGCACCATCATCCTAATTGAAATTTAACTGAGTACACATATACACACATACGTACGTAACTTAACACATACATTTATGAACGAAATGAGAAACAAATGTCTTCTGCTATGAGTACGTTGCACTTTAAGTCGTATGCAAGTATTCTCTTCACATATCGTAAAACGCAGATGTGTTTTGCTTGTTTGTGCAATAATTACCGCAAAGGGCGATTTCTTCGCTTAACCAGTCATTAATTCCACATTACTAGGAAAAACCGAACAAACACGTAAAATGATTATGCATAAAACGCCACAATTAAAAAGAATAAATACAATAAATTTACCAACATTGATCTGAACATAACCAACATAACCAACCAGCACCACGAACGCTACGATTTGATGGCAACAAAGAGCAAATGAAGTGGGTGGGCCACAAAGCCCAATATAGAGGATATATTATAAATTTAACAACAACAACAATAACAAAAATATCTACACAAATACACATTAAGCATAATGTGCATGTCACTATAAGCCAACGTGTAGTAATGCTCACACGCACATATATGTATATATATATATATGTATATGTATATAAACATACAAAAGTGGCTTTATCAAGTCACAATGCTTTATTTGCCGTACCGTATACTCAAGCTTTACGTGTTTTTATATATATATATGCATATGCATATTTACTGTATGAACTGTTTGCTTCATAATGTTTATGCTGGTTTGTATGTACAGACAATGATGCACAATGATGTTATCGATATTTGCTGAGAATTGTGTAGAAGCACAAACACTGCATTTGTTGTTGCCGTTTGTATGTGCATGCCTGCGTATTAGGCAAAAGTCAAACCCGAAATCTGCAAATATCCAAGTCGGAATTACTTTATCATGTTCACACTCACACCTAAACTCCCATTCGTACTCGCACAAGCTTCGCTCTCTTCTTTCCTATCCGTTTTAAATTTAATTTGTTTTTCCTACGTACGGTTTCATAATTTTATGTTAATTTATTGTTGTGTTGATAATGAAGTTTAATAACAACACGTTGGATGCACACGTCTCCTTAATGCAATTTTACACTCAAACCAATTTAAAAACGCCTCTTTCTCTCTTCCACCGACGGTCCTTCAGTCCGAATGTTTGTCTTCTCGCAATTAAGACATTCCACAGTATATGGAGTATATATGGAGTGCAAATGTTATGAGTTGTCCGTGTATACAGTATTTCTGTTCTATTTGTTAGTTGTTATTGTTCTTGAGACATATCATTACCATATTTGTTACTAAATAATAATATGGAGAAAGCGTTTTTGTTGTTTTTCTTGTTCTGAAATTATTCACAAATCGTGTATCCTTGCAGTGTAACAAAAAGTTCACAATTAATTATTCTTTGTTTTACGTGCACGCGTAGTATTTTAATTAAATCTCACCAAGAATACCGAGAAATGCCTTAATTTGTAGACGAATACGTACTTTTTATTTAAAAACAGAATACGATAACTGTAAGTGTGCAAGAAATTTGGCTTACAGTAGTCAACGCTCAAAATTATTATTTGAAAATTTAAGGAATATTAGAGAGAACTGAGTGACAGGATGCTCCAACATTTTTTTCCAAAATTCAAACAAACTTCTTTTGCTTCTGTTATCAATCCCATCGGTCCCTCGAAAAGAAGAAACCAGTTATCACTACTTTATTCCACAACTCCTTTTTTTCTATGGTGTGACATTATATAACGTAAAGGCGCTGAAAGCACAACTGACCTTCAAAGGCCATCCACGGATCGAACGATTTTTGTATAGCTAAAAAGAGTTTCTTATTAACTCGATCGTGTCCGCCTGAGTGGGCGAATAGGCAATAGTCTCGACTAGCAATTCAATGGTCGTGGGCTCGCAGTTCAAGTGAGGTAGAGTTTTCAATAATAATAATAATAATAATAATAATAATAATAATAATTATAATAATATTAATAACAAAAAAAAAAAAGGCGAAAGCCTTAGTGCTTTAAGACTTTAGTCTTAGAATTTATTCTCTGGCTAAATTTATATAATAATAATAATAATAATAATAATAATAATAATAACTTGATCCTAAAGATTCTGAAAAATTCCCTTCCATTCATCATTCGATTGCTCCCAGTATTCCCCCTTTAAACGTTTCTGACCTTGCTACCCTTTTCAAAATGACTATTCCGTCTTAAAATTATACGCTGTCGAAATCACTACTCATAAGATGAGTCTCGCACATGGCTACGAGAACTGCCGACTGCTTTTTCGTCAAATCAAAGCAAAAGAAAAAAAAGACTTTCCGCAAGCTGAGTGTCTTCTTGGCATGAAAGTTGACATATTTGCAGGAATTTGAAAGGAACTAACTTGCTCGCATTCCAACTGAGACGTTTTGATCAAGTTAAGCCTAACGACGAGGCTTTAGCAAGCAACTGATCAGATTATAGTCCGATGCGATTTTCAACGGAACTAAAAACATCTTTGTGGGCAAATTGATGGTTGTTTGCGTTCGTAAGGTTATAATTATAGATTTCCTAGTTTTAGGTTATGCCCACTTGCACTCGAAGGATTCGAAGCAACGCGAAACAGCTTCAAAAGAAACGAAAAACGATATTCACATATAAGTAACTGGTATACGCATTAAAATAAAAGTGATCGTTGTGTGTGATTGTTTTCTAATTGCTTATGGATACAAATGTTACGATGTCTTCAAATTTTGTACTGCTCCCAGGCTACGATGGTGATACTTCTCGAAGTAATCGCCAATGTGTAATTCTGACTTTTCTATGTAGATATCACGATATTATTTGCAATGTCTCCATAGTGGAGTGTTCGAGTTTAGGAACAAATTTAAATGGCTCCGCTCGCTAACTTACTTAACTAGTTTGTAATAGAAATAAGACAAGCAAATAAGTAACACAACGGTGATGTATTTGGCTTAGGAAGAATGTTAGATTTCTCTTAGCTTCATTTTTATGCGAGATGTCTTATCAAACCAATCGGTGTCACCTTCGTTCTTAGACTTTCGTACGGCTGTGAACAATATTTGATCGAAACTTCAGATCGATATTTGCTATGAACTATAAATTATTTATTTACTGACCTCATTGTTGCAGAAATTTTCAGTTGTTTTGTCATCTTTGTTTTTGTGAATGCTGCTTATCGGCAAATCGTATTCCTTCTCAAACTTGAGCTAAAGACCTGAATGGACGTCATTTCCTATTCCCCCATTTTCCTTCTTTTTTTTTGTGTCTTAATTCTGCGATCATGGAACATTGATTAACAGACTGAGAGAGATGGTTTGTTCGATTTAAAGTCTCCTGACGACCAAATGTACTCGAAACACGTACCTTATTGAATCTGTGATTAGCAATTCCAAGTGTAATAGATACAACGGGCGTAGTGCTAACTAAACTTTCATGCTTCGATGGTTGGAAGGAAAGACTTTTCTTTTCTTTTATTCTTTTTTTTTTTTTTTTTGTATAAAAGAAACGATATCGAGCCTTATAGTCCTAAGGGACTATTTGCTGTTACTGCCAGCAACATAACATATGTTCGTGAATAAATACATATACCAAGCAAATTGGATAGACGTGTGAGTGTATTTCTGTGCACACTGCCATTTGTAATTGCATCATGTTATTGTATGTTCAATAACAAGTTAAAATAAAATACAAAAGAAAATAAATAAATAAATAAATTTAAACAGACAACAGCCGTCAGCCGAATTACAGCAAGGGTTCATTCAACTTTTTGCACAAGTTTTACAATAAAATTTATTGTCGCTACAATAGGAATCATGTTCGTTGTTATTCTTGCCGTGTGGTCTGACTCATGTCCTCATGTGTAAGTACAGATATTGCCTGTAACAATGTTATATAAGAATTTGAACAGACATATTTTCCACATTATGCTCATATATATATGTTCGTGTATATGTACGAAAGAAAGCCTATATTGAAGACTTGGCTACAGTTACAGTAAATCAGTAAATTGTAATCAATAAACTAATATTTGTCATTGTTGTTATTGCTGTTGTTGCTTTTATTATCATTATTATTATTGTTATTATTATTATTATTGTTATTATTATTATTATCATTAATAAAGTTTGAGGTGGCGTTTGTAAAATATTACCAATAAATTGAAAAAAAGTCGAGGCAAACATCGAAGCTGAACGGAAACAAATGTTTCGACTAAAATGTAAAAATAGGCTTTACAAGCCACTCCCATATTCTCCACGCTGATTCTGTTTTACATCATCAGCATCAGTATTTATGATATTTTATATTAAGCTTCTTATTGGTGCTTACATGATCAGATATATGTGGACACTCTTGATGACCAGCCGGCTGACGAATAACCTGACAAATAAATAATATGAGTTGTTACATGAAAACCTGAAGTTATGCGGAAGTCTAGGAATATAATAATTCCCAAGTGCAGCAAATAATCCCACGAACCTTGTATTAATAAAACAAGTTTGATCGAATATCCAATGGACTCTGTTCAATAGACCTTCAACAACTTGCTTCAACTATGCCTCTCGCAGAGTTCGTTATCGCGTTCGCAAATGCTTTTATGACAAACTCTTGCGAATAATCATTTCAGATAAGTAAAACACTTGTGCTTAGTTAATCTGAAATTTGACATTAAATCGTCGTTAATTTGCTTTAATCTACTAACTCTAAATAAAGACAAAGGCTGAATGCAGAGTGACGTTAATTATTGTTCCTGGAACAACAATACCGATTGTGGTAATGTGTATGTGTGTTTAGATGTTGTGCATAATAAAATGAACAAAAGTCACTTGAAAATGCAGCAATTTTTCCTTTTGTTTTCATATTTTTCAGGACGATTCAGATTTAATTCGTCGGTTAAGTTTTTAAGCTGCATGACGATACATTTTATACCGACCTAACTGAAGTGCCGGCTTTATTCCTAGCTGTTATGGAACAGTCGTAATTGGATGACCGACATGAAAATCGAACTTCACTTATCTAAGTTTCATAGTTAGATGATCAGACATGCGGTAAATACCGCTAGAGGAAAAATTATAGGCAAAGGCTTGATGAATCAGCTGCTATACTACGACTTTCGTAGAAGCTTTCAAAACGTAAAGAAGTTTAAAAACATGATTAATTGCTCTCTTTCTGCTTTTTAAAGGAAAGACAAAATACTACGGGTTTTTAATCGTAAATCGTCCTCCTCTGCACTCATCAAAGCTTTGTCCTTGCAGTATAATAATATTATAATCGCAAAAGTTTGTGTAAGAGAGGTTCTAATGTGACTGCTTTCATACCTAACTGCTCGGCTCCGTCTTGTCACTTCTCCTCTTGGGCTGAGCACTGCACACACCAGATCTGCAACAATAGGCCTAATGCAGAATGACACAAGTATACTTCTTCTATAAATGTTCTCCTATTCTATTCTCTCGTACCTATTCTATCATTCTTCAGTTAGTTTGAATGGCTTTAAGTCAATTTGAATGCTGCTCGTGTAATTGTCGCCCGCATATCCTAACAAATTTCTATTTGCACGTACGTATATAACGAACTTTTGTTAGTTCTAGTGTTTGTGTATTGATTTCAATGAAAGAAACTAAGAATTGTGCACAAGAAAGATTTCATTTAATTCTATCAAGTATTTAATCACAGGCGATATACCAGCGTGTAAACTTCTTTCAATGGCAGTGACATTGGCAGAGCATGCACTAAGATAAATACACACGCACATAAGCACAAGCAAACCGCTCTTGCATAACATTGGTAACGAAGAAAAGTTCAGCAAAGCCTATAAATCATTTACCATACCGCACCCAAACACAAACAGCCAAACAATCAGCAGTTAACGCAAACAAGGCAGACAACCAAGTGGCATATCAAAAACATAAGTGATAATGCTTCAGAGAAGTATGCGCACAAAGCACCCTGAAACACTCTTCGCATACTTATCAATAGAGAACAAAAAAATGCAAGAATAAAAAATAATAATAAAACGGCAACAACACTACTATAATGAAAACTACGTTATGCAATAAATAAGGCAGATATGTGAACGTGAATTCGCATAAAGGGAAACATGTAATCATCACTTATATGGTGTTTTCAGAATAAATGAGTTTTTTTTTTATAAATTTTCTCTTATTCTTGTTTATGTATGTAGACATATATTTATGCAATTAAAGGATAAATGCCAGGAACATTATAAATAATGAGATGATTGCTTTGCTGTTGATGCTGCACGAGAGAAATTATATAATACGAGAGTGTGTTAAGCATAAAAAGTGTAACGAAAAAAATGGTCAATTAGTGTTTTTTTTTAAATTGCTCCGAAGCTTTTAATATCTCTGTTATGTAATAATGAATGAATGAATCTTTCCGTTAATATTTTTGTTTCGTTTTTTCTTTAAATAAATAAATCGTTTCCATATTTAACAGATATAATAATTTTTGTGTCAGCCTCGGAATTATACGAAATTAATTGTTACAGTTGTGGCTGATCTCGAATTTCAAAAAATTATTGAGCTCCTAAGAAGTCATTTCATTCATTCGTCCTTTGTATTCATTGTTATTAGAGAGCAAGTGTAGTTAACCTTTTTTTTTTACTTTTGCTAAACCCGTTACTTATATACACACAATTAGCCCCTCTCTCTGAGTTGATTCCTTCCCCGAAAAAAAAAAAAGGAAAAAAGTAAGGAATGACAAAAAATTCGTTTTGGTTATCGTTAGTTTCTTTTTTATGACAAAAACAACATAAAAAGAAATGGGTTGTAAATCTTTAGATAAGTATTTAATAAAATGTCTGTGATTTAGTAGCTGTAGCGACGACCGTTAGCCAACTACTGAGCTGCATAACCTCAACATGATGTTATTGCGGTTTATGATAAACGCTGGCTATGGCAAGAAACAGTTTTAATTGCGGTTATAAAGGCAAAAATGTTGTTGAGAGTTTTCAAAGAGCTTTCATGTGTTAAACAATGAATGAACAACCGGTAACCATTGAAAAATAAAGGGACTTTTTTATTCTTTTGTTTTTAAAACCTGACCTATGGGAATATTATCGATTATTGTGATACTGGGCGTATGAGTTATATGGCCATAAATAAGTAATCCTGTTATCCGTATAGTACACGTATTAACTTAAATAAGAAAAACCGGAAAATTGCTGATGTGTTCTCCGCGTGTTGTTTTAAAATGAAATGAAGAGAGAAAGCTGTTAGTTCGTGAAAGGAACTCAAGATGCATTTATATTTTGCTTACTGTTTTTCTGTATAACAATCACCGAGTCGCCTGGATAAGCCGTGCATTTGCAACTTTATAAATTCAATTCCTCTAAACGTTTTTATTTGTCAATTTAATGCTGCGCCATGGTCAACAGCATACACGCTTTCGGATTAATTTCCATTGACTATTCCCACACACTAGCAGCGATAATTTCAGCAAATTCAAAAACAACCTCAAAAAAAAAGAACAAGATTTCTAAAAGTATGTTGTCACGAATGACTTACACGAAATATCCATCCGCGAACTCAAACGAATGTTCATCACAATAAGTTAAAATACTACGGGCTGACGAGATAGGCTGCTGACTATGACTTAATCATTGAAATTTTCGTTACGAAATACGAAAAATTATTTACATGTGAAAGTATCTATCTTTATGGTACATGGTACAGTTGGGTTTTATGCACGAACCAATTTTCATCGTAAAATATTGGAAATTATCTCGAGGGAGCTTAAAAGTTACAAACTTTTTCATATAGCGACTTTTCCAAAATAAGACGTTACACAGGCCATGGTCGCGTAAGTTGCCCGGTACAATTCATTTTCAATAGAATTCGTTCGTGTGGTACGAGTGTACCAAAGTCCATCGAAATATCTCAAAAGGGGCAAACTGTGACAGACAGATAAAGAGTCGGAGAGACAGAGAATAAAAAGCGAATCTCGGATCGTCAAGCCAGCTCAACTCCTTAACTCTTGTTAAAGTACATGACAAACTGATGAGCACTCGAGCGATTACCGATATTTCTAGAGTACGGTTCACTAAAACTTCCAAAAAACGAAGCTTAGGATGCTTTATGCCTGAACAAAGATATATAGCGTAGCGGATGTAAAGGTCGATCGAGCAAAAATGCGGCGAAAAAAACTAAATACCTTATAATTTGTCTTAATAGTGGAAGTTTGCAACGCGGACTAATTGCTGCCATCGCGAAAGAAAATAACAAAAGGAGAAATACATTTGTGGCAAGCGTGGGAATTTTAAATTGAAACTAATTACCCAACAGGCAGCAACGTATACAAAAACCAGTAGTCAACCAGCTAACCATCATTATAAGAAACTTGTTTTGAAATGTTTAAGACTTCCCTCCCTTCACCGTTAACGCGGCCGGGCGGTTAGGAAGGTAGGCAGGGAAGCACTGGCTATTGGGGTATGCAACAACTGCTTAAGTATTCTTTTCTCTCCATTATATTGTAAGAGGCAAAAGGAAGAACTTATCGCAAATGTGTAAGTGAATGTTATGTCATTCAATGTAAAGACATAAGCATCATAAGCTTCATTCACATTGTGTGAGTTTGAAGTGTTGAAAAAGAAGTGTTATATAAAAGCGTATATATGCTGCGGTGACAAGTATAATGGCCATAATTCTTTAACAGGAAATGAATGCAACTGAAATGTGCGTTGACAATGACATTGACTCTGAACAAATTTCCATGTATTTTATGCATACTTTTGTATATGTTAAGCGCTCAATATCCTATTATAAAACATTTATACATAATTCAAAAGAATATAGAGTGAAAACAGACAATAGTCGCAAGGCACAAGGCCTTGAGACACATCTTGAAAGCAAAACAAAGCATCTTAAGCATACCTATTATATGGTTTTCGCGCGTACGTCGAGTCTCCGACCAAAGTTAAAATTTTCAGAGATGGTCTTGCAACTGTCAGCTGGTGACGAAAGTGTTTGGGATTCTTTATATTTCTTGTAGAATACCTGGAATTCGATTAAAAAGAGCTAAGCCCAGCTTCATCGACACGCAACGCGACTCACGTTTATTACGGGTCATTAGGTCGTCGATATTTTGAATCGTTCATAGTTGACTGTACATCGCAGTGGCATATCTCTCTAGGCTACAGCTGTTATTATTACAACACACCACAATAAACAATCAACTAAAGGATTTTCTGTTTTTGACAGAAATCCTTTGAAGACACTTATTGGTTCCACTTATTTTTCGCAATATTGACATTATATCTTCTTTTAGGCTAAAGACTTAAAGAAAATTGTGCAAATTCAATTGGGTGGGGCATAGTCCAATGGTTACCGCGTTCGGCACTCATCCGAAGGACCCAGGTTCAATCCATGGTGTGATTGACTATTAATTGCCTTTTTCTTCATATGCCGTGTGATGGGCAATTTTTATTCACCTATATCTCAGCATTTATATACTCCATTACTTTGGTAAAGCCTTAGAAAATCTGCACGGACGTGCGGAGTTCACATTTTTTTATATTATTCTCATCAATTCAGATTCATTTTTCAGATATTTTGATGAAACATTCGGTGATAGGTTGGTTGGTGGTTTGAATAGGTTGGCAACATTCCTTGAAAGTTGGTCGAAAATAGTAATTTGATATATGATTTAACTTTATTGAATCTGAACCGTACAGGTGCGCTGCGCGGACCACGTCCCATACAAGTATTGCAATGAAAACTAAGTGCTGCCTTTGTTTGATGTTTCATGATGAAAATAGATGAAGAACGAAAAGTCAGTTAACCTTACCACACATAGATCGCGTCAGTTTGGGTTTAGAAGGCTGTATATGGCTTCATTAGAAATAAATATTTATATCATATTTAATCCTATTTTACAAATGTTTTTCACGAATGCTTCTTGTTGTTGTTATGGAGAAGAAAGAAGGCAAAGTGGACACCTAATGTATGTCCAACTATGACTCCGAAATAGCGATCGAAGGAAGAACGTTTTGCAATTGTTTGATTGTCTCACATTAAATTTTGATGTGTGGTCAGAAGTTTCTTCTGGAGGGCCTCCGCACAAAAAGTTGATTCTGTAGAGCGAAGAATTATAATTTGTAGTAATGATGTAGATAATCATGATGATGATGATGATGATGATGGTCTTGATAGTAAGAATATTCTCAAAATTTTTCTTGCAAAATTATGTACGAATGTCTGTAGGAAACAATGTTTCAATTTCATGACTTGCAGTTAAATCGTATCACTTTAACAAAGCTATACCAGTAGTATCACACAAATTATTGTGACCTAGTAAAGATTGACCTACAAGACTAATGAATGATTCTAACACATGTAAAAGCATTTGAAGCCAATTTGCTTCGTACTCATATCTATTAGGCGTACATGTGGTAAAGAGCTGAGAAAAATTGTGAAAAATCAGTTAAACTTGTTTGCTTTTCACTGAAACGATAAAAGAAAGAGATTTTCTTTTTTTTTCTTATGAAAGACATAATAATAATTTAAGTATCCTTCATAGAACGCTAACTAGAAAACCTTGAACGAAGCAGAATATGAGTCATCTAGAAACGATGATATAAACATTCGAATAACTTTTAGTACGTTCACGATATGTGTGTGCAGTTGGATGTACAAAATAAGTTGCAGTTATGTTTTTACAAAAGTTTGAAAAATTTTAAAAATTTCTCAATTTATTCGAAACAAAACAACAGAAAGTGAATGGAAAACTTATTTTAGTTCTTTTGCATAAAGTTAATCCAGATCTTTATTAAGCACAGCTAACATCGCGAGACATAAGCTCATAAGCACTCAAGCCCAATCAAACGAAAATTTCAGCGATCTCACTTTAGTTAAGAGGAAGAAGCTTGCTTCAGAACAACCGCAAAAAGAAATTAATGCCCAATTTATGTTGAACATTGTGCAGTCTACTGCACCAGCTGATTGTTAACAACGACAATTATCTAAACTTTGTTTCATTTTTTCCCGTTTTTCTGTTTCCAAACTGCTTAGTGAAGAGAAAGTTTACGAGTTTATAACAAATCACTCAATAAGGCATAAATGTCGCCACTATGGACAAATGATTCGAATATCACTAATTCTTCACACATTTGGTTTGAATGTTTGTGCTATCTAAAAATCTCATGGATTAGCCAATACTTACTGTACGTCTGTAAGCCATCCTATGAATTTACCGAGTGTAGGTTTATATAGCAAGAGGTTTAGAGAAAACGTGATTTTAGAGTTCCTTGAGTAAATGAAAGTTTGTAGGATTCACACAAACCGCTATAAATGGTTCATGCAAATCACTATAAATGGTTCAAGCACTCGCCAAATTATAAAAAAAATTACTTAAATGATTTCTTTCCTTTTCCATCCTAACAACTCTTTTCTCTATTACAGACTATATTATGTACGCAGGATTGTAGATTTAGGTTGAGTTTAAACTTGTGTTGCTTGTCGATCCTGCAAAAACAAAAACTGGAATCTAAATATCGACTACGACGTAATCTGCGGCTATGCAAGTGCTCATAAGGTTCACAGTTACAGTTGTTTTTAAAACGAAAAAAACTCTTGTCTCCTCATTTGGTGTACAAACTTGACTTAGACTTGTACTATTCGGAACACTGTAAACGTTCTTGACCACAGAAAATGACATCATATTAAAGCCGACATTATAATGCGTAGGTGGGAATACGATAAAAGTGTAGTTTTCTCTTTTCCCAATCAGGGCATAGGCAATAGAAGTTCCGGACGAGGCAAGTTTTCTAAATGATTCACGGGCGGCATACATTTTGAAATCCTAAGTTTTTATTTATACACAGTAACATGTATATTCGTATTATCATGATAATCAATGCTTCATCACTGTTAATAATAAAATGATAATAAAAATAAGATCTCCAAACTTTTTTTAGAAGGATAAATTTGGTATCCAAACTAGGTCAACATTACATACGAATTAACGCCAAGAGACATGGACGGACGATTTTTCACATTTGTATATCTACTCCAAAGACAGAAGAGTAAAAGTATTCGGAGCGACTGACCGATTATGAAAAAGATCTAGAATATCTATAACGCAAAGCGCAGACTGTACAGTCGATGGAATCATTAGGAACGTTAACGTGAACGCGCACTGAAAAGAGAAGACCTGCAATATCCCAAAACACCTAAGGTATTGAATTACCCGTCAAGAAATTGGTTAGAGCCACTGAAGAGGCTTGCTCTGAAAAAGCTGTCTTGTTTACTGGACACTGTTTTCTCTAATTTTCATAAATTGAAGACTGTCTTGCTTTTTTTATCCGTTCCTTTCTTCAATCCCAAAAGACGAACTAATCTTTCAACATCGGCTTCCAGCGATATCTAATACCTTGAAAAAAATCAATTTTAACCTTCTTTTCTCTATTAATCATCAAATTTTCTTCACATTTTACCCAAAAGGAAAAGTAAGATTGTAAAAGACACTAAAATTTTTGAAAAGAATCGAATTAGAATAAATTTTTCTTCTTTTCAATATTAATGAGAAAGTTAAAGAAAAGGAAAATTTTATTAAATTATCTCTTCCGCTACAGTTCTCCCTTTCCACATTCATTTGCGTATCCTTCGTTAAAATCAATTTCGTATATCCGAGACTTGACGTGATTCAAAGAAAATTAGCGAAAGCACGTAAAAAAAAAAATAAATAAAATAAAGTAAAATAAGATAAAAGAGCGAGGACAGAGGAACTGTAAAGAAATGGTTTGGCGCGGCTAAGAGTTATGACAATTTTAAACGACCCCACATCTGCATGTAAGCACATGTTATTTATACGCGTTTGGAAACAAGGGATTTTACTTCAACTCAGCTCTCTACATATGCAGTTCGTTCTGTTCGATGGTTATGTGCCTTGCGCTGTAGTGGTTAAGTAAGTGAAAGAACAGCTTGTCTACACGCCATCACCATATGTCTTGATGTGTGTCGATATAGGAACATATTTGATAATATTGACTTATGTCAATATGCACAATACACGCGCAGTCATCTATAAGAATATGTATATATATGTACATATATATATTCATTTACAAGTATGATTGCATGTATGCATGCATGTAAATATCTATGAATGTGTTGCGTAAAAAGAGATCCATTGAGCAGAAGTACGTACATAGAACAATTTAACACCGAAATATTTGCCAGAGATTGTAAGATTGTTTTTATTAAAATGCTTGAAATGAGTACAATTCACATCACATATCATATTCACATGGACATAAATATATGCATGCATTTCGCGTATAACTAAATTGAAATATGTGTGCATACCAATGGACGGACATAACCAGAGCACTAGCATATAAGAGTGAATTGCGTAGGTTTTTTTTTTTTTTTTTTAAATCAACGAAACGCGTCCACAGCTCACTTTAGTTGAAATTCCTAAGGAGTCCGGCTATTTTCAACACCTTAAATACAATAAGGTTGCCATATGTAATTTTAGGTAATTTTCAGGTCCCCTGGGTTCTATTGTAGATTTATTGATTTCTCTGTTCTATTGTTTTTAAATTGAAATTCGATTCGATAGTGACGCTGCTGAAAAAACCTCGCGAGAATTTTTAACATTTTGAAGAAATAATATTTTCTTTTTCTATTTATTATCAATGTTTGTCAAAAAAACGCTTTTCTTTATGCAGTGATGTAGTGATGTTTCTTGCCCTCCAACAATTATCCACAAATGGAATCTTTGACCAGTAAGTCTCTTATTTATCGCTTAGCATTTCTTTAGGCTTTGCGCATAGTGTAGTTTATGCAGTTCAGTTGTTTATATTTACGCTAACATAGTTACACTATCGTCTTATATATCAAATAGTTTTTCATGCCATCGTGTCACCTATTTACTCACGATAATTAGATGATGAAGCCGTAATGTGTCACCACAACCACCATCAATCGTCGTTGACATTGGACTAATAAGAGTTTCAACATTTTGTTATGTCAATAAATGCACTTTGCCGCTCGCTTAGTAAACACTGCAAGTAATGCGTTCAGTTACTTTAATGCAGCACTTATTTGCATGAAGTGCAAACAAAAGTTCAGCAGCTAAATGATTATGAGATTAAGCAAAATAAAACCAATAAAAAGTTAAAACATGACAGTGAACGGGAGCGAGAGGTGAAGGGCGTTAAGCGCAGACTATTATATTTTAGCTGCGTTGTACTTGACAGTCATTTGTTTTTCGGTTTATTTATTTATTCGCTTGCTTCTTTATTCTTCTTTTTATTTCTTTTGCGTTGTAGGTCTTTAACTCTAGTGTTATTAGTTTTAATCGTTATCATGAAAGCGATCCTCAAAACGAGAACGGGTAACACAACAAGATAATTAAACCCATTCACACTTCAATTCTTTCAATTAAAATAATGCAAATAATAACACAACATATTAAAGCGAATGCTTCCCGCATAGTCGTTTATAAGATGACATTAGATGAGAGTGATGCTTGCTTTCCTCGGCAATTCTCACAAATGATTTCAACGACTTAGGAAAGAACTCTTTCTACCTACGTTTTATAGAAATTTTTAAGAAAATCTTTTTATTAGAAGATTTTCGACCAAAACCTATGACGGACATTCAATACCTCCTTGAAACAACAAAAGGAAACCTTTTTCTCGAACCGATTTAGGAAAAACTCTTTAATCTAAGGGATTCAATTATTTACAAATGTTGGGAATAGTTTCTCTTTAAATGTGCGGTAAAGCTTCGTATGCAGATTGTTTTAGAGGGCATGAAAATAGCTCCTGAAAAATCAAAAACGATTACACGAGTCTCAGTATCTACGACAAATTCTGTGTTCTGGTCTGGTTGCTACATGTTAGTTTGCTGCACTGGACTCCGTTGTTATCTCAACTCATCTCTGCAAAGTGATACCATTTCGATTGGGTGAATGAATGTGAGCAGTCTTTTTTTTAATTTCCTAAATTCTTGAAAGATTCTTGAAATATTCTAAATAAATAAATCTTTTCCCCGAAGACGCTTTCGAATAATATTTCAATCAATAAATTTCAATCTCGTTTATTCATTAATGCAAACTTAGAAGCACTTTGTCGAATTTTATTTAAAGCCAAACCCTAAAGTATATTAAATTTGTGTTTTTTTAATTTCGTTAAGAGGAGCTGCTAAAACAGATGAAAAAGAGCCACCGGCATACGAATCAACGAGAACAGGATGAGCATGTAATGAATGCAAAGCATTAATTGAGTATTTTGCCCCATAAGAGCCAAGTTATGTGAACTCAAGATGCATGCTCTGGTAATGAATTGGCTTAAGTTCAAGTTGTAGATGGGAATTAAATGAAACTAAAACCAAAATTCTAAAAAGCAACCTCAAATACACACACACACACACACACACACACACACACGAGCACTAATAGAATGCATATAACAGTGAACTAATGATAGAAAAGAATATAAGAGTTATAGTGATTTGCACTAAGAGCGAAAACTTGAAACAACAAACATGAGTATAATCTGTAAAAATTCATCCTTTTAACCTCTCGCTATCTAACCTCTATTTCATAAGTGTGACGGTTTTTGGCAAACGAACAATTTATGATGATTACAGTGAATACTTGCACATACATCATATATCATATATCATATGCGATGGTAAACCACACATAAACGCTAAAGAGGCAGAAAGTAAGGAGAATTCTATTAAATGAAAGAACTTTTTTTCTCGTTATTTATTTATTTTTGTTTCTTATTTCATTTATACTTTTATTATTTTCATTTTCCTTGTCTTCTCTCAAAGCAAACTTATTTTTTAGATTGTAATAAGCAAAAATGAAATGCGACATAGTTGTGGCTTAAAAGCCGTAAACGCGCTTATTATGTATGAGTTGTTAGAGTGTTTGTTTACATTTATATATGTATTAAACACACATAAGCATATTTTATAAATACATATATTTTTGATATTCAGTTATGTTAACAGTTACATGTTTCTGCGATTTTTTTTTTTTTGTTTTTGTTTTTTTTGTTTTTGTTTTATTCTTCAACACAAAGTGCATAATGTATATATTTTTATGCATTAATGTGTTACATATGCGCATACACACACAGTGAGGCACAAACTATGCAAAATATGTTTATCATACGTGTAGCTTACTAACTCCCTCGCCTGCAGACATATTGTGGAAGATTTGCGCGCTCTTCACAATCATCGCTTGTGAACAGGCGTAGTTAATGCACAAGAACTTAACGTGCAATTGGAAGCGTGCATATATGAGCATATTATGATTACCTCTTACTTGATAATGCACTAGTAGTTTATGTTTCTGTTTCTGTTTGTGTTTGTGTTTGTGTTTGCGTTTTATGCATTATTCTCAGATACGTGTGAGAGTCCTCTCCGCGGCACTCTTCAATAATATTCACGTTTAGTTAATAGTGAGAAGAATCAATTCCACTAAATTTACAAATTTACTTTAGTAAACTGTACACTATTTGTAAAATGATATGACTAAATGTATGTGGGTATGTTTATGCAACACATGCATATGTAATGCAATAGTCAATTTAAAGTTTCCCCCCTACACGCAAGTGTTTGTTGAATTGTGAAATTTCATTAAGTCAAAGCTTTCAAGTTATTAATGTCGACTGAAGTGGAAATTTAGTAAATTAATTTGTGTTATGACGCAATACGACTGCCTGTAAAGCCATATAAAAAAACACCATAAAATTAATTGAAGGCCAACTATATATTTGGCAGTTTAGCTGCTTCTCTTCCTCACGACAGGCTTATCTCAAAGGCTGATTAAAGAACGCTACAAGACTTAATTTTATAGAATTCGCCTCTGGCCTAAACCTTCCTTACATCTCTAAGCAAATTTACCTTTCGGTATTAAATGTAAAGATTTACTGTCTAAAAAAGTATTCTGGAGTTACAGTTGATATAAGCAGACGAACTTCACCAAAGTAAGCTCAAAATGATATCGCACGAAAACAAATTATCCCTTTTGTAGGGACCACGAGAATTAAAATGCACTTTATGAAGTTGTTTGATGGGAAACGTCATTAAACCTGCGTCCGCGTTGAAGCGAATTTCTTAACTTTTTCTGAGACTGAGGTGATTTTCTTTTGAATACCAGTAGATGAAGCCCTTAGATATTTGTTACATACTGAAAACTGATATATGTTGCACGTCGCAGGTTATATTGATTACTATATATCTAAACTCGAGATTTTTTTTCTTTTTTCTTTGAGATGAATATTTAATAACATTACAAATTGATACGCGAAAGTGACCACCAATGTTTCAACTATTGTTCCAAGCACAACAGTGCATAACGAGAACGGAACGAAAGATAAACGCTACATTATCGAGAATCTTTGGTTAAAAGCACTTAACTTGCGAGATCTCTAATGCAGCTTTTGTCCCCTGAACTGACTTTTCCACACAACTTTTGGCTTCTTGGGAAAAATTTGAATAGCAAAGTAGTTGAGGAGTTCAAGTACCCAGATTCCATCCTCAGTGGGGTAGGTCACTGCTTAATTACGATGTGTTTGGTGGAAACTGTAATGGATGTTCAATTGCCGATCGCAGCCTTCAGCCATTCCCTATCTCTTTCTCTCTCGCTACTAGTTTCCTAGGAATGACTTTTCAAGAAACCCCGCATTTGTCAGTAAACAATGTTTGTAGAAAGGTGCAATTTATGGTCCATCACACCACAGACAATTGGACCTACATCTTTCGGCTGAGTTCCGAATGTGGTGCTAACCACTAACTAACTAGATTAAGCGGCACCCAATTCAATTTACACAATTTCCCTTAAGTCTTTTCTATGAGAGAAGACGATATAATTTCAAAATGTCAAAAATTAGAGAAAAGTGTCTCAAAATAATTTATAAAAAAGAAAAAAAACCATAGGTTACAATTAACAAATCTACCGTTTTGTAGTAATTCTGCGTTCAGGCAATACAATGCATTTAAAAGAGAAATGCAGTCGTCGTTTTGTGTAACTTAAGCGCTGTGTATAACGCGGCTGTGATTGGCGGCCATACCTCTAATTATGTAAAACATCGATATATACATATAAACATATAATTTTATGCACATATATAATTTTTAAAATTTAATTACGCGAATTAAGCTTGAAAATGTGTGGAATGCACCCACAAAAATGCACAACAGTCCTACAAAGTTGAAAATACTTGGAAGTGAAAATTTGAAAGAGCTAATAAATTACGATTTATAAAAACTATCGATCTAAAATTCATTGAGGTATTAAGGGAAGCCGTATTATTATTTTACTTAGAATTTAATACCATGTCCATAATCAACAAAAGCTTTCCGTACAATTTTTTATCAAGTTGCGAAATCATTGCGAAATGCCTATGATTTTCCCTATTAACTTGATGGTATACTCAATGGTACGCTTCTTCGTTTAAAACATGACCAATCGACTTCGATTCGTTAACTCAACTCAATTTCAACAAATATTTGTATACAACATTATGAAAAAAGCCTTAGGAACTTGTTATAATTTGCTAATGCTTTGACATTCATTCAAGAAAGTGCTTGAATAAATTTTGTAACTTACCTTATAAAAGAGCCTCAGAAGCCAACTAGTCGTGATGAAGAACATTAAAGTAATACTTGAAAGACTTGAGAACGAAGTCTTATGTTCCTCTATTCTTTACAAAATCTTGCAGAATATTTTGTAATCGATTTGGAATAATGCTCTGATTTGACTGAAGCGTGTTTGTCTGTCTACCTGAAGTCTGTCCATGTATTTTTATATTGAAATTATATTTCGGAAGGTTCTAGACGGTCCGACGAACTTTGGTACACCGACATGTTTTGGCGTAAAGGCGGGCCCTGCTGAAAATTACTTCCAAACCATTCACATCTCATGGCATTTCTACCACCTCTCCGTATGAAATGCCTTATCGTGAAAAAGGTTCGACAAGGAAACAATGTTTCTCATTTAGTATATCTCGATAGGAAATCGGTGAAGAACGTGATAGCACTTTATCATACGTTAAACGACTGCGGCCGAGACTCTCTTCTATAACTATCATTATATGGTAATTAGGTAATTAGGTTCAACTTTTAGTAAGCCTTTATATGACGTCAAGATGTAATGTTTATTTTTTTGGTACGAATGAAGGACACCCAAAGGACACTTTGCTTACGGGGTAGATGCGTTTCGTGGAAATCCGTTCACAAAAAAACCGTGTAAACAATACATGCGACATATTAAAAAATCGTATAAGACGAAAAAACTCTAAATATTGTCCCAAAAAAACGGTGCAAAACCATTCATTTTTATTACAAAAACCAATTAAAATTGGTGTACAATGAAAATTCTCTTCGTGAGCACAATACATAAAAATTCAAATTAAAATTGGGAACAAAAATCAATCGGCCAACTATTCATCGTTACTTGATAAGAAAAACGCACGTGTATTACGAACTAGATCCTAAATGTTATCATCCATAGATATGTCAGATAGATATATCTGTGCACAACTGTCTGACTTGATTGATATGAAGAGATTCGTTCGTTATTAAGGGGCACGTAGCGGTACACTAAGTCACTAATGCATATGTGGGCATAAACCGACTGGCTTCTGATCAAAACATTCCCTGAATTGCATTTTTCGTTGCTGTATACGTAAATATCTGTGAGACAGAGTCGTAATTCGACTTAAAACGAATTTTTCTTTTTTATGGGATCGTGTTAGAAAAAAAAATTCGTGTGAAAAAGTTGTGGTCAGTGTTGTTTCAAAATCGCGTAAAAAAGACCGTGTAAAAAAGAGTTGAATGTAGATGAGAAAGTATACATTTTTTGGGAAACAATGAACGAGTACTAAACATCGATCAGGTCAATTCACATTCTGGACCGCCTCCCAAATAAGTTGATTTTTACAAATCCTGTTATTTCCCCATTTTATAAAATTCATAGGTGTTATTATGTGCTCAACTTTTGACTATAGTAGGCGAAGCAGTGTAAGGTATTTAATGGGAGGCGTTGCTCGAGTGTAACTTCTAAACTTGTTCTCAGTAAATATTAATGCAGTGTAATATGTTACGTGCTTTTAAGTATGTTATTGCATAACTGTGCAAACTATTGCGTAAATGGTCATATGCAAACAATTACTATAGCTTAAGAAGAAGTCATCCCAATAAAATAAGGCAAGGAAAAATTCTTCATATATATGTGACTTAATTAGGTCGACAGCAAAAACTTGTTTCCCTACTTATGGGAACAAAACGAAATGTTAAGCCTGGTACGAGGAAAAACGAAGAATTTCACCTTATTTTTTGATATTATAGTCAAAGCTTTAAGCAAACCAAGAATACATGCAGCTCACTGTCCGCTCACATCTCCGCTCTGTGCAATGTCTACCAAAGTGAAGATATTTGCAAGAGTTGTTTGAGTGAGCCTTACATAATATGTGTTGTATATCATTATTCTGTAAAGTGGACGTTGCGAGCAAACACATACTTCCACACCAATATGGGCCAATGAATTTCTTTTACTTAGTTAAGGTTTTTGAACACTCCATGGTTGTGCAAAAGAATTATTCATTCGATTGAAACAGAAAAGCAAAAAAAACAATTAAAATAAAGAAAATATCGACATTACGATCAAAAGCAGGCAAGAGCAGGCTCATGACATCACAATGACTTTGTCTGCAGGATCGCCAATGACATAAAATCATATATATTTATATTTTCAGCTTCAAATAAATAAATCTACTCATTCAGTCGAGCAAACCCGACCATTAGACACCCCACAGCCTAATGCGGTTTCTCACTTATTTTATTAACTGTGAACTCCCAAAAGTTACACGTTATATTCATGCAATCCCCGCATATTGAAGGAATCCTTATATGTGGGGGTATCCGAAAAATGGATCTATGTAGTCCAAGTTCGGTAAAGTTGATTTCTATGTCAATTTACTGTTATGCACTAATTTTCACCACGAAATATTAAAAATGGAATGTTTTTACTCTATAAAGATCCAATTTTCGCAAGTATGGTTATATGAGAGGGTTTGAAAGACTACCTTGGCCAAAGCAAATTGTTTATGGCAATTTCGAATGTCCAAATTGTTACAGAGCGAGTTTTTTCGGGAAATTTTTAAAACTTCAATTTGTTTGCCTCATAACGAGTTTTCAAAATAGGGCGTTATATGGGGAATGGTTGAAAAGTGGACAGATCCGAACCATTTTCAATAGCGTTCGTCCTTGGATCAAAGCACGTCATTGTACCAAATTTCATCAAAATATCTCGGAAATCGCGACCTGTAGCTTGAACACAAATTGACATGGACAGACATCAAACGGACAGATGGACAGACGGACAGACGAACAAACTACGGTTCTGAATCGATCGGTATAATAAAAGGTGAGTCTATCTTAAGTCCTTCTGCGTGTTACATACGACCGCACTAACTTAATATAGCCTGCCTCACAAGCGGTGTAGGGTATAAACAATATAGAATTTTTATCTTCTATGGCAAAAAAAGCATTGTGCTAGACAATGCAGTGTAAAATATTATTAGTCAGTCTAACCCGACTATAATCTTTTGACTTATTTCATCATAAAGTACTACAAAGTAAAAATGGTTGCCATATAAGGATTTGCTTTCAATTAATTTTTATCCCAGATTAACTTTATAGACTAACTTTCGCTATAAATGGTTAAGAATTAGATCTTTTTGCCGTACGAAGGCATAAAACGTAGCAACAACGTTTCGCATAAATTGAATGTGCGGAAATGCTAATACTCAGGGATTTTCCTTGTGCAAATTTTGCTCAGATGACAAAGTCACACGCGGAGTGCTCATAAAAGCGGTGAATAGAATCCATTTCACGCTTGAAGCAAGTCACGACAGTGCATCAAATTCTGTCAAATGAACTATAGGTTAAATACAAACATGCTTGAAGATGCTTGGACGTGCCGACAAATGCGAGGTTGATCTATTTGAGGTCGTTCCGGATGCTGCAACAAATTGACATGCATTAAGAATATTATAAATTTTGAATTTTTATATTAAACTAAAACATTCCGATATTTAGACAGCACTTTCTTTCCATTCTGCTCTTTGCAAGCTTTTAAAGACCTTAAAAAAGTCTTCCCACTTATTTGCTGTTACATATAGTAAATTCCTCGTAATTCGTCTCGTTCTGGTTATCATCATCTGGTTATAATTTTGGCAGAAAGCAACCATCTTTTTATTACTATCCTTCAAACGTTTACATTAATTAAAATAAACCAGAGTAATTTTAATAGGTTTTTTTATTTTTTTTTTTCATTATTTTTTTTTTTATTTTGGTCTACTGCTTTTCCATTCAACAACAGCAACAAAGTGAACAAAATAAATGTTAAGAAAAAACAGAAAAAAAAAATCGCTACAAGAGTTATGAATATGACATAAATTACCACAACAAAAAACAGCGCCAACAACAACTACCATAATAATTATCAACAACAATAACAGGGGTAGCGGTAAGCAAAAAAAAAAGTAATAATCATAATAAAAAAATAAAATCTTCTCTGACAGAAATGACAAAACAAAAGTATTAACAAGACTCTATACTTACAAAGCCAACAACACAACAACAACAGTAACAAAATGCACAAAAACCTATTATGTATCTTAACTACTTTTATCTGGGCTCAGCCAAGTTAAAATCTACACATAAACTCATAATATATATATATATATATATATACAATAGTGTAGTTCATCATCACTGACAGGATAGAACAATAAATAAAAGACTTTTGATGAGACATTCAAGCCCATATATCTACCTACCTACCTACCTACCTACGTGTACTGTAGATAGATGTAATGGCTTATGAATGTGAATGTTTGAACACAATAGAAATGCTAACCGAAAAAGCAATGTTAATATTAATTCAAGAGAACATGAAGGTATGACTTTTATATATAATAACAAAAAGCAGAATCGCTGCTACATTACGGTTTCGTTTTTATTTAAAAACAGTGAAAGAAGAAATTGTATAAAACAAGAAATTTTTTGTTCTCTTGATGGCACACTTTGGACAGGAATTCATTCTTGCGAAAGAGCGTTACGATTCCTTAACTAAATCGACGTGAAAGGCTATAGCGGTGAATGGAATAATCTCGGCCATAATTAAAAACTATTCTTTGCCTAAATATTTGCTAATTCGACGAAATGTTGAATGGATGTTTGCAAACTTCAAATTTACTATTGTGTCATGTTATGTTTCCTTAACGTATGTTGGCTGCCTCGCTTTTCAACGCGAACTTACAAGGCTTGATAGTCTATATATAGAAGAGTTTTTCACTGAAGGCAGCCACTTGTCCCGATCTTCCTTTCTAAGGACTAAACATATTTGCCGAGTTTATGGTACGAAAAGCATGCAACATTTAAAATTTTTTCTGAAAAAAAGGTGGACCATTGCAGCCATCGGACCATCTTACGAAAGAGCGAAAGCGTATCTTTGACATCTCGCGTTCTTTATCAAAGGGGGCACCACCGAAACAAGGGCTTCAAAAAAAATTCTCTTTTTGACAATTTTTTTTTAAGATGGTAGGGATAGTAATAGAATATTCGAAGGAGATATCTTTAGGTACTAAAAAAATCAATTTGAAACGGATTAAAAAATGGCAATGCCGCCGCCATTCTGACGAGGTGTCTTTAATTTAAGCGGCTCTGTGGCCCGCAATGTGTTCGGTGGCAATTTGAAACTTGAGAAAGGAACAAATTCATTACACCTGCATACACATCGCCGTCACGGTATATAAGAGATTTGAAAAATATGGATTTTTGAGTAAGTGGTGATTGTGCGAATGAAGAAAAACTAACCAAAGCTTAAATCAACTTATTTGAAAATGTCGCACGAATTTCGCCATAAGATGCTGCTTTAAAGACATCGTAAAAAATTCGCATGGAAAGATTTACGATTGTAGAATTTGGGGTAGAGGTCGTTTTGTCGAAAAGTCGTGTTTTGATCAACGCAAAAACGCATTAAAACTTTTGAAATGTATTGCAGACACGTTCTTATAGTTACACCGGGGGAATATTAAGTTTGTTCGGATGTATGCGACAGCCAGAAAGACTTGGGATAGACCCACCTTTTTATTATACCAGTCGATTGAGAATCACTTTCTATTCTGATGTAATTTGGTACAATGTTGTGTGTTGGCTGAAGGACGAACGCTGCGGACAATGCTTGGAATCGGATCATGTTTTCGATCACTTTCCGTCTAACGCCGTATTTTTGAAAATCGTTAACTTAATTAAGCGAATTTGTGTACGATATTTAATGGTAAACCATGACCCACTATAGTGTTTCCAATTATTTTATTACAAGTAATTTTCTATTCGTTTCTATCATTAGTCTACAATCCCATGATTAATAATAGCGCCCTTCCATGTTTAATCACTCTTCCTCATTCTTGTTTCTCGAGTATAATTTACTAGAGCGTGCACAATTTCGCTACACCTGTCAAACGCAGAATTGCACGTTTTCTACTTTATATGTTACGAGATGACATCGAAAACGATAGGAAACTCGTGATTAACATAAAAATTTCCATCACACACTTGTAATTTCTTGGCAGAAGCACAGACTTTCGACTCGCTGTACATAGGCGATATTAAAAAAAAAAGGGAAAAACTTAGGAAAGAAAAATTGGACCGAGAAACTCAACTCAACATCAACTCAAGGCCATACGTAAAACTTGCTGGAGCTGGTCAGCTAGTCAGTGTGAATTTTCTTGAAGCGACCTTCTAGATCTCAGTTCTAAAAATATTTGCACCAAATTTTAGTTCTATACCGCGCATGAGTCTTCGGATTGCTCTAACGATTCATTGTAATCCAAACGAGCATAACTATAGGGAGATGGTATTCATATTTGAATTTAACTTGTGGCCGCCACCTGAGGATCAGCATGCTAAACTTTTTTTTAAATTTTTTATTCCAATAAACGAAGGAATCGGACAAACGAAAGGACGAGCAAGGATAAGTCAACTAAGAAACTCATTTTGATGCACTTTACAAGGTCACTGATAAACAAAGAGTAGTCTCTCACATAGATGCATCTAGAGTTTCATACAAAACGTGGTGAAAAATAATTCCGCCCGACAAACTGACGAGCCCGTAATCAACAAGAAACATTTAAGATCTTTACCTACGTATCTAAAAGGCACGCGAAGCCGCATCTAATCTTCTGATATGTTTTCAAATGTGTTTTTAAATTAGCGAACGGAATTTAATTTCATCACAAAAATATAGGGAAAACCTTTGACGTGCTGTGCTGTCTTTAATTGATTTTCATTTTCTTGCTCTGTAATTACGAAATTTTTTAAAATTGTATACGTTTTTTCGCCTTCGTAACACAAATAGTAAACATAAAGCCAGTAATTAATAAATTAACAAAACAAAACAAGCGCAAATGAAAAACCAAAACAGTTTTTCCTTGATTCCCGTCCGCCAACGTTAATGGCTTCGTAATTAAAGTATGGAAGATGTGTTTGCAACCCGAGCTCTTTACGTGTGTGTGCGTGTATGTGTGTATGAGCGCGTATGCGTGCATGTGTTTATGCGTTTGGTTAATATTTGATGTTTTATTAGCACCTGTTTTTATTTCTCTTTTATTATATAAACTGGCGGTGCTCAACACTATATTCAATGAACTTAAGTGAAATGTGTCACAACTTATAATAACAGGTTTCTCCGTTCGACCGCGGAAATGGTCGAATTTTTTGTTTGATTTAATTTAATATAAAATGTATGAAAGCAATGTTTATTCACAACAACGACACTAACGAACAGAGAACAGTTTTACAATTACCTTAAGATTTTATATAAACAAGTGTTTATACAACTGATGCTGATCGTAACGAGTGATTGGATTGAATAAGGTTAACATCACCATCACCGTCACCATCACCATCACCACCAGCCACGACAGCAATATGTTAGCAAATAATTTCTGTTCTCTGACGGCAGTCGGAGTAAAAAAAAAATAAGTTAAATAAAAATTGTGGAAGAAAATAAAAAAAATAAAAAAAACTCAGCCAAGAATATAAATGAAAAATTTTCTCTGTGTTTTCATGCATTTATATTTTCATATAATTTAACTGCCAGTGAATATGTAAGAAAAAGGAAAATTTACATATTTTCAAGATAGGATAATACAGCGCACAACATTACAACACTCGGGCCCTTTTAATTTTAGAGAAGAGTAAAAACGACAATAATGCCATTAAAACAGTTTTTCAGTTTTTGTTTTTTCTTTTTTTTTTGCTTTTCTTCCCTTCTCCCTCCCGGCTTGACAGTAATAATGCTTTAAATTGTTAACGGTCTTTGACCCTTTTCATGTTTCACCGCGTACAGGGATGTTTGTCTGCATTTTCTCTACATTTAAGTGTCAATTATGATTGCTGCTGCTAATACTGCTACTGACACTGCCGTTTGGGCCTTCACTACGCCTGCCGGTATATTTAACCCACTTTCTAGATTGCATCATATGTTTACCAAAAGCAACAAATATATGGTATCGCAATACATGATTTCGTCATAGTCTCTTCTTTCCTGCACGGGTATGTTAGTTTCAAAAACAATGCACTAACTGTGGTTACCTGCTTTCGAAAGCAAAAAATTTATATGTAGAGCATGCAAATATTAGTCACACTACAACAACCACTGCTAAGAAAGCTATGTTAACTCAAAAAGGAATCTTAGATGCTAGTCCCTCCCCATCCCTGCCCCTCTCTGCTTCAGAAAATTTTATATAAGATATTACACATTAACTCGGTACTTTTGTCTGACGTTAAAACCTATTCTCGAAACTTGACTGAAAGTTACCGAATAAAACGAAAGGGGCGAACAGACTCACTCGCGCACACTTTATCGGAATTCTATTAAACCAAAGCATTTACGTCGATCCATAACTGGGTGAGCTTTACATAGTCTACCAGGATTATACAATCAAATCGACCAAATTTGTATACTTCAAGCCTCCAATGATAACCGCATATGAGTATATTAGAAAAAAGGGAAGAAAAGGAAACAGAAACTAACAGCACAATATTTAATATTAACACATGCAATATATCTCACGTAGCCCTTGACAATCCAGAAGTAATAATTATATCTGCCTGTTAGGGGAAATTTTCAATCGTAAGCATGAAAATAACCAAAAAAACTAAAAAAGGGGAAAACTGTAAAGAGTTTCACAATAACCACAATTTCTAGTTTGTTATGAAAAACGAATGAACAGAAATGCAAGAAAAACATGCAAAGGTAAGATTGCGAAAAAAAAATAAATAAATATACAAAGAAACAGTGGTATCCAGCTTAAGCCGAAACTTTGTGTACTCACCCATTAAGTGTTTCTACCGCTTGTTTAACAGATAAAATGTCTGGACATTGCAGAAAACATGTTCGATTAGAAGTTTCCAATAGCATGGTAAATGCGATACAACGACAAGCAAGTTGCTGCGTATAGGCAGTAACATGATCATCCTTACTGAGTTGATTAGGTACAAAAATATATGCACACGCAATAAAAAATATAAGACGAGTGCACTACCATTCAATATAACATTATCGAGGACAGTAGCACATCACTTAACAATTTCTTAGGATGACGTATAGATGGTAGACGCTTATTTATTCATTCATTCCTGGCTACAATACACATTCAGCCGCTTTAAGCAACACCATTAGTATTGAACGCTTAAACTAGAACAGTGTAGAAAAGATCATCGATCAAAAACATAGCAAGCTTCAAAATAAACAGTTTCCAAGGTCCAAATTGAACAACTGCTTTTTCTTACAATATTGTTAGACTTAAGATGCTAACAAACTTAAGCTTAAGTCCAGGGGTTTTGCACACCACACTATTGACGTTACAGCGAAGAATATTAACCAGAATTAAACTGCAAGGTTAAAGTAAATCCTTTACAGCATTTTGAAGCTTAATGTGTTATTAACAAACCAAATAAATATAAAGAACTATGAACTCTACCTCCACATATACATAGATCCAAAATTAAATTCACAATATTTCCGAAGAAAATTTAATTGTTAGTAATCGAAGTAACCGCCATCACTATTTATGGTCTTTCGCCATTTGTCGGGTAGCTTACGAATGTCCTCGCGGTAGGGACTGACCGAATTCGAGGCTAAATATTCATCGAGCCATTTTCGAACATCTGCAACTTCTGTGAACTGCTGACCTCCTCGATATACTAGTGTCTATCTGAATATGTGGTAATCTGGAGAGGCCAAGTCTGAAGAATTCAACGCATCTGGGAGATGCGTAAGCTGAAGTCCACTTCCTGGGCTGATTTTATTAGCAAAGGACGGGCGTGTGGGGATTTTCATTATTTTCAAGATTAAAATTTTTTTGCAGCTCAAGTGCTCTCACGAGCCTTATCCTCTCCGGTCTGTGGTAGCCCCACTATTGACGGCCTCATATGATTTTTAGATAGGACCAGCCTCCAAACGAAGTGTGCGGAAATGGCATGACATTTCGACCATCAACTTAAAGATTACAGTTATTCTGGCGACCGTACTTTTGCTTTGATCAGGCAATAGTGGTATCTAAATTTCGTGTCTAGCCTATCTATGGACTCTAGCCTATAGAATGGCATTATGAAAAAATCATATGAAGTCGTCAACAGTCCTACACAGTCCTACATTTGTATGTGTCGCCCTATGAACTCACTAAGTAATGTTTTATAAGAACTTGTGCACAGTAACAAAAATAAAACTGGGGAATAGATTTCGAATTCATGGACTTTGCTTATTTTCAAGCAACAAAAATGAGAAACGAGTGCTCTCACGTCTCTTACTTTAAGCAAACTTTCATATTCATATTTAACAAACGAGTCTATTGACGCTGAGTCCATGTCGACCTCATTGCAGGGTCCGCCGTTTGCTGCAAAGTTATGCCATCGTTTGACTTTCAGACATTTCTCACTGACCACTGGAAATGTGCTCTTGAAATCTTTCAACGGATTTCTTTTTCTTAGTATCCGATTAATTCAAAAATACGTTTCCCAAGTATCAAGTGAAGCTGCATAAGGTAAGTGCGGTGCGATTGCTCGATGTTGGCTCCACGTTCGATTAGAATCTTTCATTTAACGCTTCTTAAAATTGAGTTCTTACGACACCAACATTGCCATAAAATGTCCATGAAAATGCTATTAACGGATTTAAAAATGTTTGCGTCGTGCTTGTTTGTGTGACTCACACAATGTTTTTCAAACAACAGCTTTTTCATTTTGCCAATCCTGACAACCTGTTTTGTTTTTCACGTGCATGTACAAGACTTGTCGGAAGTCATTTGTAATGTTTTTAGCATACCCCACACGAACTTTAATTTGAATTTCAGTACAAGCAGTTTCTTTGTTCAGCTTACGCTCGAAAGTAAAAGTTATAAAAAGATTACGTTTAACCCGCTGAGTAGCGTGTGCCCGGATATGCCCAGTAACGCGCTTACATGAAAAAATATAGCTACAACATCTTTCAAACACACATTATAGTCTGGCAAGGCCGCCATTAAATACCCTACTACAATAATTCGCCTCGTTTTGGTTATAATGCATCAGGAATTACTCATTATTTTCATGCAAGTCCGCATATTCGAGGATGCTCAAAACAGGATATAACGTCATCCAAATTTAGCAAACTCCATTTACTTCCTAAAAATTGTATTATTTTTCAGTTTCCGTCATAGAAAGCTGGCAAATATACTTTCTCTCTATGTTAGAACCTAAATAATAGATCCAGGTGATCCAAGTTAGCTATTGTTGATTTTTTGTGACTGTTTTACTACTATTCATGAGACACCTTATATGGAGTGAAGTCCAAGCAATAGACCTATGGGGCTCAAATTTTATCCCAAATTACTATCGTGGGCCCAACTTTCACTATACCGATCGATTCGAAGTCATTTTCAGAATCCATTTTCACTCACTCACTGTTTGCTTCGTAGGCGAATTCACTTTTCGTTTGCGTCCTCTGAGGTCAGATCACAATGTTCGTCGGGGTTCTTTTAGCATTTCAACTTGCCAAAGACTGTCAAGCAGCAATCGGAATTTCCATTTTCCATTTTCCAACAGTGTAGTCAAAAGATCAGTAATATATCGAAAAAATGAGCCAAACTTAATTTATAACTGAAAGTTTTAAAAATTTATATGGGCGTGTGTGCTGCTGAGATGGAGGCACAATACTATGACTCACACAATTTTATTGTTTTCTGCTCTCTCTACTTTCTCTCGCCACCTCTCTGGTCACCATTTGTTATACAAAAAATGTGCTTCAAGTAGAAATTTAAATTCGAAGTCATGTAGCATTTCCAAGTTTTCGGTGAAGAGTTTTAGAAAACGTAGTGCTGTAATTTATACCGACCGAATCTCAGTCGACGTGTGCACATATGCGGAGAGGATTGGAAAATAAATTTAAATGTAAAAAATGTAATTAATTTAAAATGTCCTGGTATGAGGAAAGAAACTGATACCCGTACAAACGAGTCCAAAGCGAATTCATAAACAATAACGCATATGTATAATGGTGTTATAAACATACGGGTATAAATACTTGAGCAAAAACAAACAAACTCATACAATTTTACAAATACATATATATGGTGATGCTTGCAGCAGCCATCCCCCCTTTTATTATATATATACGTATGTAGAAAGAAGATATGTATCATCGTAATTGATAACAAATTAGAAAGGACAATAACTACTCATTGCTTTCCATACGTCCAATCCCCACATATATATGTAAATATATATATTATATATAAATATATATATTCTATTTACGTATGTACAGAAGCATGTATGCACACATTGTATACATGCCGATATTTATCTATGTATTTATAGCCATGTATATGGAAATGTAATTGCGTGTGTATGCATTCAAATAACTGCAAGTATTTGCATACGACATAAACAATTTGATTAATTTGTAGGTAAATATTCAATATTTGCTATTTACGTGATAGTACAGGTTGGAGAGACTTCAGTGTGTGTTGTATTTCATTAACAACTTAGTTAATATAATTATTGAAAACAAGATAATAACATAAGAGCAGACCAGAAGGAGCTGGCACCGCAACATCCCAGTGTAAACACACAAGACCACACTCATGCAAATTTTTCTTCTTCTTCTTCTTCTATTTTTTCATAAATAGATTCGAGTATTGTGGAAATATTGTGCAGTTGGAAGATACGGCTCAAGATTTAATAAACAGAATTTTCTTTCTCTTTTCTTAAATTTAATTATAATAAAAGAAACCTGAAAACCATACATCCTGTTATAAGAAATTGTTTTCTTTTTTTTTGTTTTTGCCCAAATAAAAATATGTATTTGTTCAAATTGCTTATCATATGCTTTGTTTTTCGGCTCTGCTTTTCTTCGTTGTGTTCTTTTATTTTTTTTTTTGTTTTGGTACTTAAGCCATTCCTTTCAACGCAACCTTATCAATCAATCAATCATAAAAGAGCTTTGAAAAGCAGAAAAATTGAAAATAAACACATCAACTAAATTGCTTAGAAGATCTGATAAGCATTTAAGTATCATTAATAAAATTCTATTTAAAAAATTAGACATACATCGCTATACATCAATCAATACTTTTTTCACGCAATTCTTTTAAGAACAATTTGAGGTTATGCTCTTCGGACGGTGGTCCGTTGTGCAAAAACTTCTGATTCGACACTGCATTTGAAATGAAGCTTAAGTCTTTCTTTTCGAATGCATCTTCAGCACGGAATGCAGTTCAGAAACACAGTTCCTCCTTACACGAATTTATTTATACGAATTTCCAAGTAAAATGCTTGGCCTGTTGATGTTGGACGTATTTCAGTAATATATCTCCAAATTAAAATCAATCATATCAATATTTTAATGGACTGCAAGTAACTAACTATGCTTCTAAGTTGCTTGTAATTGATTGTAATTCGAAAATTATTCTTATAATTGAAATTTTTATCACTAATTACTTACACTTGGTGGAAGCGATAGTTTTTCACTTTTTATGATGATTATGTTTCGTGCTGTTCCTGCTTTTTCTTTTTCCTTTTTTCTTCTTCTTCTCTTTCCTTGATTACAAACGCATTTTCATTATTGACAAATGACTGCTTCATAAAATGTTGTCGTTAACACCTCGATAATGCTCGTAACTTTAATAGTGACAATGATAATGATAATGATAATCGTAACAAAAATAATAATGACGTTAACAATGAAAAACAAATAATGGAGATTATATGTAAGTAATTGCGTGAACATTAACTGTTTCACAAAGTCTAACGCGAGCTTCGGATGCGATATAATAAATATGTTACTTCGATAGAATTAAAAAGAAAAAAATTAAATAAATGAAATTAAAGGCAAATGACATAAGCGTTAAAGCGACACCTTGCATACCTATTGTCTAAAGTGAAGGTAATATGTAAATTAATAAACCCCCGCCTTCATTTTTCTTTATAAAATAATTCCCGGCAGCATGCACCGAAACCTGCTTTATGTTGTATTGAACCATTTTCAGTAGCCTTCGTCCTTGCATCGAAGCATATCAGTGCACCGGACCTTAGTAAAATTCTAAAAAATTACGGCCCATAGGTGGAATACAAGAAAACAAGACAGATGGACGGACAGGCAGACAGAAAAGGTTAGATCTATATAAAAAAATATGGATTCACATCAAGTTCTTCTGAGTGTTGCATACATTCGCGCAAACTTAACATAGCTTTGTAGCACAAAGGGCTTACGATACAAAAATTGTATTCATATTGAAGTATCAGCGCTTGCTCAGGCAAAGTATTGCTACCACTCTCCCGATAAATAATTCTCTATGTAAATATTACATAAAGTTTCTCAAAAGTATTCCTGAATGCAGAAAATGGAATAAGAAAATTAATATACGTCTGTCTGTCGTTCAGAAATGGATGTAATTAAAAATTTCACATAAATATGTAAATGGTTTAACTGATAATTGGAAACGCATTGCTCGCATACACGTTCATCTGTATAAAAATAATATAGAAATATATTGAAGGTTTAACTTTGATTTTTTTTAATTTCGTTTCACATGCATTTTATACAAAATTTAAAATGCATTTAAGAACACAACAATAATAATAATTATAATAATAGTAATAATAATAATACATTACATAATACAGTATTTTAACATATATTTTTCTCCTTTCTCTCTCTCTCTCTCTTATTGCAGTTACTACAGCGGGTCCTCATGAGAAACGTTTACTTCATGCACTTTTAGATAATTACAATAGTTTAGAACGACCCGTTGTTAATGAATCCGATCCACTGCAATTAAGTTTCGGTTTAACCCTAATGCAAATTATAGATGTGGTAAGTGCTTAATTTATTTGCATATTATAGAAATTTTGCTTTAAACTCTGTAATCAATTACTTTTCATACATGTTTAATATGCTTTGACACATTTTTTGCCGTAAGGTATAAAGTAAATTAAGAAAAAAATGAAAGTACATTAGCTATTATCTATTCGGAGAAGGTTTTAAAATAAATGAAAAACAATAAAATACGAAAAACATGATGAGCTTGCTTCTTTTGCACAGTGGATGACCATTAAAAGTCCCCACATGTTCAAGTATATATACGAAGGCAGAAATCGTAATTATCTAATTGTCACTTAAGTTGATATTTTTTTCTATCGACCCCGAACGATAATTAAAGCGATAAGTGAACAAGAGAAAGTCAGCAAAATAATGGTATAATAAAGTGTTTAGTAACCATTAAGAAAATAAGTGGAGAGATAAAGTGTTCTAATTAAGCACTTGAGTACGTAAACAGTGAAGAAGTTAAAATTACATATTCCCGGAAATTTCCTTCATTATCCAAAGTCCACAAACAAAGCAATTGTGTATTGAAATTGCGAAAATATCTTAAAAACGAGACTGAGAAGACTTTAAGAAATGCTTCCAAGAAGAACTTAAAAGGAATCGCTTTCAAATTAAACGAATTGCCCATCAAGTTATATATGTAGTCGCAAAGTTTTGCAAAAAAATTTCTTGAAATCAAAAAAATAGAAATCTATAAGTTTTTCTGTGTTTTATTAAAGAATTTCATTATATTCAAGCACTTGAAAATGTTTTATGAACTTTTCAACATTTTCACTCCGTGGTAACCAAGAGTACTCTATATGAAAGAACACTGCAAAAAGTTGCAATAATTTATCTGACTGTTGCGTGTATATGTTCGCGCTGGCGCGGGCGCGTATTAAACTCGCTCATTTTTCATTGGGGAGTGAATGTGATTGAACAAGAAAGGGTCTGGTCCTACCAAGCGTTTGCTTGCTCTGTGAATTTATGTGACTTTATGTGAATTGCCAAAAGCGAGCAAAGAGCAACTCAAGTTAATGTAGAATATCGTAGTGAGCTAAAATAGCGAGCAAAATGGAAAAGGGGCGATGGCAGCCCAATTAACAGAATATCTCTTATTACTAAGCATCATTCCATCACTTTTCACTCTTTACATTTTTCCCACAATATCGTAATCGCACGCCCAGAAACCCGGCGCAGAGTTTTTTAATTTCTTTCTCAGCATTTATTAGGCGTTTTCGCCTAAATGCTTAAAGCACTTGCAGTTGCTCTTAAATCTCACTACGCCATGCAACTTAATTTTCTTGGATGCCTTGATCTATGGAGCTCTTGCTAGTTCAATTTTCACCTGCTTTGCACGTTATTGGCATAGTTCGTTTACTTTTCATCACTTATTATAAACTGCTTTTGAGATTGGAATATAACACGTTGGCAAACCAATGTCGGGTCCGTCATTATTATTATGTATTTGGCAATTTGATGCGATCATTTCGTTCAACTTACACAACGACGGGGCACATGTCGCTTTGGCTTGACGTTTATTATCCTGTTTATCTCTTCGTAAATGTAGCGCGCTGTTGCGAAATGGGCTTTCGTTTTTAATGCTCCGTTTTATGATCTGAAAAGAAACACACACACATTTAAACGCATCCTTTGCACGTTCACTGACAATCAAAACTGGCGTTCGGGCTCACACCCGCTTTTACTTAAATATCATACAATTAGGAGCACTTTTTTATCGAACTATGTTAATGTTGATTGTTGTTAAGGGCAACGAGAACGGGATGTTATAAATTATTTCCAATCGGTCATCAATGAATTTCATGCAATTAAACATATAAGCTTCAAAACTCAATTAAAACAATTAAATCTGATTTATTTGTAGAGCGAGGGAGCGAGGTTGAACGTGGACCAAGTGCTAGTTATACAAAATCGAAGAAAAATAAAAAAAATGGAAGTGCCGACACTTTAGGAGTAAATACTAACTAATTACATGGAAATATTAAGCCCCCTTCTATTAAGCAGATATCGCTTTTCCCTTTTACAAATCGTTTCAAGTGTTGGTACAAGCACTTTCTAAACAAAAACAAAAAAAAAGCGGGAAAATCAGAAGCACTTACATCAAAAGGGCAGAAACCTAACAGGCACAAAGATCAAATATTAATAACAGAGTAGCGTTACATAGTGAGCACAAAGTTACGAATCGTTCTTTCGAATTTAGTGACGTAAGACCGATCAATGCGTTCGAGTATTTTTGTTTTTTATGCACAGTTTTTGCTTTTCTTTTTTAGGACAACTTGGTTGTAGTTTGTATATATTTCAGTTGTCATCCACTTGGTTTCAAATTTCGACTGCAACTTCACAATAGCGTTTTTTATTGAAAAACTTGGGACCAATACATTCGGAAATATTGGTTTTAAAGAAGTAGAAACGTTATGATACTTCGCCTAATACAAGGAATAGGAATAGCGTTCGTTCTTCTGCAAAGACATGTCGATGCACCAAATCTCACCAGAATACTTCAAAAATTGCGACTTGGAGATTGGAAACGAAAATACATGGGCAGACATCAGACGGCAGATGGACAGAGGAACAGACAAGATTAGATCAATTCAGAAAGTTATTCTAAATCGCACGGTATAACAAAAAATAGCTCGATCTCAAATACTTTTGGGTTTTGCACACATTCGCACAAACTTTTTATATAATGCAAGTGTTTTTTTTATTTTTCTGAAAGCACTCATCAAATATCGCCTGCAAGGCTGGGGAAAGTTGTTGTCAGTTTTTTGCTGAAATTAAAGCACAATCTGTTGCGAACTGAAGTATTTTAGGGGGGAAACGCGCAGTTCGGAAAAAACATGCGCAGAGGAAAAGTTTTAAGAGCTGATGATTATCATCTAAGACATCGACTTCTCATAAAACTTTTTAGATATCGCTCTTGAACATTTAAGAGATCGTTCAAGACAATAACACAAAAGAAATCATTTAACAAAAACTGTCCAAGATAAGGCTCATGCCAGGTGCAGACGTAAACACACAGAGATATAGATCTGTCCAAGGTAACAATATCTGTTAAAGAATGAAGCGAAGAAACTGTAAATAGATGGTCTTGTGTAAGAGGCCAAGGCTCTAAGATTCTTTCCTTGTCTTTGAATTCAATTCAGTTTTGATGACATATTTGTAAGCATTTGACGTCGTGGAAATTCCCTAACGTATTTCCGACTGCCGCAAATGCTATGAAAAACTTGGTATGCTCTTGATTCTTGCAAAAAAAAAAATCATTTCAAATTACATACAAAATGTATGCAAGCCTTTCCACGACATGGATAAAGGGAAACGCAATTCTATTCGCAAAATTTATGTATAGCTATTAAGTGCGTTGAAATTTGTTAAATTGCATTTGCCCCTCAATTATTTCTCTGTAGATTCTATATTGTTTTCATTTATTTTTTCGGTTGTAAATGCCGCAAATAAATAAGTGAGAAGAGAAAAAAAATAATTATACTATAGTGGCGTTATATTTATTTTATCAAAACAACCAGCACCTGCAAAAAGAACATATTTCTGTAGAGATTCGTTTAATATCAACAATCAAAAGCCACTTAAATGTTCCCATGCACGTATAACTAAAAGCCATTTGACTGGCCACTAAATGCAGCGTCAAGAACCACTAAACATTATAAATGCAATCATTTTGCTACTAGTACTAAAAATATTAAAATATAAAAAAAAGAAGAGTGAAAAGTTTCGGAAAATAAAATACATCCTTCACGTGAATGAAAGCTACACAACGAAATCAAGCAGTTTTCACAGCACAGTTGCAACGAGCGTCCAAGAACATACAATGTATTCTTCTCCTTTTACTTTCTTAAATACCTTTATTTTCATTTGCTTCTTTCTCAAAGAAATTAAGTAGACGAGAGAGAAATAACGATAAAATTTAACCACACTTTGGCTGATGCTCATAAAATGCACTTACAACCCAGCGCAACAACACGAGAAGAAATTCTTTAAAAGTTTTGCCTCTGCTCTCTTACATATTATCTTAAAAAAAAAAAAACAATTTTTTATTTTTTTAAATTACACAAGTGAATATTTACAGTCACTTACTATGATGGCAGCTGGCAAAAGCAGTAGTAATAGCAGTAGCAAGAGCTACAAGAGCAGTGGTAGTAGCAGTAGATGTAGTAGTAGTAGTAGTAGTAGTAGTAGTAGTAGTAGTAGTAGTAAAAGCCATAGAATAGCAATGCTGGTGACGCTAACGATATTTGTGGTGGTAATGATGATAATGATGATGACGATGATGTTGGTGATGATGGTGATGATGGTGATGCTACATTGTAGTGATGACCATGTTAAACAATGACAAGAAAATGCATTTTCTTATACTTCTTCCCTTGCGTTTTTTCTCCTTATCGTTGCCTGCTATTCAAAATGAAGCACGCAAGTGCTTGGCCGACACAAGTAGGAAACTAAGTTTTTTGAGGAAAAAAATTTTCTTTTTGAAGACATCAAAAGTGTCACTTATCATGTGATTTATGTTTGTAATTTGTGTTTGCTTAAACGAATATAACTAAAATTCTTAAAAGTTCTTCTAATGTTTAGGAAGATATTAAAAATTTTTTAATAAAAAATAAAATTTTAATTGAATACAAAAAGAAGACGAATAACAAGTAATAAGAGAAATTCAAGGGGGAACCTCAAAAGCATGTTTTCGCACATCCAAACGAGCCAAGCCCGTAAAGAAAATAAAATCCAAAAAAATATATAAAAATAAAATATTAAAATGTATTTCATTTACTTACCGAAAGGACATAGAGCGTTTCAAAGTTTTCATCAAGAAGACGGAAATTTTCGTTTCCTTTGCTTCTAACTTTTTTTTGCATAATAATTTTCGCAAGTTTTTCTTATCTCACATCTAAATATCATGAGATTTTATGGCCTGTGAGAGATAAATACAATTTAATGCAATTTATGTTTGTGTTGCATTAAAGTTTTCCAAATAATACCAATTAAATTCTTAGCACTGTCTCATACCACGTAACGCCATAACGTCTGAAAAAAAAAACAATATTTCGTAAAATAAATGAGACAAAATTTTAACAAAAACTTCATTTCCAGAAAATTTGCATTGAATCAAAAAATATTTTTTTCACTTTTATTTTATTATAAATTTGCAGAATATCGCTACTAAAGTCACTGAAATTGTTTTGTCACTTTGAAAATGCGATCGCACACTTCTACACGATACTAAATCAAAATCCTGATAGCAACAATATTTTCTCTCAAGAAAATTTTTGGGAAATTTTTCCACGTCATGTTTTACGATTTCACTTCGATAAAAGGACAAACGCCTGCTTGATTTAAGCAAGATCCGTTATCACACGTTGTCATATAACGGTAAATTGTAGGTTACAACAACAAAATAATTTTGATTTTGTTTTGAAGTGTCTGCTGTCAGGTTGTAATAACAAATATAAATAGGATCAGAGAATGCCAAAACTTTGACGCTTGGCTAAAGCACATCATATTGATAGATGATCGTTTATATAGAAACTTGATAATATTGTGAGGTTGCGTTGCAAGCACTCGTCGAAAACACAAACGTCCGCCATCAGAAAGTGTTAACGCATTTACTGCAAAGCTGTTTACGTTATGAGGCACGACATTTGGGTGTCGCACGTTTTTGAATACATACATATATATTTTTATATATATAGAGTTCAGCAAATTTCAAGTAAAGTAAAACTGGGAGCTCGTTTCCAAGACAAGAGTGCAGTGTCTGCACAGTGCGAATCACTCCCATTCAGATATAGGTTTCTGTGCGTTCTGTAGCCAGTCTGCGATGGGGTGTCCAATAATTTAAAGCACTCTCGATCCTGTCGGCCAAACATTACCTCATTCATTAATTCAATTTCAATTAATTATTTTGCGTCGGTCTAACTAGTGAATCTATTGTTATGATGTGCAAGAGGTTCTTTCGTGGATATGCCTATGTGGCATGGGGAATTCATATGCACTGCCGCAAAGATTGGAAAAAATTGCGAAAAAATGTTGAAATGCTTTCAATGAAAACTTTATTTATATATATTTCCACAAGACATCCATTTACAAAAGGATTAACGTTATCGATAAGGAGTGTCGCGGTAAGATCGAACTAAATCTTAGCTCGGTACTTTTCCTTTATATAACTAATATTATAACGAATGCAGAAATGCAATAAGATTGACAAAAAAAAAAGAAAACTGTAGAAATTTCTTGCAACAAATTGTCTAAGTAAACATTAATTAGTAGAGACATTAGTAAACCTTGCGAAGCTATAATTTTAAATAAATATGTGTAGTAAACCATATTAATCTACTTAAACTGCTTAACAAACGCAAACGTACGTTTAAACATACGCCGACCGACATGAAAAAGAAATTTTTATAGTTTTCATTAGCCAGTATTTAATGGAAGTGAGAGAGAGAGAGAGAGATAGAGGGAGAGGGAGAGAAATAAAAAGGAATACGTAGTTATAGTGTACCTGGCTGCTTGCCTCAATTCTTGGTAAATAAAGTTTTGCTCTTAATGCATCCGTTTAAACATTTCCTTTCAGTTTAACTAGCACTTGTGTACTCGAGTATTTGTGGTTTTCATTTCCGTTGTAATTTTCTTTCGTGTTGTTTTTTTTTTTTCATTCTAAAGTTTAAAGAATACAAACATACAACTAACCGACTAACTAACCAGCCAGCATTCTTTCATTTAAGAGACGGTATTCTTTTATGCTACGTTTTTTCATAATGGTGTTGAGTGCATGTGCGGGAGAGAGGTTTCGCTATTGTTTCCTTTACTTTGTGCTTAGTTATATATGAGGCTAATTTTACAAAGAACGTTTAATTGTTGTAGAATTTGTCGTCATCATCACACTATCATCATCATCATCATTATCACTTTCTACATTAAATAAATTCATTCTTTCTATAAACGAAGACGAGTTTTATTTTCATTTCTTCTTCTTTTATATATATGTACATATATTTTTTTTATTTTTTTTTTTGGCTTTTTTCTTTTTGTTACCTAATTTTTGTGAGGGTTTGTTGCCATTATTTACTAACAGTCTATTGTTATAAAGCTCTAAATATTGAGAGATATTTTCTCATTTTTATGAACATCTCAGCCGACAAAGAAAAAACGGAAGAACAAAATAGAAGTCAGACGTAGTGTTTTTCACACTTAATGAATCGAAACAATTGTTGTTTTTGTGCGAGGGTTTTAAGAGAATTAAAAACTTTCTTTCCACATTATTTCTAAATATTACAAAAAAAAAAAAAACGTGGCGTTAGGAATTTTTTCTTTTTTCCCCTTTTGATTATAAATTTTCGCAAAAAGTTTTCTATTTACTAACTTAGAGAATACTTAGAAAATTCTATCAACTTATATGTCAACGTGCTTATATATAAAATGCTGCGCTTTCAGTAAAATTGCGTAGATTGTAATAAATTGTAGCTTGAAGAAGGTCTTTATGTACTTCTATTTATATGCCACTCATATGTCATTTAGCTTATGCACCAACACCCCACTATTACATAGGTAAAGTGTTTGTGTCCTGCTTGAATTGAATTGAATTGAGTTGAAGTGAATACCTGAGATCCACTACTTGCTTGCGTCTTTGCGGAATTTCCAACATAGAAAAACCTTTATAAACCGCCAGAACACATTCGAATAGAGAAACACTTAACAAATAATATCAAAACGGACTCATTGAATAATGGTATTATTTTTAAAATAAAATTGAAATCGCGACATAAGTGAATAGGTTGACAACGTTTAGGCGCATACACCAGTTATGAATTAGAAAAAAAAAGAAAAGAAAACAGCTAAAATACTATAGTGGACCACAGTTCGCCCTTAAATACCCTATATCACCCTATTATTTATAGAAGCACTTTTGAAACTAAGACGTTTTATGGAACTGGACTGTAATACATACCTATGCGATGGATTTAACGGGTTCAATTTGTACCAGAGTGCAAGGCACATTTCGCTATGAATGGAATAAAAAACTGTAACAATTTTATTAAAACTCGAATTTCAACGAGTACAAAGCCTGACTTTCGTCCCCATTTTTTTCACAAACAGTCAAACAACAATTTGTATTTAATTACCATTTCAGCATCCTCTTCTTTTAAATAAATAATTACTGTAGGCGTTATGTTGCTCGTGTCGTAGCTAAGAAAGAAGGGAAGTGCTCTGGTTGAACTTTAAGCTCACGTACTATCATTTCGGTCATTCTTAACCTATGCTTATAGACGAAATGTATGGTGGGCACCATTCCACAATAAATGAGATTCTTTTATGTAGATTGCGTGTTAAAATTAAAAATTTAGCTTTCAATTAAAAGGATTATTTTGATCAATTATTTCAAACCGAGTCTCGCAAAATAGCTTGCAACCTGTATTTCTAAACCTTATATTCCCTAGAAATATTTTTTGGGAACGTGATTTGTTATTTGGCTCTTTTAAGCGCCTATAACTGAAGCTTCAAACCATTCATAGCAATACAATTACGCTTCTCACTCGTCTACAATTTTAGCTACCAGACAATCGCTTACGAAAACTCTTTCTCGTCTCGAGTCTCGTCATTAAAAAGCTTATACTGCTAAGTTGTTGTCTAAACAACAACACTCGCTAATCAAGACGTTCGCAGTCATCTTAATTGAATTCGCATTCTCATCTGAGAAGAGTCAATAAGTGTCGTTTTCAACTTTCGAAATGGTTTATTCGAAATTCCTCAACCTGTCTGCATGCACATGGAATGTCTATCTCTTCAATCTTTCATTAAACCCCATAGAACACTTGATAAATATTGTGAAAATAATTCGCTAAATAACGTAGTAATAAAGTAGTGCACTCGGAAATGTGATAGTCATTCAGCTCGAAGTGATCTACATTTTCGTTTTATGCCTTTATGCCATTTTTCGTGTACATTCAGTATATTGTTTCTATTTATTCATCGCTTTTCTATTAAAACTTGTTATTGAAAATATCTTCTAAACCGATTATGGATTTTTCGCAATAATTTCTTATATATATATATACATAGACGCGGGTGTTTGTAGCTAAATAAATATATATGTATATACACACATACAACACTTTTCCTGCAATTTTCTCCACAGCCGTTTCGATCAATCTTTCACTTTAATCCTATTAGAATTATATTACAAGCCGTTCATTGTTTTTTTTTTTTAATTGACTTTAATCTTGGCTATCTTTCATGATAAGAGTTGCGCTTTTGCATATATTATCGGAAGTATCTTCGATTTATTACTGCGTTTGTAGGGACCCAAGGTAAGGTAATAAAAAATGATTCATTTAAAAATACATTATATTTATATACTTAAATTATCGCAATTTACTTATTTGTATCAGTGTGCTGTCCCGGGTGTGCGTCAATGAAATCAATAAGTTGGCAAAAATTAAGACAGAGTACTGAAACTTGACAAACATATTTGCTGCTCAACCAGTAGATTAAACTTGAAAGTAAATAAGCTAAAGTGCCCTTAACAGAAGACTGAAACAACGGCAAAAAAAAGCAATATTTTTTAATTTAAATGTTTTTGCAAACAGCTTATAAGCTGTAGCACACGTTCATATAAAGAGTATCCTATGGTATGGGATCATTGGAAAGTTAAAATTAATACTTAAAGCAAGTAAATATATAACATTGGACAATGGCCCACCACTTCGTTGAATATAGTTGCGTATAGAAAGCCTTTATATGGGAAATTTTCGAAAAAGTGATGTGATCCGACCTGAACCATTTTGGATAGCATTCGTCCTTGGGCTGTCGGTTGGACACATGAACAGACAAGCTTAGATCAATAATAATATCTGGATCGATCTCCCTTATACCACAAGTGGTGTAAAGTATAATAATGAAAGTGATATGTATCTGGGATTCATCCACGTTGAGGATTATAATCTTTTTTTGCTATATTTGGGGCCTATCTCCGCCATCCAAAATAAACGATTACAATCAGTAACCTGAATGAGGCGAATGTCTACGTACGTATTACACTCTATCTCCTAGTTGATGAGTCAAAATAAGATGAGACTCCTCATACGGCAAGCGGTTTAAAAACAGGACCATTTGTTTCAAATTTTTCACATCAATTTAATTTACCGCCATGTCTTTTTAGCTAGCAGTGGTGAAATTTGCAAATTTTTCTTTGTGTAACAATTTTTTTAAAATGAGATGTTTTATAAAGTGTGGTCGTTAACGATTCAAGCGATTTTCAATAGTCTTTCGGCCAAAACAGGTTGCTTTGCAATATTCTCACATAGTCATACACATGGATACACGGACAGACGAACGGAAAATGCTGAAAATGAGTTCGAATCGATAGTAAAGGATGAAAGGATCCATCTTAAGTCCTTCTGGGTATCACATACATTCGGATAAACTTTATATATAGTCCAATGCAAGTGGTATACAGTACTGTATCATATGGCAAATCTGAGAGATATCAAAAACATGTAAATTAGTGGGGTAAAGAATTATTCAAATTTTTATTGTCGTAAGAAGTCTTTTCTTAAAAGTCAAGTGCAAATGAAAAGTCAAATGGAAATGTGAAATTTATTACCGACGTTTGCTGTTTACCTACTCGGACCATATGAGCTCTGTTCACCCACAACAAATAATAATTAATATTTATCTAGGATATATATTATGGTTGTTTGAAACCGAAATGACCTACAAAGATATTTTGAAAGATGTTTTCTTTAGTAACATCTTTCCTCACTAATACGATTAAAACGATTAATATGCAATGACAATGAAACAAAATAGAAATTGAAATACCTTAGAGGCCGCATAAAATATGCTGTCTTAACTAGTGTTTAAACGGGCAACTACTTACGCATGTATGTCTATTTAGTTGTCAATTGATATCAAATTAGAAGTTCCAAGTTCCAAGCTTGGAGGACACTATTCATCAATCCTCAATCAAGACGCCCTGACAAGCCAAGAAGCAGACACGATTCAACCAGGGGTACGCTCACTATTGACAAAACCCCATAAGTAACTAAAGCAGATATCGTACTTTCGTGCGAAAAGCAACGTTATTTGTGAAAGGACGCACTTCTTCGGTTATCGAAACCCTGCTCGAACAGATAAGAAGTCAGTGATTGAAACTAGTACCAACCAGAAAGTCTAACGTCTGATAAATACAAGATGAAAGGACATGGAGTCGAAGGTGTTCAAGTAGAAATTTTAAGATTTCATAAATTTTGGCATATTACGCCGGATTTCTTGCTCATTCCCGTTATTTGTTGCTAACAGCTCGCCCTAGTGATGGTTTCCTCTCAAATAGATACATCGCGAATATTCAGCATCAATGGATGGCCTTCATCCTTCATCAAAGTTCTTTGTGCCTAAAGTATTGTAACGCCTCCACAGATTATATCCTGTCACGATTCCACTTTAATGTCTTTGGAGTTAAACAAACTAATAGACGCTTGCCACATTTCATGCTTATGATTTATTTGTTTATTTATTGTTCTTTCTTTTTTTAGACAAAAATTCAACTAATCAAAGTTGGAAAACACTATACTGTTTGGTTTATACCATCACGTCATGCTTGAAGGTAGGACTATCAGAGGGAAAACTCACACTTCCATCCGGCATCTGAGAACTTATTCAGCGTCCCAATGGTATAGTTTGAAATATGTGCACGCTGCGCGACGTTTGTGATACCTTACACCGAATGAATGAGTTTGCACTCATACATATATATATATATATATATATATATATATATATCGTACACCGGCTAATGAATAGCATCAAATGTTTCGACCGGAATCGAATATAACTTCTTTCTTGCTCTCTGTTCATATGTGCGACGGGGAGAGAAAAATAAGCCGACAAATCAAAATGCCTTAAAAAAAGTGATGTAAAATGCCAAACATATTTATTGTAGTAATCGTGTATAAAAATGGAACGAATCGAAACACATTCCCCTGCGAATAAAAGAGAAAAAACATATGTAAAAGCTTATTAACAATTGGTTATACAATAACACATGCAACGTGTATACATGCATATCAAGTAATTTGAATACGTGCACGTACATTTAAAGCATTTACATTTTCGCAGCTGAAGACTTTCGCCGGAGAGGGGAAAGTTTCTTTTTACTTTCTTCTTTCCTGCAGTTCTTCCATTCTGTTCTTTGATAATTTACTACATGTTACAAGACTCTTTTTCAACATTTATATTTTTCATTACATTTTGCTCTTCGTTTCTCCGTCCTTCTTTTTTCATTTCGGTGCGAACGCGTGTGACGGATAAGTTGATTTTGATTACTTTGTGCTTTCGCTTTATACAAGATTACATGTTCATATGTATGCACATAATATTGAAAACGTGTTTTCTGCTTTCCATTTCCTTCAGCTTTGCAAAGTAAATATAAAATTCTTTTTTTTAGCTCAACTAACAACAAGAATTGCGTAGCAATAAAACCGTATGAGCTACGCACTATTTATGCTTCAAGTATGCTTTCGTTCTGATTAATTGTAGCACGGATAAGGAAATAATAACATGAAAATAATATAGAGTTTGTTGCAAGAGGTTCATTGTATTTTTTTACATTCTGTACCGCGTCCATTTTGCATTAATGTCGAACGCAGCGAACAGATTACCTAGTATAGCCATCATTACGCGCTCTAACTCTAACTCATAAGTTACATAGTAACTCGCAATGTTCATCGAAATAAAAATTCTGTGTTAAGTTTCACCTCTTCGGTCAAGACACACTTAATAGAGATGACATTCAGTTGTATTATTAATAAAATCCGACATATTTTGTAATTACCTTAAGGTCGTCATTGCATAGGTGGCTTCTCATCAAATGTTATTTCTGTTATTGCTATTCGTTCGTGAGTGACATGGTGTGCTATCCTATTGCAGTTATTGATTCTGTTAATTTACCTACCAAAAGAAGCAAATATATTATACAAACATTACCATGCCAAGACAGTTCGTTACTTATTCCCTTCATAAAGTGCAAAAACCTATACTCTCTTTACATATAAAAGGATACTTTCGATAAGAGTCCTCATACGAAAGGTTTCAAACGAGAAGATCTTATCACTCTCCACCCACCCACTTTGATTAAAAAGCGCTAAATATTAAACTTTCTTGTCATATAAGGATGAGAACAGTTGATGAGAACAAATATATGGGCAGAGACCCGATAAAGGGACCTATTCGGTTTAAAATTGTCGCAGTAATTTGCCCCATTAAATCACTCCACTCTATCAATATTCATCATAAAACAGTAAATACTAGACGATGGTGCTAAACAAAAGCTAATTGCTCTTAAACATATATTTAAAGAGAAGGAAGTTCTAAAAACTCTCATAGACGACCAAGCTTTTGCACATTTCCTTAGCATACTTAAATCTTTGCCAAGAAGCATCAAATCGAATCCGTCTTTAAATGAAGAGCCGCGGTAAAAGTGAGCCTAAGTAAGTCATTTCCGGTGTTGGTACGGAATTTTTCATCAAAATACGTTGCAAATTGCACTCTGAGCATGTCTTGAGCATGAAAGCAAGGGGACTGATATCAGACAGAGAGATGGACAGATGGACAGGCATGCTTAAATCGATCTAGAAAATGATTATGAATCGTTTCATATAACAAAATGTGGGTTGACGAAGGCGTTTTGTCACAATTTTGTTTGGATGCAAGGGAAGGTAACAGAACAGCAGTATTTGGTGAGATTATTGAGTGCGAATTTTTAAGTGTTAAAAATAAAATTATTTTTGAAAAACATTAACTAATGGTATCTTTAATTTAGAGAGCGTTGCGGCAAATTTGTTCAAATTTGAACTAAAAAAAAAAATTTCGCTTACCCCCCGCCACCAGAAGTAGACGTTCTTCTACTTGACGTAAAAACGCTTTGCTTGACTGTGTGTAAAAGTAAACGTTGCAGCTCATGTGTCACACTAAATTAGAAGAAATGGATTATAGGACAAAACCAAATTATACAGATACAGCTTTTGAATCAGAAATACGTTTTATTTCGTATAACAAATCTTAAAACACGCTGTTATTTGCAAAACTCGCAGGTGTTTAGCATTTGATGCTAAGAAAATCGTGTACTTCATCGATAATCATAAACCACTTCAAGTCTTCGACTCTTTGTCAGGGTTGTCCAACTTAAGATTCTCCTTCGATACACAACATGTTCAGACATGCCTTACTAAATTTTCCAAAAACGTCTGTCATCTATATGTGACGTTGAGCTGTGGTAAGAAACCGCCCTGTCACATATACGTAACGGTTGTTAATGAAAGTGTTAATCTAAATTCCTACATCTAGACAAACACAAACAAACGTTTACTACACATTCAAGTTGCGTAAAAAAATTAATGCAAATTAAAATTAAAATTGTTTTTGTTATGCTAGTTGACGTTTTGAAAAGCCCCGTTTTGAGTAGAACGTATTGGAAATTTCAAGTGCTCGTCCACCGCCATGCAATTATGTGGGAGAATGAAATTTTTTGAGCGTTCAAAATGTTGCTACGCCCCAATCGCCTTTCTGTGTCATTCTTGACGATTTAAGGGATAATTTATGCCAAAAAAGGATTTTTTGAAAAATTTTCAGTGGCCTCGGGGTGCAATGTTTTCTTCTTTGGTTGTGGTTTTGTGGCCAATATTGTAAGCTGGATAAGACAATTCGAATTTAGAAAGTCACGAGAATGTTCAATTGTGCCAGTATCGAGACTATTATGACGTAAGAGCGTATGACAAAGATTATTACATGGTTTAATAGAATGACTTTTAACAAACAAACGCCAGAGGATTTATGCACAAATATCACGAAGTAACAAGAAATAAATAAATAAATAAAAATGAAAACGAAAACGTGTCGCCACAACGAAAAACACACTACAAGAAATGCGTCCTGTCTCCACCTTCATCTGAACCTCTATTAAGTAAATTTCTGCTTTTCTTTCACATTTTTCATCAAGATTTTCTACATTTTTTTTGTTTGGTTTTTTGCTTCATCTAATTTCATGTTCCAGCATCTAATTTTAGTCATAAATTAAATACACTAAATATTGCAACATATTCGGTCTGATGCCTTAACATATTTCTTATCGCATATACTGCTTCTCTATTGCTTTGTATTGACGGACACGATAGGCACGTAGTTTATCTTATAAATGAAAACAGTTGCAGATGTTTCATTTTGCTCAGACATCTTTCAAATATCCATCCCATATGTACGCACGCAAAAAAGTATTTGCTTGGAGTGTAAGTAAATTCGTATATTAAAGGAAGGGTGGCCAGCCTTTCATAACTGGCAGACTTTTCTATCATCATTGCAGTATGTGATGAAGTGTTAGAAAATGTTTAACAGTTTTTGTTTTCTCGGCCCACACACACTTTTTTTTTTCGTTGGTAATCCCATGAAGATTTGAACAACTGGATGCAATACCAGCTTCAATTGTTAGTTTATTCTCGCATCGCGAAAGCGAAGTTTAACTGAAGTTTTGCCAACTTACTTTCCGAACCCAGAGAATAGTTGCCCTCGTTAAAGCGTATTTAGTTCTTAGATTTGGATTTTCGTAATCTTTTTGTTTCTTATGTGCTTTTGTAAAGAGTCTATGGTGTACAGCCAGCAATCAATTGGCTTAAAACAAAGGCAAAATTGTATCTTATGCAATGCAATAACATATTCTTATATGATTGGACAAAATTTATTTCATTATATTTAATTTACATTGATAATGAATTCAAGTGGTTTGACGTGGACTCATCGAAGGATTGTATTGTATGCTCCATTGGCTTGACAGGAGCTTTACGAGATGATTCGCAAAATCATAATCTGTGGGATTTACTTACTTTACTACTGTCCAATAAGAATAGCCAAAGATAATTATCGATTGACGGCAAAATGTTCTCTTCAATCTAACAGTTCGTAAAGCACGTGCACTTTAACGAATAATACATTATTTCTTTTATTTACACTCAAACACACACACACACACACACACACACACACACACACACACAAACACACACAGATGCATATGTATGTTTGCGTTATTTATTTGTTCATTTATATTATTTATTTTTTATATGTATGTGCGTATGTGCATACATAAATACATACAGTATGCTTCGCTCTAAGAATACGTCTAATGAAATTTCTAAACTGTTATACAAGCATGCATAAAGTATACCTAAGGTTGTGTGATTGAGGTCAACTCTCACGAGCTCGCTGACATTTAAATGCTTGAGTTCATTAAGAAAGAGTACGTTGACAACAGAATCCCTATATTGAAGATTTATGAACTAAATTAACCACAGCAATCGTCAATAGTTCACACATTACATTACTTGAATGTTATATAAAAGCGTAATATGCACGCATCGCATTCCTCGCAACCAGTGTCACGTTGAATAGAAATTTTTAATTTTAAATAAATTATTAAAGGGAGAAAAAACAAACCTGCCATCCTTGCTAACAATATTTTAATCACTAAGCATACAGTGATAGGTATTTGAATTTTCTTTACGTTCTTTATTTCTTTTAAAGAAGGCAGAGCTAAAGCATATTACGCCAGCTTCTTTATTTTTTGTTGGTCCAAGAAACAAACCTTTTTTCAGGTCTGCCCAAAACCAAAAGCTGAAATACTAAACAATCATATGACAAGTGCAGCACGACTTTCCAAAAATGTTTACTTGAGAGGTCTAACACCGTAGATTTAAGTATTATCTAAATGAATGATATAAAGCTTAAGTTGTAATCAGTATTCATAGGTTCATAGATTAGATGTCACGAGTACATTTCACGTTATGTCCGGCAAAATGTAGGGAGTAACCCTGAAACGAGAGCATGAAAATTCTAGTCTGAGTTTGATTGTTTGATCCAACGTTCCTTCCGATCGTGCCGGTTCCAACTTCCGCAATGGTATTTGCTGCGCTGTGTCCCGAACCACATGCTTAAATATCTTTCTGCAGACCGGCTGGAATGGCGACGTCCTTAATGAGAAAACGCTATCGGTATGTGTGTGCAAATTTTTTGAGTTGCGGAATGGAAGGATGTTTAACGTCCAGTTACAAACTAACATTAATCATGAGCCAGAAAATTGCTCATTGCTCGAAAATACCCATTGTAGCGCATTCTACTTCTGACAACGTAAGCAATGGCAAATTACTTTATTCCCTATCATCAAGTATTGGAGGGGACAATATATAACTTCTCGAATTACCCTGAAAACGAAAGGAATTGTTAATGTGAAGATATCTTCTTATACTCCGTAGGCGATAATAATGAAACTTTTTTCAAAAGAAATAAAAGGAGCAGCACCTCCTCAAAACAAAGACTGGAGTCGATAAAGCAACGACTGGCTACAATGAGGACATTGCTTTCAAGGCAATAGCACATTGCAGTCAAGTCGATAACTTGCAAACGATTATAGAAGAGAAAAAATAGTTATCTAGGTCCAAGTTAGTTTGTCTGCCTTAAGCAATTGAACGCCCGACTACTATTGTTTGAAGAAAGACTGTAGCAGTGAAGCTCTCGCTCGCACACATTGCTGTGTGTTTCGAACTCCTTCAAACGACATTCCGGACTTCGATCATAAAGACGATTAATTTAATTAGACAGAAAATTTGTATGATTTCAAAAATTGTTGTTGTTGTTGTTTTGAGAGGTTAAAAGATCAAACCATACTAAAACTAAACTAAAGTAAATGTTACGGAGTAATTTTATCTGAACGAAACCGTGCGTGTTAATCAAAATCAATGGCTATACGCTGCTAAAGCCTGCAGACCAAATTGGAAAATACATCTAATCCGCGCTTAAATATCAATATTGTATTTGAGACTTCGAAGTGAGAAGGTGTCGAAAAAAAGTGCGGACATCGATCCAAAATTTGACCCGGATATTTACTAAGGCCACCTAAAATGAGTAAATGAGTGTGGCCTCGATCGCCTTATAGAAATCCACACAATCGACTAAAAAGTATGGGAGATAGATCGATATCTAATTTTTGTGCCCTATCTAGTCATCTTCCGTGTTTCACTCGACTTAGTTTCTTTTACGTTCGTGCGTTCATACTTTTCCCTTAGCCTAATATATATGCAAAAATCTCCTTCCGTTCATCCATATATGTGTAAATGCATATCAAATTTACGCGATATAACAGATAATTTCATCTGATGATTATTAATTTGACACATAACATGTCAAAAGATGACAGTAACAGTTCGTTTCGCAACGAACGGAATGATGGCAATTGCATCAACACCCTCAACACCGTCAGCATCCCTTTTTTGTATTTATACTTGTGTTACTGTTGATATCGTCGTAGATGCTTCTCCTTTTTCGTATATATAATTAATAACAGAATCCACTATCTGTTCACAAGTAAATGCTGTCATTACCATAAGGGAGGGTGTGCCAAAACAAAAACAAAAAACAAATTAAAATAATAATAAAATAAAAAACGCAACAAAAAAAAACATAATTAGCTAAAATTGTTGTTGTAAAAAATGTATAATAAACACAAACTGAACGCCACCATACAAGCACTCAAACTGAGGTTTACTTATTAGCTTAGTTGTACTTTGTGGTTAAGAGATTCCAAAGTGGATTTTGAAATAACCCTCTTGTGAATTTTATTTTTATATTTATTCTCACTTTTCTTCTCTGCTTTATTGTTTATATCTGACAAAAGAGCTCTTAGTTTAAAACTTGTTTTTTGTTGCTGCTTTTTACAATGTGTTAAGAAAAAACAAAAAACAACAAAAATACAACAAACAATAACCCCCGTTTAGGAAAGTGGAGGGTCGTTTTATAAGTGAAACTTGTTTCTCTCTGCACTATGGTCTAAAAATAACTAACTTTTCAATTTTTACTCCAACTTCGACGAATAGCAGCACCCCAAAAACCTGCTTGATATGAAATAGACCGATAAACTCCAAGCCCATGAAGACTTGGGTATAAACCGTTATCGGCATGAAAAGGGGCAGAACAGCTTTGGATTTGGATTAGTAAAATTTTTACAAGCCTAATGGAATTCCTCATTGTCTGTCGCAGTAAATAGTCAGGTTGTACAATCGGTTCTATAACCTATTGCGTCTATTCATTGAAAACAGAATCTATGCTAAGAATACGCAAAAAAGTGGACGCAGTAATGCCCAGCTTTTCACAAGTTTGGTGCGCCGCGACAGTTCTCGCATATAACGTAACCAGTTTCTTGCTTCATTCCTTATACTATTTCTCTGATCAATGAAAGATGTGAATAATTCGCAGGCTTCACTGAAGCATTTAGCAGATTTGAGAAGTTCACGTATCAAAAAGAAAAATGTGAAACTATCAAGTATGGCATCATTACGTAAAGTTTTTGCTCCGCAGCATCGGACAATGTGGAGCGCAGCGTTCAGATGCTCTTGGATGAATACGGTTGCGTCAAACATCGTCAACTATGGTAAATATTCTACTGTAATAAAGTTAATCAAAGCCTTTGATAGGCACCGTCACCCTTTTCACCTTTCGCACATAGCTAAACACTACTCTCGCCCAAATCTGGCTTATCTAGTTCTGTCAAGATCTTAACCCTTCTTAACGTAGAACTGAATGCTAGCACACCCTACCAAGCCGAAACCGCTCAGATAGACACGCAATGAAATAAACATTGCAGCAAACATGTTTACATGCCACAGATTCGTTGAGGATTTGGCTTCAGATTTGATAGTAAATTAAATATCTCTTCAAGATTACTCAAAAGGTCTTCTTAGTATCATGAACGAAACTATGTCTTTGTACTTTTTGTTGTTTTTTTATAAACGATGGGACCTAGATATTAAACGGCAACCACACACTGGGCTTGGCATACATAGCTCTGGGCTCATGCGTCCGGAAAGAGCGACTGGGCAGCTCCTGACTTCGAACGGAATGAAAATTTCATTGATTTCATTTTAATTCTACTTTTTTCAATACTTTATCAATAGCCGATGTCGATCTAAACTGTCTTAGGTCTGTTTATCAAAATTATCTAAGCGTTATAAGTGCTCTGGGGAAAATTAAAGCCGATTGATTGGTTGGCACATACGCAATAACTGCAAGGGATCACAAACTTTCTTAAGATAATAGATGTCGAAGATGCGCCATAAAAGCGATTGTGGTCTGTTTGCATGTTCCCTACTTCACCATACCTTTTGGACGCCTATGGAAATGTATTTTTTCTAAAATATTTGCATTCATAAGTGTTTTTGAAAAAATGAAAAGACTGCAAGAATGTGCTGTAAAGGGAGCAAAACGAAACCTATCGCTGAGTATGCAACGAATTCACTGCAATTATACTAAATATTTATGTATGGTGTAAAGCATGTAAAGCATACGAGAAATTCTTCTCTAAAGATACGGTTCGATACAGTGAATAGTGCTTTAGAGTACCAAGTCCATGTATTCTGGAAGAGTTCGAAGCAAAAGTGAAATTTTGAAAAACGTTTATCATGTCATTGAACAGACCTACAGTTCTTGTCGCACTTTCGTTGCTTAATTCAGAACTAAAAGTATTTCTTTAGCAAAACCCTTTGCATTCATTTTTGTAAACACAACTCTTTAGAGAAAACATAAATGTTTTTACATTTTTTCTTTTATTCCATAATGGGTAGCATTGGTAACGTTTTTTGCTAGTTTTTTATGTTATTGTTGTTTGAGCAATTACAACTTTTCACATTTTGGCACTTAAATAAGAGCGACAATACAAACACATACACTTCCATTTACACTTACACGTACACCCATCTAATGCTTAGCAAAATAAAAAATAGGTAAACACAAAGAAAACAACCAAACAAGTTTGTTGCAATTTTTATTTTTCTCATTTTTTTGCTTTTTTTGTTTTTACTGGGACAGTAGCCAAATGCATGTTTCAAAAGACAATAACAAAAAAAATAATCTGCTTTTGTTTTTTCCTATTCTCCGCTTACTTACGTTTAACAAATTTATGCAGAACAACATTTTTTTATAAATTTGATGCATTCTTTTGTGTTATTATGTTACTCATACGCTTTGATGTACTATATTATGGACACATAACAATTAAACGAAACTGTGTTTAGGCAGATGAGCGCTTTTTGTTTTTATTTTCTCTTTTTCTAGATAATTAATGAGCCCTAAAGTAATTTAAGTAAAAATAAAACAAGTTTTCGTTTCATTGCAACTGCGTACACATTTTACAATTGTTATGCGTTCGTTATACGAAAAGGAACGATTACAATTTAGCTCATATCGTAAAAGGTTTCTTTGTTTATTAACACCATTCGCAAGCCGTAAAAGAGAAATTTGATATAAGAGATATATGAAGAACTCTGCTGAAAATGTATGCACATTATGAACCTCAATATTTTCACCAGCTAATAATAATTGTGTAGACCGTTAATTTATTATATAATTTTCAAGTCTTGCAGTCTCTTAAGCACTAATAACAATAACTAAGTAAACTTCGTTCATCTTGGGACCGAGAGCTTTGTTCCATGGCCGAGTGTGATGATTAATATATACATTTTTCCTACCTAATTCAAAAGAAACCGCGGCTGAATCGTTAGAGATAGTGAAAAATGGGTAGGGTACTGCCGGTGATACCCGAAACTTGCAAAGGCGATGACGCAAGCCAGGTCAACCATTAACCTGGGCAATTGAGCCCAATATCCGTGCGCCCTGCACTTTACCTGACCAATTGAATTCCTCAAAGCCTTATCTATCTATCTTATCTATCTTTCGGACATTCGTTAAAATCATTATTATGACGTCAAAACGTTTAAATGTATAAACTAAAGAATGCAAAATTGAAAATGGAAAATATGATAACGCGAAGAAACTCACGCGTTTTTAGGGACTATATTTATCTGAAGCCAGATGCGGCGACGTCAAGCTGTAGCGATTAGTTTCACGTGACATAACCCTAGTGGATTAGTTGATTATATAACTTCTAAACAGTTGGTTGCCGAGTGCTAAGTCTTTTAGGCGATCACAATTCAGTGGAAGGAGAAGGTGTTTGTCGGCCTGAAACTAATACAGCCTCATTTTCGGTCACCTGTAGTTTTTTCGTCTGTCTGTCTGTGGATTTCAAAACATGAAGTTTTTAAGTACAAAACCCAACATTTTTAATAAAAACTACTGGTTGCCGATAAATGCACGATTTTATAGTTACATTGAAAGATTTACAAAAACAAAAACAAACTAAGATTATATATGACGGGTGACGAAAATGCAGAGCCTCTACTGTTTTATTCTTCTTTACGTTTCATTCGCCATTCAATCTGAAAGCGTTCAAAGATTTTTCTCACTACATGGAGTACAAAGCGTGCTTGCGTTGTTTTATTTAGCCCGAAATAATTATCTACAAGTCATTGCACGCTTCTTGAAAAAGAGAAAGTACAATGGCTCGTTGTATAGAGAAATATTAAGAGGAAATGTTCAAAATAACGAGCATCAGCAAGAAACCATTCAGCTAATTAGATTTTGATTGCCGCTGATACGCACTTACCGTAATGTTTTGCTTGTTTGAAAAAAATAAAAAAGCACTACTGAATGCTAAGCTAAATTAATTTAATGTTGTACTTTTGTTCTTTCTTTTTTTTTTCCTTTTCTTTTTTTTTCTTCAAATGGCGTTAATTAACAGAAACAAAAAAGAAATTTTTTAATGATATTAAAAAACAAAAGCAATTGAACGAAATGAATGGAGGCAAGCAAAAAATGAAGAGGTGCAAAACAAGAACAAACCAATAATAGTGAAAAGTTTTCAACTTTAAATCCCTTATCTCTGTCTATTCAATTTTTTCAACATCCGTTTACAGCCCACTTGCAGTTGATTAGTTTTCGTTAAATCGACCGCTCTAGCTAGCTATGCAGGCGTTAAAATATCTACGCGGAGAGAAGACGATGAAAGACATAATAATCGTTTCGTACTTAATATAGTTTTATAGTTTAACTTTGGCCCGATCGTGCTTCGTTTTCAATAGCACCGCCGGCGGTTAGCGGCGTTTCTAGCTAACTTACGTGAAGACATGCCAATATTTTAAACCGTCAAGAAACCGGTCCAGGGTGCGAGAACAATGCCTTATCCATTAATTGGCATCATCGGCAACATTTTCACTAAAATACTTACATATATAACGTATGCTCCTCGCTCCGTGAATTTCTGTACCTTATCGGCACCGAAACACCATATATTCGAGAAATCAATTCACTTGTTGAGGCGATTGTTTTGACAACAAAGTGACACCGGCACACATCACCTGACTGACTGGAATGAACTTTAATAGAATATTTCAATGCGTGGGAAAAGTGGTCGAAGCGTTTACTATTTCTTGATTTAACGGCAAATTCAGTGATCAAATGCGAAGAAACAAAACTACAGCAATGTCGTATGCGACAGTAGCCTGAACAAAGCACAAAGTATCGACGTGATGTAAGTAGAATTTGCAGCAGCGGACAACACGATAAGATAAGATAGATAAGAAGAAGAACCAGTTCTTAAGCTCGCCCATATTTGTAAAAGAAAAGAAGAAAAACCCAGCTCAACTTGCCCTTTGCCCAAAATTGTGACTTAAACATTATAGTCGGCTTAGTTCAGAGCATCAAGCTTTCTGAATAAAATATTCGTATTTGGAAAATTAGCACAATCGAAGCTAGCATTTTACCTTCGGCATAAATAAGCCGAAGTACATAAATATGATCATTAGCTCGCAGAATCTTTTCCGTCTTTTGTAATTTGTGATCACATTACTCTTTAGCACAAGTGTTCATTACAATATCGATGGGTTATCAAAAAGTTATTTGAAGCATAAACTCTCTATCAGTCAAAAAATTGGAGGGGCAAGCAGAAATGGTCGCATCTAAATCCGACTTTGCAACAACAGTTTCCCACGCGCCCAACAGACAGCCGCGACCAGAATCCAGCCACACCAAAATCGTATTCCAAGAAAACATTTAATTTGAAGCAGGGCAACCTTTCAGTAATTTTTGTGTGTTGTTGGAAAAAATTCGAGAAAATAAAAAAGTTTGATCGGTCCGAAGACACTGACCATTCAAATTGTGTAGATCGCGCAGGTATCCAATAAATTATATATCCTGCCGAAAATGCTTGTGCACTATTTTTTAAAATTTTTTCCATTTCACGTTGCGGCAATACTGGATCGATGCTAATCATATTGATGTTTGAGAACACCGATGCCTTACGAAAAGTGACTGAACGATCTTGATTTATCAGTTCCAGTAAGATGTCGATGTGAAGCGCCTTCTTATATAGTCTTCTCTCCGCGTACCAATACCATGACCAATATGATTAAATTCTTTAAACCAACGGTAGACGGAAATTGGAAATTTTGAAAACAATGAAATCAACGAAAATTGATTGTAATAAGCGTACGACAATTGCATTTAATTACGCCATATGCTGTATGGTGTATGCTGTATGTGGTAATATTTTTATCAATTTTTAGAATCTTGAGAAAACATTTCTCAACAAGAAAATGTAAAATTTTTCAAGAATTTTCTCTTTACATTTGTTGTTAAAATAGCAAGATTTTTTTATAACTGCAAGAAGAACGCAAACCCAGAGACGCACACATAAAAAGGCAGATTTACTTTCAATTCCAGAGGAACAAATGCACAATTCACAGATGCCTTTCAAATATTGTTTTTATATGAAAAGGATTCATGTAAAACTTTTTACTCTTACTAAAGCTTATGCGTCAGGGGAATCAAGCTCTAAGAGTAAACCTTAGTTCGCGTTTGTACGCGCTTATAAAAATGACACGACTACTGTTTTTTGTACGTTACGCCTGAAGGCCAACTGAAAGGAACTACGACGAAAAAAAATAATAAAATGTAAGCACGCAAGACACTTTTAGGCAATGTCAAGGCTTTTTCATTTTTTTTCCCTTTTTTATTATCAATATTTCGCTTCTTATGCATTTGCATACAAGAACATGTACGTACATAAAGTCAGAATGTAAATGAAATCCGTAGAGATTTTTAGCTAAAGAGAGAACAGATATAAGGAATGATATAAGAAAATTATATTCAGCTGTGCCCGATCTATTTGAGCCCATCACTTTTATCTTCAAAAAAGGAGAAAAATTTAATTTCGATAACCTCTGCCACATATTCATCTTAGGTGAATTTATAATTCCATAAAACTTAATCTTTTTCTTTTTGCGAAAGTGTTTGCAGAATGTATTGCACGGTAAGGGTGCCTTTTGACCGATTGCATTTATTTTCAATAGAAATCTATGGGCGAGAACAATGATTAGAACAGACGTGGATATAGACGGACATACGGATGGATCGAAACGGAATTTAATAATAGTGAAGGAAACTTTAAGAATAGTTTATAGGTTCTCTGAAACACATTTCTAAGTGTTACAAACGTTTTGACAAAACGAATGTACTGTCAACTCTCGACGGTGGGTGCACAAATTGATATAACATAAGCAGAAAAACTCAATAAAAATTAATAAAAATTGAAAAGCAATAAAAACAGACGGCTGCGACAGGTCAAGCCCTAAGGGAGTTGATATCCAAAACCATTGACAAATATTAAATCACGCTTCTTTAGTCCCATTTTCAGTTAATATCTCTCCTATAAGAACTAACGAGGAACTTTCATAAGAATTAATGAATGTGTGGCATGAAAACGCTTTCTCTTCCTTTACTTTTATTCACTTTACTTACTTTTCATTCAAGGAATAACTTTTTTCATTCAAATAAGTAACGGTAAATATGTGCAATTGTGCACAGTTTTAGTGAAAATGTGACTACGGCAGCTCGATATGTACTAATGCCGCTGCAACAGGGCCGATAAGTAAGTAAGAATCAGTGCATATCTTGCAGACGATGATCTCAATTTATCAATTAGGTGACGAATTCTGCAATCGGTTTGTGGCACACTGGATTTAATTATCTCCGCATAAAATTCCACTCACTTAAGAAATAAACCAAAATGATTAGCACGTAGTGCTTAAGAACACATGAAATCGTTGTTTGCTTTAAGAACTTTATTGAAGAGCATCATTTTTTGTCGGCATTGCGAAGCTTTAAAAGGAATACAATTTTACCTAAAAAAGAAAAAATATGTTAAGCGTTCGATGTGTACTTGGTGGTTGGTTGGAGTCATTAGATAGTCTTATCGCTTAAAAGGCGAAGGCCGTGACCGTTGTAACGCCAATATCGTTTCGACTCTTCTCCAAGCTGACGTTCTATTTTCAAAAAAAACACATTTAAAAAGTTGCATCAAGTCGGTAAGCGGACAGAAGAATGCATCGTAAACGGAGCTGTATAAGAGAAACTATGAATCTATAAACTAACCTAACGTTGATAACGGTACACATATTAATAACTGTGATGCGCAATGATTAAAATTTACCCCCAGAATGCGTTGCTGAGGTCACACGCCAATGTATTATTGTATATACCTTATTAAATGCTCAATTAATGATCAGTCATCCGTTGGGAGTGAGCAAAAAATTATTTATATGTAAAACACATTATGTGTAAAATAAATCATAAAGAAACATATGAAAAAGTTAATTATTTTTAACTAAATTGTATGATATCGTGCTATGTGCAAAAGCAATTAACAGTGAAAGCTTTTAAATTCCTAGTTTTATTGGAACCACATTGATGCGAACCAAAATAACCAGCCAAGCCAGCCAACTATTACCAAAACCCAATTTATTTAAGGCAATTAATTATAACGCAAAAAGAGGAAAAAAAGGAAATTCTGCCAGTTACACAAAAACCAATACGTGCTGAAATGTATACACAGATATTTAGTTACACATACACGAACAGGCCTGCATTCACATGCGGGAGCACATTGCGTAATTGCACATGCATTTTATGTAGGCGCCTATCGCTACACCACCACCAGACTTTAACGTTGTTAGCAAACTTAATCGTGTTCAAATCTTGATATAAACTTGCACATATATATATATGTGAGCGAAGGCTTATGAATGTTTTACAATAAATCGCTTACTCTACTTCCCGCTCTACGCCCAGCGAACGCATCAAGGTTTAGGTATACTTTTCTAGACGAGCTTTTAATCTTTTTTTCTTTGATTTTTTTTTTTTTTTTTTTTTTTTTTTTGTGGGATTCGGAAATTTTTTGTGTGAACACGAAAAGCCAAATGGAAAAATTAATTTTATATATATTTTTAAAACTTTTGTAGAGGTTGCCAAAGCATAGATAATGACCACAGATTTTAATTTTGCCCACAGCTCTTTTCACTTTGTTTTCGCTAAAAGTCAAAGTTCCAAATGGAAATATTTTATTTGTTTTCACAGAAAGTATATTAAGTTTAATTAAACATTTAAACATTGTTTGTAAATGGTTTTTGCGGCTTTTTGCAACTATATGCAGGCAGCGCGTTTAATTTCATTACCAATAATAACACTAACAACGTAGGCAATATAATATTTATAAAAACAAATCACCCACAAGTAGATAATATATTTAAATATTTGTACAAATTCATTTTCTGTAGCAAGTTTGGACCGCGAAAATGCCAGCAAGTGTTTAAAAATTAACCGCAAATTGATTATACGCAGGCTGTGTTCTTATTATTTGTCTGATTGTAATCAATCTCCACACTTGAGAACTTCAAACTACGGCAATTTAAACCTCTTCACGTAAAGTAAACAGTAATTTTCGAAATACATATCCACACCGCTGCTCTGAACTGCTCACGAGGCTTTATGCGCAGTTACAACAAAGGTCTTACAACAAACAAAGTGAAAAAGTGAAAGATTGTTTTTATTCAAAATAATTCGATTCCCTTAGATCCACTAAAAAGCTGACAAACAAGCTGACTTGACAGCAGGTTCCTATTTATTAAGTTTGCATCACTTAAGTCAGTTTTGCTTATGTAAGAAGAAGAAATTCAGAGGAAGAACATCACTCTTTGCAAAAAGTGAAACATATGAGAGCTTGTGGAATTCTATATATGACTGTGGTGTACGGTGATGATGTGTGTAAGGAAAAAGTTGTTAAGTTTTCAGATTTAACATTAAACACACTACACCACCGTACACTTATTTATATATCGACTTGTCAAAATAAGGTTTCATATGGAAAGTTGAAGGAAAAAGTGGTCTGATCCGCACCGTTTTCAGTGGCGTTCTTTCTTGGGCCAAAAATAGGTCAGTGTGCTATATTTCACCGAAATATCTCAAGAAGTTCGGCTGCAGATTGAACACAGATAGACGGACAAACGGGCTTAAATGGATGTAATATAAAGCGAGACTATCTCAAGTCATTCTGGGTACTGCATACATGTGCACACACTTAATATTCTCTTGTACCGCACAAATATTTATATCCTAACCACTTGTGGTACAAGGTACATTAATTTCTTGCAGACATACGTAACACCCAGAAATGCTTACGATAGATCCGCCATTTCTCCTGCTGCTTGTTTTGAAAAATCGTTACATTACATAAAGTTTCATTTTTCAAAATTTTTCGACATAACTCGCTGTGTGAAAAAACTCCAACTTATAATATTTCATGCTGGAAATTGATTTTTATTGGTAAACTGACGAGGAAATCAAAGTTATCGAATTTAGACCACGATAGCACCGCATGTAGGGATTCTCAGGAAAAGTGGACTCTTATATGCCAAAATAGCCTGTTTGTTAATGATTTAGGATGAAATTTTTTTCCCAGTAATAATTTGACATAAAACTTAAGTGAACTAAATTTGGGGCACATAGGTTCATTGCTTAGACCCCACTCCATATTCGATTTCGTATGAATAAACAGCGCTCCAGAAAAAGATTTAATTTCTAGTGATTTATGATGAGAATGTACGATGACACTAGCAAAACAATTAATTAATTAATTGGGTAATTTGTTGTTGTTAGGTCTTTTGGTAGATATTTTGTAAAGCCCACCACATTTGAAGGTTATCACGAAAAAGGCAAGCCTTATAGGGAGAGCAAGTATAATTTCTAGTTTTTATGACAAAAACTGAAAAATAATAAAATTTTTTTGATTAGAATTAAGTTTGCTAAATTTTGATGGGCATCCGGACTGGGCACGTACGGGCTTGCATGAGAAGCATGCCTTTGCATGAAAATAGTGTGCAATTTGTTGTGCCCTATTATCAGCGGGAGTGAGTAACTATATTAGGTGTCCGCTATCCGCTGTCCGCTCCTTTTTTATGCATATCTCTAAACATTCTTCTTTGCCTTATACATACGAATCTAATGTGTGTGTGAATAGAAAAAATAGAAAAAAAGAAGAAAGCTTATATATCGATTTATATTGAATATAATCTCTCTTTTATGAATTTAATATTTTTCTTGTGTAAACATATCGATGGCCTGCCAATGAAGACCAAAGTCGTCGTGCACTCCAAAGTAATCGTTTGTAATTGCCTCTCTCCGCGTCTTTACTCAAACCTTTATGTGTGTTACAGTGCTTTCATCAAATAGACGAACACACTTCCGAGCTTCAAGACTATATATAAATAGTTTATTGAATCTCCGAAGCTCATCAAAATAATAGGGTCAATAAAATTTTTAGTGGTCGTTGTCAAATTAAATTTTCCTTCTTTTTTGCAAACCATTATTGAGAACAATTTTCATCGCGTAGTGTTGTGTACCTATCATAGCTTAAATAATAAACGACCTTTGAAATATGAAAAGTGAATAAGTGCGCATTTGTGCACGAGACAACGCACAACTTTTTCCACACCGGAAACCAATGAAGTTAAATGTGTATGCGATGTGCTCGATGTTATATTTTTAGCTCGAAAAGGGAATATTTAATCAGCTATGCAGTTTAAATGCGTGTGTTTTGGGAGATAATAAAATGCACGCTTCCACCCATGGTTAACGTACTTGTGAAAAATAATATATGCCACTGATTGCACTCTATTTAATAGCTGTTTGATAACTATTTAATAAGCCGTTATTATAGGCAGAAACTGCCACTAGAATTTGAAAACGTACAATAACATAACATATAGACCTCTAGTGGAGTACATTTTCAAATATTGCACACAGCGATGTTTGGTCTGATTTTTTAATCACTTAATTACTTTGAAAAAAATTCGCTAAAGAAATTATGAAAATTGAAAGGATGCCGCTTGGGACTCGATCGAAGGAAAGTCAGAAGGTAACGACCCACGTTATCCACGATCGAGGGGAGCAAAAGAAATTTAAAATTTAGAAGCCATTGACTACAGGTGTAACATAAATACACGAGCAATAAAAGATATTCGAGCAGATGTAAATAGGCCTTATATTCGGTAAGCCTGGTGGGAAGAAAAGCATCTATCTGTTCGTTGTGTTTTCTAACAAAAAACGTCCCTTCAATAAGCAAACGAATAAACCTACCGGGGAATTAAAAATCCTTGAGAGTCATTGTTGCCCGTTTTAAGACACCCATCCATAATATTCAGGGAGGCGGAATTCTATGGCACGGGGCGTAAAGTTTTAGCAATAAAAACATTTTCATATATGACATTTTCTCAATTTACTCGAATCGTTCGCTTCATATGGACAGGGAAACTGAAATGCGAACATATCGAGAAGAAAAGTGAAGAGTGAATAAGTGGTGAACTATAATACTCTGTAAACTTTATTAACAAGAAATATAAAAATTAAATATATATATATATAATTTTTTGAATTTCGAATACTAACGCAAACTACATCTCTGAGTGAAAATCTACGTGTACTTGTAATAATCAATTTTTAAAGATTGTGGTCTCACTGTTTGGCTTTATTTTTTTTTTATTTTCAGGATGAAAAAAATCAATTGCTTATAACAAATATTTGGCTGAAATTGGTAAGTGATAACAAAGAATGAAAATTATTTTTATAATAAATCATCTCGAAATAATTGCGTATTTCTCAAGTATAGCCTAAAGTTATTTGGCAAACCGCATAAAAGGAAAAATTCATTTTATTCTCGTTCGCAAACTGAAGCCCAAGCATATTGATATTTAAAATTTTAACGTAAGCAAAAAATGAAGAATATATTAAGTCTTCTGCCATCTAGGGCAAGTATGTACACTCGCTGTGTATGCTAATGTAGCGAATTCGCTTTTCTCGTATATAAAGCGACTTTGTGTTCCTTGTCGTTGCAAGGCGCAGTGTTATTGAAAAAAGAGAAGATATAAAATACTCAGTTAGTATATATATGACACGTACACATATGATCGATTTTATTCGTCCCCTCCAGAAGTAGGCAACGCATAGTAACACTAAATTGACACTTGTGAACGTAGAAAGTTTCATACGAATTGCGAAGTTTTCGAAATTCGAGAACGCCGTTTCGGAATTAACTTGAATTAAGCCAAGGATTTAAAGGGCAACAAACGTGGAACACCCATATAAAATAGTCTAAGAATGTCCTCAATTAGGGTAAGCAGAAAAATGGTTTCTTCTGTTTGTGTGCTGGTAGCACGATTATGTCCTTAAATCTAAACTCACAACAATTGAGTTGCGTTTCTTTTAGTTCGAAAATTGACTGAATCGCTCTATGGATTCGACATTTAAACTTAAAAATCTAGATTTTTATTGTCAGCATAACGTTACTTTAACATCCTACGGCCATATTTTGCAATAAGAGTGAAGGTCCCATCTACCCATAATAAGATGTGCTGACATTGTACTCTTATATACCAGAACTGTTACATACGCAGCTGAAGACATCATGAGAGAATATTGATTAAACGTAAGACATACTTTTGAGTTTTGTAAGAAGAAAAAAATCGGTTTAGAAAGTATCAAGACATTCGTTTCAGGCCGAAAAATTCTTCTATTTTCCTTTTTCTTATTTTTCTGTTTTAATTTCCTGCTATAAAGCACTGGATCGCCTTTAAGAGAAAAAAAATTTTAAAATTATATCGAACCAGAAAAGAAATAAAGACACAGTGCAGAGCAGAAGATAAACAGCCTTAGGAATTGGCCGCACATTTTCAACAAATTTGACCATAATTTATCATAAGGTTACAAAATAGATTTTCCCAACCCCTGTAGTGGAGAATAAATACAATGTTTTTTACATTTCCTTGCACATGAGCTTTCCAAAAATAATTGCTTAGCTTAAAGGCAAGTTATGATGAAAGGAAAACAATAATATAAACAGCTTTTAAACAATTTGCCTTAGCCTAGTTGCACATAGTCAAACAGTTTACTTTGAATTCTAAATTGGTGAAAAAAGAAAATTAAGGAAATTTTAAAACTTTAAGTCAGGTATTCATAAAGCGTTACAGGATACCTCATTATATTTATTTTTCCTTTTGAAGGAATATTGCTTATATTCTTTACTAATATTGTGACATACGACATATAATATATACCCTAACAATTTCAATTTATTAAAGAGACAGCCTACCGTTTGAATAATGGCTTCCGCAAAACATTGCATTTTTACTGTATGCTTACAATTTATATAAAATTTGTTGAAAGAAAGGGTATGTTATTGCGCTGCCAATTGCGTGCAGACTTTACTCCATAATCAACAAAGAAGTAGCATTCAAACTGTTCTTTGTATGCCGTAGCCGTCCCACAGCTGCTACCCACGCCCCTCACTTCCCATGACTTTGAATACGGTTGCAGATCAGTTAATTCTGAGCATTATCAACTATGACATCTCCTTAACTAATTACTTTTTCATCTGAACGTAACAATACGAGGCTCATTGACACGAGCATCCGTGCACTCCGTGCGGAGATCCCAGATTTGTAATACATTAGGACGTAGTATAACGTACAATTTGACTATTTCTTGTGATCGAGGCGAGACTTACCTAAGGCCTTTATCGTCTGTTCAGCCAAGCTCCCGATTATCGTACAACCCTACATTCAGTCCTTTCGTTCCCGTTCCGTGGATTTAAATACAAGAAAAGAAACTACGAAGCTCTTTAAATGGCCATCACATCCGGCATTCGTGGTCCCTCTAACATTGACCTGCTACATTTCACATTGGACCTCTCAATAACCGCAAAAGTAATATTAACATAACAGGCGTCATGCTATCTCCAAACCAGCCGCGACTGTGTTGGTTCTCAGACTTCCGGTGTAGTGTGGCTAAAGAGACCGAAATCTACTTTGATAAAAACCCTCGGCTTCTTCACAAAGAGGCACATTACAATTGGAAATATTCCAAGTTTTTGGCATCGGAGATCTCTCTTAATAAATATTTTTTCTGTAGGTTAATGTCTGTTATAATTTATAGGAGTTATGGTATAGAACTTTCATTATTCTAAGAGTGATTGTGGGCCGATGATTTCAATATTCAAGCTTGACCTCTCGCTACCGATTAAGAAGACATATTATAATATAAGTTTTAACTTTCTATTTAAATTTTCACGGTCGCGATCGGTGTAATAATAAAAGACAGCGGAGTGGGCAGGCAAATGGTCAGATCTGTTCGGAATATTACATTCATTACATCACAACTGTGCACGCCATTTCTCGAAAATTTACAATCTCGGGGACGGCAATCGGTTTCGGTTCTTTAGACATACAGGCTGCATGCCAACGGGAGATGTTGATTTAAAATCGAATACAAATACATTGTGGGACCCATTGAGTTAGGCAAGTCTGAAAATAGAACTGACTTACCAGCTAACACGCACACTTGCCGCCAAATATATTCTTATTAGAACACATTGAATTGGCCTCAAGCAAATATAACCTTCTTACTTGCAAAATGTTAGATGAAGTCGGGAGATGCCTTTAACTAATTTTCCGGTTTATTTTCGGCATGCTAACGTTTAAAAGAAAGCAATTCGGATCAAAGCTATGCAAAGATGCTATCGAAATAACATTTTGACATGGTGTGCATGATTAACAACACACATCTTAATCGATTGTCCTGGTCGGCGCGGTTTTCAAAGTCTATAATGAAAACTTCTGCGGAAACTTAATGTATGGTACATCATGTAGTGTGTATAAAAGTGCATGCATTCAGCGAACGTCACAACGACTCATATGCTTATGTGCAACAGTATTCTATGCATATTTGACAATATCCTTAAGTCAGTTATAAGTTCGCATAAGCTTATAAGTTTACATAATTGTTGCCCAAGGCAGCTGTATTCGAGAGTAACTCAATTCTCATTCCAATTTGATATAATTTAATTCCTGACATTGACGTAAGTTTGATTTAAAAGATACTAATGCATTTGCCCAATATAATGGCGCCCAATATATGGCACGTAACCATTTCGTTTTATGTAATATTTATACAAGCGTCATTCAACTGATTATCAGGCTCATAATGTACCTACGAGTTGGTAAATCTAACCTACAGTAGATATCCCTTCCGCACAACATATTGATTTACTATTCGATAATATTCTAGTTTTAAGAAAATTTGACGCAATGTGCACTTTCGGTTCAAGGCATAAAATGCTTAGCTAACAAACACTACCACTTTTTCACAATAAAATAAATTGTGCATCCATTTCGCTACGTTCAGGAATTTTCGGCAACTAACCTTTAGGCGGTAAAGCAGAACGCTTTAAGTTCTAATTTTCAATTTAATAAATTAAAGTAAATTCATAAACATTCAAGACATTTTATTGTATACCACGCCCGGAAAAGAATGCCAACAAAGGATTTTTCCGTGAATAAAAAAAAATTACGTTACGTTAACCTAATACTGTCCACTTTACTACTATCCTCTTCATCAAGATCTAGTGTCATCGTGATGATTGCTGCGAAGAGTGCTTCGATGCCTTTCCCATAATAACGCCCGAACGCACCTGAGATAGATACACCCTTTATCATACCACAATCATTTTCTCATTTTCTGATGTAAGCTTGTCACTTTGTCGGTCACTTTCCATATAAATTCCTTGAAAAGTCATCATTGGAATAATAGTAGGGTTGCGGTCTTTTCAAAAGTGAGATTTCCAAACCTCAAACCACACCCAGAAGTTATTTTTATATACGTAGAAGTGCTTTAGGAACATCAGAAAGCATCGCGGAAGTATCGCGACCTGCCGTCCAGTTTTAGGATTTTTATGAGTTCCGCCACTCTCTTTGGTTTGGAACAGCACGACTGTGTCCAGCATTATAAAGTGCTTGACAAACAGTGGCTGATGCCGCAGATGGCCACACATTCGTATAGAAACAATCAACAGTCAAGCCAAGTTTAAGCCCACACAGCATTATTTGACGTGGCGTTAATCTGTGTCATTGTTTTTGCAGCGCCATTTACCTTGGACTGCGACCTCGTTTGCAGATTATTATCGTATGTGAACCACTGTTTAGTTTGCATCTCTTTGAAAGTGGTTCCACTTCTTCTCGTTTCGGCTTCGATTCGCAGATGAAAATTCGATTCATTAAATTCTTCACTGTACATCCATGTTGTACTCAAACGTCTAGCTTCCTTTCTGTCTAGCCCTAAGCTCATGCGGCGCTTTTCTTTAATATCTTTTGAAATCGATTCAATGACTTCATCACCGATTGGTCAATCAAACCGCGACGCCCCTTTAGTATGGAAGCCTCCAGAGTGGAAACAGTTTTTCTCTTATTATCTGTAAAGTTTCAGTTTTCACCCACGTCCAAGTATAGTCTATTAAAATTTATGTTTGCACATTTATGCGACTCTAAAGCTATATGTTAGCGAAAATGCCATTAACCCTTTTCTTTGACGTGTTATTATTAATATTATTATTACTATTAGAGGAATAAATTCTAAGGTAAAGTCTCCACGCACTAGCATCCAAGGCTATCCAAGGCTTTATTGATAACTCCACCGTACTTGAGACTTGAGTCCACGACCATTGAGTTATTAAGAAAAATGAGTTTTTTCCACGAAAAATTGGTGTGTGATGCGCATACCGTGACAGCATACCGTGTAAGCAGAAATAACGTATTGTATAACTCCAGTAAAAGATACACTCAAGCTTTGATGATAAACTACCACATTTGAAACATAGCCGAAGCACGCCCGCTTGACAGAAGGTACAGCAAATGTGACATACTTAACACGGTGTAATCGACCAATATAAATACAACGACAAATAGAAACATAGTAAAATACGATACTTTATTGACTCTTACAAATTGCGATGTGTAGATGCTCCCCTAAATCTTTGTGTTTTGTCTTACCACAAGCTTCGTTTCAATTTGCACATTGATCATACTACGAATAAAGTGAAGACGTTTCGTGAGCGTTAACGCATTGTTTTCGCAGAATAAGAATCAAAAATTTTGCTTTTTCAAGGCTATCCACACAAGGACGAATTCTTTCAATATTATGATAAGAATGCAAGTCCGATTCCAAGTGACTACAAGTCATCGATTGAGACCAGTATTCGAAGATCGAAGGTTATAATTTTTGATGAATACAGGGCACATGGTAATGCACTCTAATTCTGTCCTGCTAACGTTTTCGTATGGGACTTCATGGAAGCGTAAAAAAATCACAATGTCATGACTCTTAAGATATTGCGCCCGTTTTCCAGCTTATTTACATCAATAGCTCTTGGTGGTACCGTCTAACGATAGTTGCATCCTGGAGGAACCCATAATAGAGAAGGGCGTCACATATGTCCATTGCCATCAATGTTAATGATAATTGGCCGCTTACTCAGTCCATCAGCAGTCAACCGTCAAGACTCAGTAATACTTCCTCCCTTCGTATTGGGCAGAAAAATTCATGCTGGCCTTGAATGGTGTTTTCCTGGAATAAAATTCGAAGAATTGCTGTCTTGCCCACACAGCAGTTGTATTGCTTATATTTAAGCCGGATAAGTTACACTGTTGCGTTCTCTGTGCGCTTCCTCTTAGTAAGCGATGGGAATCTGTTCAAAGTTCTATCACATCATCTTGGTTAACTTTAATCCGCAGCGCAAAAAGTCTGCCGACTCCAATCCTGGAGAGTGAATGATATGAAAGCGAGAATTCTTATTGAAGATGTCATTCTCTGATAATTAGTTGTATTTTTCAGAAGTCATGAGGTGTGTAAGTGCGATACTCTCTTAGCTACGAACGCAATAAGTGAAAAAGTATTCAAAAGTGATTGTACTAATTGCGTTCTTTTTTTTTGTTTTTGCAATTATGTTGTCAAGCTTACGCTTTCATTTGGGCTGTTGAACTTCTCGTGTCTCGTTTTGATTTCGATTTGGTTCGTGAACAAATGTGAAGCCCGTGAAAGAAATTGAGCCCAATTGAACATTTTTAATTTATTTTACTTGTAATTTTCTTTTCACTTTTATAATCAACACTTAATGAGGCATGCGTTGAATGGAAAGCAGGCTGTGGCAGTTAAGTCAATTATTATTATGAATTTTATTTTCCCGCATCAAAGGAAAAAAAGAGAAAAATATGGGAAAAGCTTGCGGTATGATGTTGACATTTTAATTAAAACGACATAAATTGATGGGAATAGTAGATGAATATAATAAAGTAGTAGTAGTAACGAGAAAATTAAATGTTAAATGATAACTGAAATGTCGAGACAGTTTTAATTCCTTTTAATAGCGTTAATTATAATAATGAGATTTCTTCCTTTTTAAAATCCTTCCCAAGCGACGTATATCGAAAGCTTAAATAGAAGCCGAGTCTATTTATTTATTTATTTCTTCTTCGTGCATTAGAACCGTGTGGAAAATGGCTATAGCGCGTAATGTTTTTTTTTTTTCGTACTATTAGAACACTTTGATAGGGTTGTAACGTTAATTGCAGCAACTATACGAGCAGTAGTGACTTGGGTATATTTAAACGAACACACGTGACTTTAAGCGTAATTTCACCGCAAACGTAAAGGAATTTAATTAAATGAATCTCAAAACATTTTTGTTTTTGGCTCTTCTTACAGGAATGGAACGATATGAATTTACGTTGGAATGCTAGTGATTACGGTGGCGTTAGAGATTTACGCATACCGCCTCATCGTTTATGGAAGCCGGATGTTCTTATGTACAATAGGTAAGTGGATTACATTTTAAGGAGATGTTATATAAATTATATCTGGACGATGGAGCTCCACCTTAGCGAGCCTATACATTGTCTTAAATGTGAAGACATCAAGCCGAGGAGAAGTTTTTGATAATCGCAAAACGGCTGTGTCTCGCATTGGTGCGTTACTGCAAGTATTGGCTTGCAACAGCTGTCTTCATTTCTTCATTATACAATTTTTATGCTAATCACCATCTATTTCCCTACATACTAAGCTTATGTCCTTATTTGAATGTCTTCCTCATTTCATGAATGCGTCGATCACTTACGGTATGTTCAGATTCTAATGGTCAGCAAGAACGCGTCAGCCACGTACGTCAACATTACATATTTTTGATATATTCAACTGTAGTATTTAGCCTCTTTCCGTCTTTCTTTCTCTTGTAGAGATCAGTACGATATTTTATTTGCTCTACTACTGTGTGACCCATCAATCACACTTGTACTGTTTAAGTGTACTATGACTTTATGGATTCTTAGTTATATATATTCCAAAGCTATGTTTTAGTTTTCACTATTGTACGTTGACAAGGATAACGAACGATACCATACTTAGGTAAATACCGACACAGTCATATTTTCCAAAGTTGAAGTTGTGGGAAAACGATACAATGGCTATTTCGCTTCAAAACCAGGAAGTGTCTGCTGGGAGAGCAACAGCCAACCAGAGACATAAGACCATAGGTGACCGTGATCGGAGATGTTTCGACTGTTAGCCTTTGCAACAAGTATTTTTTAATTAAATTTATTTCTTATCAAAGAATGAAAGGAATGAAACACCTGGTATGTTACACCAAATATAGCGATGTGTCCGGCTTGTTCTTCTTCTAGTTATTTTTGATTATTTAGGATGAAAATAGTTGAAGTATGATAAATTCTTTCACATTACTAATTTTGAACCACGTCGCTTTTGGAACGCCCCGTATGACCGTGCGAGCGTATGACCGTATGGACCCTGTGAAAGGGCGTGAGGCATTTAATTGTAGTAGTAGCCCAACTATAATGTTTTGACACAATATACGCCAAGGAATACTCTTGCCTCTTTCCTCTTCTGTATCAGAAAGTATTTGGAAAGATTAAACAAATCTGCGGCAGTTCAATAGTTCACAAAGTCAAATCCGTTACGACAATTTGTACGTAAAGTTTCTACTTTTCTTATTAGTATTTTCAACAAAAAAAAAAAAATCAATTAACTCTAAATCAATTAACCGTACATTTTTGAACAATTCGTCAAGAAACTTTCCATCGTAAATGCTCTGTATATGGATGTGTTTCTTCGAAAACAGTAAGAAAATTTTTTAATAAAGTGAGCTTATAATGCTTTCGACAATATCACTCACATCGCAAAGATGCACTGACATATACTTAAGGAAAGTAACATAAAGCAAAATTTAGCAATTTGAGCGTAAAAGTCTTTAGATGGGAGAGCAATTGGAAAGAAAATAACACCTTTTACAACGCTTTTAAAGGAAGTAAATCCAAAAACCTGGTGCTTGATCTGTTATATTGCACCCACACACATTGTCATCCATTGGAGAATACATTTACGTGCATCATAGAAAAACATCGGCAACAACATTAAAACGTACGGGTATCCAAGTAAAACATTTATATTTTACGCAAATGTAAGCAAATAGCACATGCTACTTATACAAATATACAGCACATAGCGCTTTTCACATGCAAGTCAAATAGAGCAGAACGTTGAAAGTTGAAATGGATTTGATTTATATATACATATATCGTTTATTTATTTACTTTGGATTTGGGAATGAACTGTCCCGAAGTCGCTTCGCATCTTCTGCCCCTTGCAGGTCTACTCTTCCTTAGTCCTACTCTTAACTTAGTAAAGAATTCAGATTCTGCCTACATTCGACTTTATATTGTCGCATTATATCCATCAGAGACGTTACACATGCCTATTTATGGCGTCAATCAACATTAGCCCTATAACTTGCATAGAGTCTTGCGATTGACAAACGATTTTCGTCGGCTTAATCTCATGGGCAGGCAAAGGCAATATACTCCGAAACGTTGCTTATGGCGGCAGAAATACCAGATGTTTTATCCCTTGCAAATAAAGTCGGCAAAGATGTCTCGGAATATTGAAACAGTTAGACGATACCTGCGTTGTGTGAAAACAATTTAGTCTTTGTGTCTCTAACCGCAGTTCAATATCTAAAATATAATCTGAAAATATAAAAGTAATATCTACTTCCAGTTGCGATCGTCCTGCTATTGTTGCTACCATTCGAGTAGCATTCTCTGTGCAATGGTAATAGCTGTGCGTTTGTGTGTACATCTGCGGCAACAACATTAAGAAGAACATACATTTTTCAACATTTAACAGACGTTTAATCTTAAAAAAAAAAAATATATATATATACATATATATATACTTATATATATGAAATGTCTAAAGAAAAAAAAAAACAAATAAATATAATAAAATAAAAGAATTTCGATTGTAAAATGGATTTTCGCTTCAATTAAAAAAAAAAAATTAAATAAAATGACTCTTCAGTTAAACTTCTTCCCGTTTTTTTTTTCGTTTATTTATTTTCATTTTTTTTCATTGTATATGTTGGCTGTAGGTACAATATTTACACGCAATTGACTATGTATGCGAACATTGGCAGAGCTGTTAAAATTAAAATGGGACCAACAAAGCGAAATGTAAAGAGGAGAACTTATATTGGACTGAAATCGAATTTTTTACACTCATCTCTCATTTATACGGGAACGAAAGAAAATAATAATAATCACTTGTGGGGCTGAGGTATAAATAGGAGTGCCTCACAAACTGCAAACCACACAGCACTTCTCTCTAACAACAGCCATGTCTACATATACGAGGAACAGTCGCTTACCAATTGTTACACAAGACTAGGAAAAACATTGTGGTTGGACAAAATCGATCCTAAATTCAATCATCCATTCCAAGTTTTGCACATTAATTTTGTATGCCAATATACTTACATGCAACGAGTTATGTCGAAAACCTTTAAAAGCGACTTTTTGCAAAGGAAGGAGGGAGCAAAAGTGGTCCGATCCAATCCACTTTCAATTGCGTTCATCCTTGGGGCAAAACCCCAAAATAACTCGCTATCTGTGTTAGGCGTCTAAAGGATTAGAATTCGCTTCAAAGATCACCAGTGGATAACAGTGTCCAGTTAACTATTTAGATCTACCATTATCTCGAATGATTACTATTTGCAGTCGTTAGATTAAATTAAAACTTTCGATCCGTCGGTTCAGGAAAACCAATATCTTTTTTCTCTTCTCCGAACTTCCATTTTAAAATTGTCTTAACTATCTACAGGCCTAATACTTTGTAAATATATACCGGCGTATTACTCGAATATTGGTCAGACTGCGATTTCTTCTTGTGAAGATACTATTTTCAAGCTTTACGCGACATTGCGAGTTATCCCGCTGAAATGTCCACAACAAGTTGAATGCTGCGAGCTCTGTGCCAAAAATACACAAGACACGATCTGTTTCTGCTTAGTTCGTACAAAGCGAAAATAATGAAATATGAACACAATACAGTTTGAGAAGCATGAAGCTCATTATTTTTTATTCAGTGCTATGGAACCATTAACATTGAGAGTAATATCGAATATCATTAACGTTCCCATTCTTGACACTAGCGGGGTGCACTCAGTTATGAGCTGCTTAGATCAAACGAAAATATCGTTCAAAAGCACTAACGAGAAGAAAAAATACAAATCAATAAAAGAAAAACTATTACCTTACAGCGTCAGAGGTTGATTTTTCGCAATAATGATGTTCGGTCTCGTATTGTAAAATCCTTCCAAGAAATGCTGAAACAGGTGCTTAGTTGAAGTGCGCTACCATCCAAACTGAATTCCACAAATAAATCCGCCTTATAGTTATGGACCTGGAGTTCATTAACTGCCAGAAGGATTCGGAAAATGTGCAGCAGTATAGATCCAACCAGACCCGAATAATTTCCGACAACCATTAAATGAAACAAACTATTTGCCTTATAAAAAACACTTTATCAAAATCACTTCTCATATACCATACCTAACTGTCGACAATGTGGCGTGGAAGGTTCGCTATTTCTCTTGCGATGAAAGCACTTGGACAAAGAGAATATGTAAAAAGTATACCCAAACCTGGGATACAACTTATTCGAAGACAAACTGCAAATTCCGCTGCTTTACTAAAAGACGTAACGTAACGTAAAAGGAATTCACTAAGCCGACTTAAGACCTAGCTGCAGAAGTTAGACTCAGCACAATAAATCTGTAAAAAATGACAAATAAAGTTTTGCATTAGCATTTATTCGGTATTTAATTGACAGAAGAGTTTCGTCCACACAACACAAGATCGGAAGATTGATGTTTCCGGGCATTTTCTTAGTCATCACAACCCTTTGCGACGAGCATGGTGTGAGGATTGTGATCGAATTATCAAAGCCCGTCCGTCCTTCCACTCAGCTGCATATTATGTGTTTTTAAATTTCTCATGCTGTGATAATTTAATCAAAAAATTTAAACGTTACGTACGATTGACAGAGAGAAAGAAAGACGAAGAACAAACCAACTCAACGTTGATATAACATTATCTGCAACTGCTTACAAACTGTAACAGATATCGAAGTGAACTTCTGAATGTGTATACAATACGTAAGAGTTCTACAAGTACTTTTATGCAGAAACTGTTATAATCGATTTAGAGACAAACGTCTTATTGACAAAAGGCGAACCACATTCGTATATATTTACCTAAGGCAATCGTATGTCGAGGGCTCGCTTCATTCATCTCAATATATTTATTTATTTATATTAAACTATCATAACGTATCTCATGAAATTTCTTTTAAAGCTCAGACAACCAAATATATGTCTGTGAACAATGGATCTTCATGTGCCCATATATATATATATACATAAATGTATATATGTATATATCACGAAAATATTCCAACACAAATTTACATAAATACCAAATGTTAAAATTCAAACAATACCGTGTGCTTATCTTTAATACCCAAAGAAACCATAACAACCCCTACAGCAATTTTGCTTAACTTATGCAGGAGGGTGGTAGCATTGGACGAGCTGAGACCTTTTTTCCTCCTTCTCCTTCCCTTTTTTCGTGTGGTTACATTCGCACAGTTTCGTAAACAGCAACAATAAGCAACATTACTTTAAGTGTTTATGCTGACACACACATGTGAGCAAAATAAAATTTGCTTATTCTCTCGCTCGGAAACTTTATTTTCGTTCTGTAAAGTTTTCAGGGTTTATCAGTTTACAAATTATGTGACGGCAGACAGTTATATAACAAATAGTTAAATGCTGCGTAAGCATAACATTCACTATCGTTATATATATTGCTAGTATTTGACAACTTTTAAATAGAATTTTGTGGTTTATTATAAACGAAAATTACGTAACCAAATATATTGAAATGACTTACAATTAAAGAGAGATAGGAGAGAGAGACTCTATTCACTTAATCGAAACCTGCTAACACCCATTGATCCTGCAATCGTATTTCATTGCGAAAACTTTATTACATTTAGCCTTAGAATGTAAGAAGTGTGAGGCCAGTGAACCAGTTATCCAAATGTAATTATTATTTAAATATTTTCATTAAATGTAACTGTTTTCAACTTGGAATTCTTATATGACAGTTCAACAAAAATATACTTTCATATGCGAGACAGTCGTATGTGAATTCTGGCCGATTGCCGATTGAGGCTAAATATAATAAACTATTAAACACTTCCACAAGAAGAACATATATACAATTACATACGTACGACGACATACATACAACTAATTTCGAAAACGAGTAACTAGTTACGTAAGCAGTTAATTAAAAGGATTAGGATTAGCATTCGGTTCACCGAATTCTAATGTACTTGAAGCGATTGCTTTCGTGTTTATCGAAAATAGTTTTCTTGGTTGTTTAGCTATTTGGATATGCAATGAAATTACCGTTGGTCACGGCCGGACGCAGATTAAATAAATATTTATTAATGTGTGGACGAGAATTACTTAAAGTCAACGAATGCTCTTAAGGGCTTTTTATTATGCAAATTTCATCCCTACAAAATGATGCTGGAAAATGACAAAAATACATGTCTATAGCTGTCAGAAGCTGCTCACTTCACATTATCCTGTAGATACATAGAGATATAAGAATCCATTGAAAGCTATCAAATATGGTGAATTCAATTCCCGGGATTCTTCCATTGCCGAAATACTTCTGCGCAGTGAACTATTGTCCTACAAGAAACGACTTTTCTGGTAATAATCCATATTGCAGACGGCTTAGTGAGAGTCTGCGCATAGACTGCATAGAGAATGTATAGAGAGATTTACATCACTTGGATTAATAAAATAAGAAATTACTATTAGTGCCAATAGAAGACAATCAAACGAACCGCAATTTAAAACCTTATACTCTGGCCAGGTCAATTACCAAATATGCTTCGGTCGCCGCCTAATAGACGTCTTGACTTATTTTAATCATCAATATGAAAATTTTGGCACCATGTAAAGCCCCCCTTTTTTGTGAGATCCCTTGCTTGTGGAAAATGCACAAAATACGATTACGTAATCGAGACTTCCTTCGGTACACTTACACATTTTTAGCATTTTCGACCAACTTTCGTCACGAGAGTTTCTTGCAGTTTAAATATATCTAGAATTTAAACAAAGGAATTTTGGATCTTGTGTTCTACAGTAGTAAACATTTGAACATTTCGCTTGCAGGTCCCTAAGCACTTTCAGCAGGTTTTTTGCATTTCAATCTTAATACCGCCAAATAGAGTTCTAAACGTTAACAATGTTCCTCTCGACCATGTTGATTTTAAAGGGTTTTGAAGCAAGCGTAATGATGGTAACCGGCGTTTATACCATAACGACACTGACAGCTGCGCTACTGCTATGTATGGCGCTATATGGTCTGCTATAAGCGCGTCCACGTCGATAAAAACACAATCTCTTAATAAGACTATTTGTCCACTCTGGTGGAGCCAATGTTTAAAAATGCCCCGCAACAAAAAACAAAAAAATAGATTGTGTAAAAAACACAAATGCACAAGTATTTGAATGTTGAAATAAAATTCATTAGTTGGCGAACTCGAACTCTTTTGGCTTATTATATACGGACTTTCTACTAAGGACCAACAGCTAAGGTTACGCTTCTAATTCAATCAAGCGTACACCATCATTTTTTTAAGCTTTCTCGTAAATTATTTTTTGCCCCAAATTTCTCATAGATGGCCTGCGTTCCTGTACTCATTACCCAATCTGCAACACACCGACAAACTTTTATAATTAAATATTCAATTGTGTAAATTTCTTTGAGTCACATGGAGTAAAAGTTTTAACTTCTTATTTAAATGCTGTTTAGTAATAAATCCTTATTTTCACGTTTGCATGCTTGCATGAAGATCTTGTTGAACTTAATGTAAAGTGGCATTCCATGGAAAATTAGCTCAGCACTATCTCCAAAGCAGAATCTGCATAACCTGGCATATAAATTAATAGACGATGTGCCACCAGAAGCCAAAACTGTAATAAATTACTTGAGCCCTGCTCGCTATTATATAAAATGTGCAATAAATAAGTATAAGTACGTTGTGCACAAGTATGTGGATCCGAACACAAAATATATTACTTTTTTTTAAATATTCGATTAAATATTTTTCATACATTTATCCAATAGTTTCTAAGCCTTACATTTATTTATAATATTTTAATTTAATTCATAATAACTGACGTTTTTTCACTGTTTTGCCTTCTCCACATATGTAGTTGTAAGGGCAAGTAATTTTCATAAGTTTTATAATATTTTTTTACAAAATACATCGACTTAATACAGCCACACAAATGAAAGAGGAAAGTATTGTACCATCAGGTAACAAACGAAAGTTCTGAAAAAACAGAGAACCACCAAAAAACAAATAAACAATCACGATTTGGTACGTATGCGTGCATATGTGACAAATGAACATTAATAATAATTTCTGAGACATAACAGGAATCACAAAATTCTCCCACGAGGAACAGAAACTAATGTGTATCAAAAGATAAAAAAAAAAATAAACAAGGACCGCCTTCAAGACAGCAATAATAAAAAAAATTTGATCTAAAAAGTTTTTCACTGAGCTTAGAAATGAAGCTCTAAACTCAAAAAACTAATGGGTGTGTTCATAGAAGGTAGTTCCTTCTGTTTTTTTATAACACGCTCCGAAATCTTATTTGAGGGATAATATCACCTGGTATCCATTAAAAATTGGATCATCTTCCTAAACTTTTTTAAAAGGAATCCTTTATGCTCACTTGTTTTATCATCGCAAAAAAAAAAAAGACTCGAAGAAAATAGAATTTCGGTACTCTATCATATTGGGTAAGCATTCCCGACTTTTTCATTTTTATACATCTGTTGTGAGATCGGCCGTACAGGGAAATTTTCATACCCATCACCGAAAGATGAGTTCATTTTGTCAAAATGTTTTCGAGATCCAGAAGGAAACTTCAGAGAAGAAGCAACTTCCGAAAGATCCATGCTTCCATACTTTCGTCTCGATTATGCTGAAATATGTAACTTGTTGCAAACCTTTAATATAAGAAATACAAAGCATAACATACGTACGTTAATATAACATAGCACATACCAACAGTAACGGAATACAAAAGATTAAAGAAAGGCTATTACACACTAAATAAGTGATCTGATAAAAATATCAGTTTTGGCAAAATTGCACTGGAGGCGCGAATATTGCACATATATAGCGGATTCGACGTTACCTAGCCAATGAGTATGTAAAAAAAACAAACACAACATTGTGGGTTAACCTTCCAAGTGGCAACTCTAGGTTATTCAACTCTGCCAATGTTAGCCTTTAGCTTAATATTCATAAACTGGTGATAATCTTGCATTTTTCCATATTCTCTCTTTAGCTACTCTCTGTACTGTTTCCTTACACCAGAACTATTTAATTTCAAAAATATTTCTGAGAATGTCACATTAAATATTCACTACGCTTTAGTAATTTGATAGAGAAGAAAAAATGTTGGAAAAAAATACATAAACATTTTCATATCCTTTTTGCCTTTTTTCCGTTGCATGTCTTCCTATATAACAACATTTTTTCTATTTTTTTTATTTTTTTTTTTTTATTGTTTTGTTCTCTTTTTTATTTTCGTCAGTTTTCGTTTCTTTTCACTGCAACACAAAAACCTTGACTTTATTACATACACAAGTCCTTCATAACATTCGCTCACATTCATTCAAATCAGAGAGAAATGTACTGCGTATGTGCATGGAATGCTTCAATTTTCTCACATACATACGCATGTTTAAGTTTACCGTACATATATACGTATATATATAGTTCTCAACTCATTGCTTTTATTTTCATTTCTTTTGTTATTATTGTTATATGGGTTTAGTTACAATAACAGCAACAAGAATAAAAAAATTTTTATATAACGGATAAGTAGCTGCAAGCGATGACATTTCATTTCATCATTTCGTCATTTAAGCAAACATAAAGCTAAAAATGTACACACACACACACACACACACACACGCACACACTTATGCACATACTTATGCATATAGATGCCTGTATAAAAATTTCTATAAAAATATATGTATAGAGTCATCGAGAACAAATATGTAAGAAAGAACGTTGTAAAGTATTGTTCTAACAATAGGTTTACATACGACAAATGCCATACTTTTGGAATATTTATACTTATATATGCATTGCATAACTGTGTATCTTTCGCTTTTTTCATGATCGGTTATATATATACGACTTTTATTTATTTATTTATTGTAATGTTCGTAACATCTGTTCAAATTCGGTTCCAGTGTTTTCTTCACTATTAGTTTTTTCGGCATTTATTACACTATTTACACAATTATTCACTTGTTGACTTAAATGTTTTTAACCCTAACCGAAGGCAAATTAACTTTGTCAATCTACTGGGAATACTATATATATATATATATATATATATATATATATATATATGGTTGTGTGTGTCAATATTAAATGCATGTCGAGTTTTTTAATCAGAACGTCACTCATCGAACTTTGCTTCAAATAATTGAAAAAATCAAAAAATTGCGCTGGCAGGATGAAACTGAAAATGAAATTCTGGGAAAACCCATATCAAAATTTAAATAAATTTCTCATAGTTACATAGTATAGTTGCGAAATATCAAAAAAAATAAATAGAAAAATAAAGAAATAAATAAAACAAAGGAGGTTAAAAAAAGCAAGAAATGAACGTAAATAACGCGATGTGTTGTAGAAAACAAATTTATAATGCAACGATGTGGTTTCACCTTATAATGCGGGTAAGGCATCTGCACCGTGACTCTTATTAACTTCGAAGAACTACTCCCACACTTTTGTTCGAACTTTCACACTTATACGGAAACCATTTTTATATACCGTATGCCTTTTTTGCTTTTCGCGGTGAATAAGCATCTAAAGACGTCCCCTCGGGGCAGTGCGAGACTTTAACTCGCTAAAAACCACCTTTAATCCTACAACTTTCCTATGACACGACCGCCATTATATACCTTCACAGAAACCGTTGCCCTTTACGTACTATCTATGGGCCTACGTTGACGCTCTGCGTTTCTTTGTTTCCTCAGTACATCTGCGGTTTCCTCAGTACATTGACATTATCAGAGAGAGAAAGGTCTCCAATCTCCGTCTATAGTCTATATCGTTCGCTGTTGTACTTCGGGCAGACAAAGAATACATGTTCGGTGTCCTGAGTGCAATTACAAATAACAATAATTGGTTTATAAGATTTGGGCTCGGTCTGCTGGCCAATGTAATTGGCTTGGCCTTCTTATTTCGCCTCTGAAAGTAAGGGCCAACCCACTTTAGCGTGCTTCGGGGCGTTTTTCCCAAAGTACAGACCTTCATACTTCTGATTGCTTTTTTTTGCAGGGCTAACGTCCGCAGACTCTTTTTCTTTCTGCCTTGTCTTAATTGTTACTTTACCTTATTTTTCCGTGTGTGTTATGCTATCTGTAGCCGCTTTTTTCGGAATAGGTTTTCCTAACCCATTTTGCGCCTTTTTTGTGCAGCAGGGCCACAAGGAAACGAAGTCTGTTCTTTGCGTTTATACCGAATTTATCACGAAATCAATTAAAGGCGTCGATCGCGCAGTTTAACATACATTTTTCTTTATTTACCATTAAAAATCTTCACCCGAAATAAGTAACGAAACGGAGCACTTCAGAAACATGTCCGCGCGTTACGAGATCAAGTCGATCAATCTCTGTATTTATATGTGTATGTAGGTATGTATATATATATGTGTGTGTGTGTGTATGTTTTCGCTATGCGACCTGGAGATAGAAATCTGCCAAATATACTAAAGGCCGTTGCCAGCAACGCGCACAATTCGCCATCTACCCCCCGCACACACATTACTTCGACCACTTTCCATCGCAGGACCACCATCCGGTATTACTTCGCGGAGGGTGGTGTCAGTTAGTGCATTTCGTATGGTGGCATCTCAAGAGAATAAACTATTAGCTTCCACTACCTCCTCTCCACCCGATCGTGCGGCCTTTCGATACATCGCATTATGTTTGGAATAAAGAGGAATGTCCGTCTTCCTTTTGTTGTTCTTTCCCATCGGGATTGCCAAGTCCTTGTCGACACTAGCCGCCGGTCTTTCTTCATGGGTTTTTGAGAGCGATTTTTGTTACAACGTCGTTCGTGGATGCACCTCGTTTCATCTGGCAAAATATCGATTGGGATGATGCCTGCGATTACAAAGACGGCCTCTTCGAACACTGTTCGCAATACACATATCTGCCTTAGAGTGAAAAGGCGATATATTCCTGCCAACTTTCGGCACTTTCGGTGAGTGCACTCGCCCAAACTGAAATCGCAACCTGTACCTTCCTTCCAGCTTTTAAGGAGTCCTTCCTAAGTGAATGTATTTCCTTATCCCACCAATAACACAGTTTTCCTCTATTGCTTTTAGTGGATCTTCTCGGCACAGCTGCGTCGCATGCCTCAGTGAAAATGTCATTGATGACTTGCACCAGTTGGCTTGTGTCCCTTCTCTGGCTTCCTTCAAACCCATTACTAAATTCCAGATGCCTTCGTCAAAAAATGAATCATTCCCGTTCGGATCCGCGGATTCAGGTTTTCTATGGCCCTTCGCGTGCCTGTGTGTAGACGTACATATTTTTTTTATGTAAACTGGAGATAGCAATCTTGAAAGATACTGCTGGCTCGTACCAGCGCTGCCCATGTCACCTATCTACTACACCCTTCCTAATAGTTAACGTTTTTTTAAGACCTAAGTGAGTTCTTTCCGCCAGAAAAATCTTTCCGTCGTGACGTGAGATGGCTTGCTATATCTTCTCTCATCTCGTGAGAATACATAACATTATTGGAGACGGCTTCGTCGAGGCAAATGTTTCTTCCTTTTGGATCAATAGGACTACTTCTCTTATCTGCTCTATCTTTGATATCGAAAAACATACCGTGGCGAACGCTGTTCGTGTAATCTGCATCCGGCGACCACTTGGATGTCGTTATTGGGGCGGCACTGACGACAATTACATCACTCTTTCAACCTATTTTTTGGAAAGTGCTTTGTCAATGACTTATGAATTCACATTCGTGTTGAATGCACTTACTTGCATTTGGGAAGAACCAAATAAATTTCTAGCTGCACGAACAGTATTCCTTAGACCCCTTAATTTATTACTTTCTTCATCTCCACCTGCTCTATCGTCGCACCTGCTTCAGCCAGCTTGGTAATAAAAACGGGCAAAATATCTAAAGTAATTAAAACATAACTCGTGAAATTCAATGCTTGGTTTGTAAAATTGTCTTAATCAGAATATTCTTTTCCTTTATTTAAGGCGCGCAATGTGTGCGTATCTATCCTCGTTGAAACATAAACTCATATCTGTGGAAACAGTAAACCAGCAAAGTCACTTGGCCGGAGTGTATTCTTCTTTATATGAAGTAATCGATCAAAAAAGCGTATGTGCGTGGAAGTTGTGAGCTTTTCAATCATTTAGTAGTAGTTACCCGTTTCCCAGGCTTCGTTCTTACCACAGTTCAAGGGAAGCCAGAGCACAAGAGAATATAGCTGTAAAAGGCAATGAATGAATGCATCGCGAACATTTAGCCCAACTTATTGTCGAGAAATAAATAATTGTGTTGTGTTGAAAGGAATCAACAGTTTCGCTGTAAACCTAATATCATCTTTTTTTCTTGCTTACTTTTGTTAGTCGACGCGCTTGTTTTATTTGCTTTTTTTGTTTACTTTCCTTTGCCTATTGTATTTGATAATGTGTTTCGGTTAAAAAAAAAAAAAAAAAAAAAAAAAAAATAAAAAAAAAAATAAAAGAAAAAAAAAAGCAGGAACGTGATGGTCTTTTAAAGCTGCAGTGCAAAACATTATTCGTCTCTCACCGTTTCCTCTACACTGCAGCCAACTTTTTAATAAAAAATTCAAAAAACTTCCGATTTAGTTGAAACAAAACAAAAAAGACAAAGACCGTAACAAAAATCTGCATTAATCAACAACAACTGTTATAACGTTGACAACAACGGCATCGTAACAGCAAGCGTCAACTTTTATAATTTTTCAAGTCAATTCTTGTCCTATGTACGTATAATGATTTATATTCAAAAAACGGTATTTGTCTTCTTTTTTTGGTTTAGTTGTTTTTTGCTGAAAACCAGCGAAAACAAAAAATCAAGGTGAAATCCTTAACGAATAAAAGGAAGGGATATCGTATTCAATTTGGATCAAAGCGTATGCTAGAGTGCTGTATAATCGCCCCTAATTCTGCACTGGTGTATGTGGAAGTATAAATATGGCCTATGAATGCGATTAAGATACTAAAAGAAAGAACTGGAAATGGAGAGATAACGAACACTTGTTGTTAAATTGATATCATCTTCTGGGTCATTCGATCTAAACTTGTTCGTGCAAATGACTTAACCGAACGTTTTTCGTATGCAATTCTATAAAAGATTATACTTGGGATTAAAGTCAATCATTTCTTTTCAATATCGACTCCTTTTTTGAATCTGTCCAACCAGGCATTTTGTTCACGTTTATTACTCTTACGACGTTTGATTAAATTTGTGAAATCCTACGCAAAAGATAAGCTTCGAACCATTTTCGCTTTAACTGCGTGTCTATAAAAATCCTAATGGATTTGAAACACAATTAGGACGTGACAAAATATGCAAACTCTTATGATTACGCGTGTGAGTTCCAGTTATAAGATGCCAGTTTGTTCGACTCTCATACATTTCTAGAACTACCACAGCCGGAAGACTTGAGGTAAAAAGCGAGAGAGATGAAGAGAAAGAGCTGCAACTTAAGCCCTATACACCTATAGAAGGTGTACGTTTCAAATTTGGCCTGATTCAAAAGGCACTACACTTCCAGTTTTATCCCAAGGCGGCTGTAATCTATTTACTTCTGTGCAATCGGCAATCGGAGTCTCAACACTGAGGACTACAGTGACAATTGTTAATTTTTTTTTGTAGTACCGATATACGCCTATGTATGATTTTGTGTTCGTATGGACAGACCTATTCCATTTAATGTAGACTTAATGCAAATCTCCCACAACATTGTCGATAATGTGATATGCGTTTATAGTGATTGATCATATAATGTGTAACAATATCCTATATTAGCAGAACACTTGGGCTTACGTCCACACTAGTCAGTATGCAGTAACATTATTACGATGAACGGTAAAGCAGTGGTTTGTGATTTGCAAGGGGCTACAAGATAATGTACTTATTTTGCATAAAAGAAAGGAAAGCACGCGAATTGAAGTCTCTCAACATTAGTTGCAAAGAGATACAAACTGTTAATAAGGTATTTTCCACATTACCAACATTCATTGTTGTTGGAGTGATATTCTCGCGAATGACGCAGTATTGTGCGAGAACGCGTGTGCGTGTGTACGTGTTAGGTGATGCGTCTATCCAATATGGAAGTTTGTTGTGAGCGTAGCACGTTGCAACAATCACAATGACTCGTTTAGAGAGAAAAAATGCATTGCTTGTCGCGGTCGAGTCGTTTGTCACCTTATTGCGTGGTTCTTTATTCGCACACTCGCCTATAGAAAAGAATGTCGTTTTAAGGAACGTCTAAATCGACCAATAGCTTATCGACGCCACGATGTGAACACGTCATTATACATCTACTCCCGAAAACTGGAGATGTATGACAAATGGTGGGTCGAACTCCTTTGCAGAACACTCGGGGGGAAAAGGATGAAAACCCTTAGAAATTATATTGTTTTTGATAAATGTAACATTCTGAGTCAATTTAGTTATGTCTGCCTACTAATGGCGTGTTCTTAGAAATTTCATAGTCACGATATACTTACTATGTATATACCCACGAAAATCAGGTTGCAAGTGATCTGCTCAAAAAAACATCTCTGAAAAGTGACTTTAATATATTGACGACTTCAACTTGCAATTTTCGAGCAGATATCGGTTTGAAAGTCAACAAAAATACTTATAAGGACTAAACAACACACATTCCCATTGTTGTGATTTGTGTTAAATATTCGCGATTAACAAAGCGCCTTGTGATTGTTATGTATTCGTTTGCGCTGATGAATTTCAATTAATTCGTACACAGATGCTTATAAATAAATTAATGCAATAACGTAACTTTCCTAATTGTTCCGTAGTTTTCTAATTATGGCATGATTCCATTCGTTTTTCTTTGTCTCTTCTATTTAAAGTGCTGACGAGGGCTTTGACGGCACCTATGCTACTAATGTTGTAGTGCGTAATAACGGTTCTTGCTTATACGTTCCGCCCGGTATTTTTAAATCAACATGCAAAATTGATATCACCTGGTTTCCATTTGATGACCAACGCTGTGAAATGAAGTTTGGTTCATGGACGTACGATGGCTTTCAGGTAAGCAAATAATTACTTTTAAGGCCTCAAAAGCAATAACCCTCTAATTTTTTTTTTTTCCAAGTACCTTAATAAATGTAATGTTTAATTTTCAACACTTGAGTTCAATCTGAAATCATAGTTCAACGTAAAGGACAAAAACATAAAGCAATATAAAGATAAATAGTTTGAAGTTTAAAGTTCGTTAATGAACCGAAAGGTCATGTGTTTACCTTCACGTGAATAAATTTTGTATCATAAAAAAAGTGATACTTGCGTCTAGTCTTGACTGTAGCAACTCAAGCATTGCTCAGTTCGATATTCAGAACTCAACTACACTTCATTCGAAATTCCAATCAAGTCCAATCCAGAGACAAATATCACAGGCAATCTGCCTTCGTAAACCCGCAAATTAAACTAAAACATTCGAAGATTTTGTTAATTGTTAACGGATGCTTCCAGTCATTGTTATTACATACCGTACTCATAAAAATAGTTTACTCATCTCTAACACGCTCGCAACAAATATAGTATATTTAAGCACCGTGACACTTGGACTCCGTAATCTAGCCATGTCGACTTACCTACAATTTGTGTGCGTGTGAATCGCTTGTTGCTGTTCTTCATTCGTACTTTTTAATGAGTGAGAAAAGCCAAAAAATCACCACACTATCAAAAAAAGATAAGAGGCTGCGCGAGGCAACTGCGAGCTGTAAGAATTTCCTTTTTTCACATTTAGTTACATGGATGATGGGTGAGAAAAGTCTCATCTCACCTAAAATGAAAACCCGATCCGCATAATACTCACAAGTTTTTAATTTTTGATCTCATTTCTTTATCGCTTATTGCAAGAGACGACTAAGCTGTTAATTCTTCATAGCTGTCGCGACATCCGCTAAAAAATTGAAATCACTTTCATTCACTTTTGTTTTGCTCCCAAGATGTAAGCAAAGCGCAGCTCAACCGCTTGAATTTAATGTAGAGCGAAAATGTCAAAGGAGTCAATAATAAAGCAAACTAAAGTTGCTTAAATGAGTTAAATTGACTTTGACAAGACTATTAACGCGATGTGAAGCAATTACTTTGCCCAAGGGCATGTTATTGCGAAAATATTCATAGGAAAAAACATATCGCAGATAGCGTAACCTATATGTTTTCTGGAGAAAAATGAAGAGCGAAAGTTATGTAGACATATAGGGTTATCTGGGTTACTTGAACGCTTTATCTGAGAAAAGCCACTTGTCTCTTTTCGATATCGTCAGGATTCATTCGTCAGCTCAATTAGCAGATACTTGTTCCATATTGGTTGTACTGTTCCATGTTCGTTTTCGGATAAGTTGTGCAGGTTTCTGAAATAATATATGTTATTTGTATGAAGGTATGCGTGTTCCAATGTTAGCACATGTGAGCAAACCTACCTCCCACAAAGCATATTAGAGTAATGAAATAAATACGTGGAGTAGAATGCTTCGTTATCATGTTGCGTTTGCAGAAGTGTGCTTCCTAAGAGCAAATAGAGAGAAAAATAAAGGATAGTTCCTCAGCACAAAGATCGCGCTACAAACGAAATATAATTCCTATGCTGTTCAAGTGCTGCCCCGCTTGTGCAACAGAGCGCTATAAATTCATTTGAAAATGCATTTTTAAACTTGTTATCAAAATGGAGCAAATTAAAAATGAGAAATTTTAGAAAAATCCCTAAAAACATTTTATATTTATTTTACATAATAATAGCGTAGCTTAAAAATATGCAAAAAAAAAAGACTTTTTATCAAATAAATTTAATTGGTAGATTTATTTCCTTTGAATAAATGATTTTGTAATATTTAATGTTATTTTTTGTGAAATTTTTAATAAATTCACTGTTATAACAAACGGCAAATTCCGTAACTAGCAAATCCGCTTAAATAAAAAACTAAACGTGAAAGAATTATCCTAATTTCACAAATGCGGTCACTTTTCAATTGTTTATTAAATAAACCGCAAACATATTAAAAAACATTTTTTTTTTCATTTTTTTTTTTCATAAATGAATATGCAAATGTGCACTTTATTAGCTAATTGAGATTGTTTTTGTAGTCATCAAAAACGGTTTGTCAAAATGTTGAATATATGGAATGCATAGCACTAGATATCGGAGCCTCCTTAGGTTCTGTAGGTATACATGTAGATATGTGCTTATAAATATATCATATCACTCAATAAGTCTCCGGTCCGGTAAATTGTCGTTTTCTTAAAATTTCATTATTTACACGCACTTATATTGCTACATAGCATTTACTGTTGATGCTTTGTCCCCTTTGAAGATAGTCTAGTCGATGAATAATATATCAAGCGCATCACAAAACACGAACGCCACAGCCTTCCAAGTCGACTTTTTGCTTTTGATCGTTTTGGACGAATTTTTCCGGTTACTGTTCAATCGACTAAAATGATTCCATGTATCGTTCATTACCTCATGTCGCACGAAAAATCATCCTTAATCCGCCTGAAAGACGAAGCGCTCTGAATCGTCAACGCTTTATTACAAAAAGCCAGGCATATGCGATACCCTCTCCGAATGGGGCTTTATCATGGTCACATGTTCATGCAAAATAGCACATTGGGTGTCTTCTGATATCATTAAAGTGGCGGTTATCCCACGGAACTTCAGTTTTTGACCTCCCACAACAATTTTGTGACCTCTCTTATGTCTTCTGGAACAACTGCCGAATTCGCGCAAGCGGAACGTTGAACATCATCGGTTACCACCCACGAACTTATTTTTTCGACAGGCAGGAGTCGCTATGAAATCTTTCAAGCTAACGGTAGCTGTGTGAACAGACGACTTCTTTCAGATTTTAAGTTCAAACTAAGCTTAATCTTTCATTTTTAAAGCAAAGCAAAATAAAATTCCTCAACAGATATTTCTTACTTATAAACTCGTTAGAGTGCGACCCACACTTTATTGAAAAATCGCATATAAACGTGAGAGTAAATAGAAGGGAAAGTAGAAAGAAGCGAAAGTAAAATTTATTACACATTACACGTTAGCTAGACGGTGTACGTTGATGCTATGCATACATATACATATATGTATATGAAACCATATTTTTCAATCTCCCTGGACAGTAACTTTTTCCCTTGATTAATAAAATAAGATTTGTTTAACTCTCAGAGATGAATTACATTTAATAATCGCGGTTCCTGCCGTGGTGCAATATCATAAATCAAACAATAGCGGATACACTGATAGTGGAAATCCGTTATTGACCATCAACGACATACCCACGCAAATATACATGAATAGTAAATACGAGTTTTATTTAAAGGCGAATAACTCGCACGCATTTCTGCATATTGCATGAATTTTGATAGGTAAATAAAATGTTCAAACAAAAAAAATGTTAAAAATTAAAAATTTATTTAACCAAACAGATAGTTTTTAATATATCGCGAATAACGAACCAGCAGACAGGCCGAGCTAAACGGAAATAGTCTGATTTTTCCGCAAACAAAATTATATCGACATCCACACTATGTGTAAATTTTTGAAAGTTTTTTTTGATTTTACGTTAATTACGATTTTCTTTTAGTCTAAATCGGACTAATTGAGTAAACAAATTAAAAGAAGATCAATTATCCGATTATATCTCACGTCATAGTTACATTTATGAGAGGAAATAATTCCAATTAGTCGGTTAGTTTAAAGCCCTAAATAGATCCTACCTATCGGGGAGTCTGAACTTATGATCGCGTTTATCAGCTTCAGTGTCTGACCAATTTAATCGTACTTATCTACTCTTCTTCTTATCGTTTGAGATTCAAGCTCAAAATTCGAATTCGTCGATTAGCTTAAAGCCCTAAATAGATCCTACCTATCGGGGAGTCTGAACTTATGATCGCGTTTATCAGCTTCAGTGTCTGACCAATTTAATCGTACTTATCTACTCTTCTTCTTATTGTTTGATATTCAAGCTCAAAATTCGAATTCGTCGATTAGCTTAAAGCCCTAAATAGATCCTACCTATCGGGGAGTCTGAACTTATAATCGCGTTTATCAGCTTCAGTGTCTGACCAATTTAATCGTACTTATCTATTCTTCTTCTTATTGTTTGATATTCAAGCTCAGAATGTCGAATGTAACCCTTTCCTTACTTTATTTAGTTAAGAACTTTTGCAACTATGTGTACCTTTCTGTCTTTTGTTTTTTTTTTTTTTTGTTGCTGCAGTCACCTCCAACATTTGAGATAAAGTAATAAAGGGAAATAATTCCTTTTTAAACAAATAAATACAAAAGATCGTATTGTTTATATTTTGCGCGTTTTGTTCGTTTGTTCTAGAAAGTTTCGTTAATATTTTTCACACATACGTACACACATCAGTTACATATAGGAGTTATTCAAACATTCCATCTAACTTTCAATTTTTAAGAATTGAAACGAAAGTTGGGAACAGAAGTTTTGTATATTGGACCTAATGTTTTAAAAAGTATGCTTATGTAACATACAAACACCAATATGTGGAAATCGTAGGAAAAACTTTAGAGGGAAAAATCGAAGAGCAAATTCAACGCTTTTTTTCTATTCTTCTTTCACATCCTAAGAGAACAAAACTAAGAATGATTTTTGGTTGATTGCCGCCAAATCAATGATAGGACAAGGGAGAAATATTGGTAAGAAGACAAGCAGGCGTAGGTAAATCAATCTCGCTATTTCATGCCTGGTACAATACGTTTTCCAATGACTTGCATATATTTGACGACTTGCGACATGGAGATATATTTGCTTTAGCCCATTAGCGATTTTTGCTTTAGCTCCTCCTCTGGTTGTGTTTAATCCAAAAAAAAAAAGGAAACCAACGTTAATGAAAAACAAATGAATGCAGATTAGCTTGAGTGAGTTTAAAGATAATACGAAATGAATTAACCCAGTGATGAAGTTTGGAAGGCGTTGCATTAACTTTATACGCAAGACATGGTGTACCAATTTCAATGCGTTAATATCTCATCTTGCGGGTGTCTATTTTCCTTCTTTGAGACGGAAATCTTTCTACATCAATTTAAAAGTAATATCACATCTACTATCCACCAAACTCATCTAAATTTAAAAGTTTATTATTTCTGGAATTCGTGAAGATCGTTTTTCTGAACACTCATTGCGTGCAGTTAAATACAACATCAGTTTTCAATCTTCCATGTCCTCTTTCACCGCTAATAGCTTACTTCCACAACTAGTCACAGTCCCTTAAGCCAACTCGCCACATGTAGCATTGGCGAAATTATAAATGGCTTTTGCCTTTTTTGCTATAGTAACGTCCTTCCAGGTTTGCTTGCTGCTACGATTTACCCCGGGGTAAAAATGTTTGCTTTGAATGTCTGAATTGAAATGCTTCGGTGAAAGCGATCGGATTTTGATTAACAGTCGAAGCTTTCAGAATTAAAAGTCACATCCATATTTAGAAGGAAACGAAATGTCAACTTTTTACCTAGAAAGGTTGTGCAAAGCACGAAGATCTAGATTCTCCTCTCATCTAAGCATAGAAACACTGCAAGAAAACCTGAATACTTCCAGAATTTTTAACGGGGAAGATGATAAAGAAGGGAAATGATGATTTAAGCTTGACCTTTTTTTTCAAGCATCGTTCAAATTTTCACTTTGTTTGTCGAACATTTAATTATTGTTTCCGGAATACTCTCGAACCCGAGCTGATTAAATGTCTTACTGATTACGTGGAAAACCTTTCTATTAAAGACATTAATAGACGGTATGAGCCAATGTGCCAATGTATGTGTGCTCTAATCGAGATGTATTTCTTATGCCAGCAGAAGGGAAAGTCCGCATTCATTAAAATCTCATAAGTAGACGCCAAAGTTCTCTCATATTAAAGGTAAATTTTTGCTTTAAAGTAACTGTCTCTACATAGAGATGGGAAAAACCATATGAACGTGGAACGCTAAAAAGAAATGGAAGAAGAGGACCACTCGCCCTTTGGTTGTAGGATCATAAAATTAATAGTCCGTGCTGAATATTTGAGCAAATAATTCTCTTGTTCTTTTTTTTATTCCCCATTACAAAATGATGGGAGCATACTAGGTTCATCATTCCGTTTGTGTAAGAAAAACTACAAACTGTGGACTTTTTTAATGTAAGTAAAGTTCTAAGTCCTCTACCCATATCCATCCAGCGAAATTTATTTACCGCATCGTATTAGAAAATCCCAAAGAAGAAGAAGTGGAAGAGTAAAAACTCTAAACTAAGGTTTGTTTCAAATACGGACGGCGTAGTCCTGGGAATATGTTATATCCAACTTGAAAATACAGAAAACAATTTTGCTCAACATATCAAGGGCTGTTCACAATTTGATGCAAATAATTTGCAAAACGAATTAAAAATTTTCGCTCGATCAATCAGTCGAAAGACTCTATTTGTTGTGAAGGCATGTGAGATGCACCAGCCGAGATCAGCGACAAAAACATATCACTTTTATTTGCTTTCATTGCTTTTTTTGTATAAATTATTTAAATTTAATTGCTGAGCTTACATCAGAACTACTATATACAAAGTTTTTACATATTTACATAAAAATAAGCAAAGCCTTGGGACACATATTCAAATCCGTCACAATAAGAAAATAGCTCTCGCACTTGTGCCAATTGACCGATCAAGAAGATCTTCACCTCGAATATTCGGATAGCTGCAGTAGCTTACTTTACAAGATCAATACTTATCTCCAGGAGTGTGTGTGTGTGTATGTGTGTGCGTGTACGTGTTACGCAATTGACAAGAATATATTGAATACATTGTTGCCTATGAGTCATACGTCAATTTTTGCGAAAAAAGCACTTTCTTCTCTAAAATCAAGCACACACACACACATATACATACGATATATAAGATTGTTTGAGGTTGAGAATTAGTATGGTAACAGATACTCGTAGGGGAAACGAGAGCAAGTTAATTAAAAGGCTCATCAATTGTCAAAATTATTTAGAGTTAGCTGGTTTGCTGCAACGCATTCCGCCATGTGTCACCATCTGAATAACCAAAGCGATATACTCCGGCATCTGGTAGTGCGTATAAAAGTGGTATTATTTTTTTCTCTCTAGACAAACTAATTGAATTATTTACATTCGCATTGTTGAGCACACACATCCACGCATGCATATATATATATATATATATATTTATACATCATATGTGTATATACACCACATGCAAGTATGTTTACAAATCGTTAGTTGCGATAAAAAAGTGAAACATTTCCACTATAACTGTATAACTGTGGAAATAAATTTTGTCGTCAGCAAATGAAAAAAACGAAAGGAAAAAAGGAGGAAAAAATGAATGCAGCTCACAAACAAAAATAAAATAACATAAATGCTTAAATGCTTAAATGCTTAAATAAATATTTAAAAAGAAAATCAAACAGAAATTGAAAAATCAACTGACAATTAGAAAATTTGTCAAAAACGAAATCAAATTAAACCATGAATTTTCATGCAATGCTCGGACAATATAAAATATTTACACGTGCAACTATATAAATATTAAACTGATTATATAAATAGAGATGAGAAAAAGCTTTAAATGAATAAAAATCGATGTTAGACACTCGCTCCAACTGAAAAAATTGAATAAAACAATAATGCGAAAGTGAAATGAAACGATTTTTTGATTACGAAAAGCTATTTATTGCATTTAAAATGTAACAAAAACACCCGCAATTTTGGAAAAACTGCATTTACCGGCGTCATATACATGTGCTGTGACTTTTTGGGTGTGAATACAAACAACACAGACGAATAGGAAAGAAATTTTATTCGGGTTCGGATCGAATATCGTAGCACCTAGCAGTGCGTCACTTATCTGCGTTTGCTGCTTTCTTTAGTTCGGCCCGAAGGGAGTCGTAATAAAACTAGAAAATTACATATCAGAAAAAGCCGATCATCACAGGCATTGTTTGTTCTGTGCAAAATGCTTAACTAAGCGCAAGTTTAGTCTATAACGCAATTGTGGCGTAGAACGTGTAAAAAGAATCTCGAAATTTCCTCATTGCCCGCACAATTTCATCAGGCGAACAGGATCGATAATCATATCTGCCATTCAGAATACGCAACGAAAGTCGGGACATGAAAGCCAAGTAAATTCTAGAATAGAATTTTGAGTTTTATGGATGACGGGATGAGAAGTGTGTCAGCAAGGCTGTAGGCTGTGAACCTAAGTAAAGAGAAAACGAAAGAGTTACGATCACTGGTTAGACAAGCTTTTTAATTTGTAGTGGTGTTATTTAGCAGCACATAAGCAATGCAACTAATACTCCATTACGAAGATTATGAAAAATTTATATAAATTCTGGAATTTTCGCGTGTGGCACTATAGTGTGTGCAGTTGATGAAGAAGATAAAGAAAAGGCTTATGAACATCCCATCGTTCGAGGAAAAATCATTGTTCAAATTATCTCCTTTTTCAATATTTATTCAAAATCTTGAATCAAACTCGATCAGCTAGCTATAGCTAGAGCGCATTTGCGAAACTCTCGCCCGGCAGTTGTGTCAAACGTATGTCACGTATAGCATGACACCACCTTTTAAGTTGTGAACACGAAAAGATGAATTGAAATGATTACGAAAAACAAACAGAAATTCAGTTTAAACCACACTCTACTCGTTAGAACAAATTACTACTTTGTGCCAAAAACGATGTTATTCTCACATAAATTTACAATTTTACTTGTATATAATTTGTCTTTTACTGTTGATTGAAAATAGTTGGAAACGGTTTTCTTAATGATTCTCATATTCGTGCATAAGTATGTGCATACATATGTATATTCCTTCGGTGAATTGAAAATATAAATTAAATTCTTTTTTCATTCTTCGTTCAATTGCTTTGCCAAATGCTTAAAAAATTGATACATAAAGATATTAAACATTCATATGCAAATACCCGAGGCTAAGAATCCAAGGAGAGCATCCAAAAGTCTGCCTTCGAAATTTATTGTCTACATACGTGTCTCTTCTTTGCACAAAGTTTATCCTTTATTGATTTTCCTTTTGCTCTTTTTAAGGCTTCCTTGCTTTCACAGATGTAATGCGCTCTTGGAAAGTGTGCAAAACTAATCCGGCTAAGATCTATTTTATTTGAAAACACCACATTCAATGACTATGCACTAAAGATCGAGTGAGATTTTAGTTGGCATTCGCCATTTCGTCGATTAGCATATTGCTGGTTAATGTGTTTATGCATTTGTTTCCAAGTCCCGTAAATGTGTTGTTCAATTAAACTATTTTGTTGTTAGCAAACACGATTTTTGCTTACCTCAATTATTAAGCGATTTCTCCATTTTAAGTCGCTTATGGCTTTAATGATGCATTTGCAACAGACCACAACATCTCTAAAGTTAATATCCTTAAAAATCCATTAATTAGTGTAATTTATTAGAAGCCGTACTACTCTACATTTCATCATACGAAATACTCTGTGCGACGCTAGTGAAATTCAGTTTGCCTCAAAGAAAGGATTACTACAGCTACAGAGCTGCTGTACTGAAAAGTAGCTTACTTCAGTGAAGTGCAGTCGCAGTGAAAGCTTAATGTTTTAGTAGCTCTTCCAAAAACCGAAACAATACAATAAGTGTTCAGATGTACATTTCCGTATCTTTTGGTAAAATGCAAATTTAATTAAAGCATAACTATTACAAAGCTTCATAAGCGATAAAGTCACCATCACTATATAGGCTCTTTCACCGCTAGACACTCGCCAATTTCTCAACCAATGCTCATCAGAAGGAGACAGGTCTAGCGAATACGCTGCTAACAGGCGACACTCCCTGCCCAATTTGAACATCACTTCCTGGGTTGCTTTTACCGGACACAAAAGGACTCGTATGCGAACGTTCCACCACTGAAATTGTTTGCAGGAAATCTCATAAACCACTTTCTAATTGTTCCACAGCTAATGGCATTTTCAGCCCAAACCAACTTGTTATTTCCGAAACTTCAGCCGCATTCTTTGCAGCTTAAGACAGAACAAACTGCAGTGCCGCACCTGACATCCATTTCTTTAGACTTTGACATATTTTGAAGGACAACTTGTAAGCGATTGAAACTTACATCATGAAAACTTCAATATCTCCGACATTTTGAAAGAAATACACGCCACAAGTAGACTTTGTAATGCAAACAATTCCAACACAAACAACTTATTGGTAGATCTATTTACTTAGGCTCCCTTTGTAAACTGGCAGCAAACGAATATTCGAAGCGACCAATCACTTCATCGTATTGTGAGTGCAGAGAACAAATAAAAAATATACAAATATCGTTATAAAAATCATAAACTTTAGCTTGAAAAGAACTACACTTTGGTGTAAGCATTTGTGACGCATTAAGTGGAGAGAAGCTTAGGTATAAAAATTTTGAAGTTGTATTGCAAATGCATTTGATTTGATATGACGGGAAGTCTTCGTACAACATTCACGTATACCACGAACACTGAATGTTTCACTACGGATATTAAAACGTTCACCTCTGCGAGCAGAATAGCATCAGCAGTCGCCTGAGAGTATACATGTTTCTGCAAAACAGATAAAGTTGGCCTTCAATAACAGTTTTTCTCCATGAATATCGTCGAAGTTTCCATATAAGTTTTGCGTGTCGCGGAACAGTGCTTTAATTAACAATAGCTCGCTATACCAGTTGTATGCTGTTGCATAAATATCTCACCTGTTAATGTGTAAATAAAATAACTTGTATAACCGTTAATTGTTTGCTTCGCCTGTCAACGTCTGTCTCGGGGTGCACTTAAGATTAGCAGTTCGCATAGTCTGCCGTCACACTAACTGTGGAGCGGTCTAATTTCCCTGGCGACCAATACAAACTCTTACACCTCTTCTTCTCTCTAATCGATGCTCAAGATTACACATAAAGCCAAAGAAATGAAATTAAGTTATAAAGAAGAAGAAGAAGCGTGTTGTTATATAGATGTAATTGTAATACGTGTATGTTCGTGTATGCACGCATATGCGGTATCGTTTACCTCGCTATTCAACTTAAGCATGAAGATCAGAAAACTGTCTCCAACACTTGTCATCAATACTTGTCAACAATTTATGTAGAACGTGTTTACAATTTATTTATGACAAACAAGTTGACTGCGTAAATAAGTTGTAAACTCATTCAAGTTTTCGCATGTGCCGCGAACGCTGATATACATACCAACGCCATTTATCCGATAGTTTTCATTTTGAAACTATGACTACGTTACAAGCTCGTGATGTTGCTTAAAATTCAGTTCACAGTTCACAGTTCACAGTTCCGTGGGCTGGTTTTGCTCTCATCTGACAACGACAAAATTGAAAAACTTGCAACCGCTTGAAAGCGAATTTTGAACACCTGCTGTCTTCCATACGATAAATAAATGATATGAAAATTGCATGGGCAACATCTGCTGTCCCGGTGCGAGTGCAATACTTGATAATGAAAACTTAACTAACGGTGACTCATATTTAAGTTTGAGTTTTAGGAGAATTTTTGAGAAAATGTTTGTTTTTGAGATATTAAACAGCAGATGGGCAGGGCGGGGCAGACAGATATGGAAATATGCCTTAGTTGACTCGGAATTTCCTTTATATTAGGAATAGCGAAAGGTCCTTGGATGCGTAAAGTTGTTGTGGTTGTTACAAACAGTACAACAATACTAATATATTCGGCTTCCTTAGCGGAAAAAATCAAAAAAGAGCATCGTTTTAATGACAGTTTTTATATGGAAGCTTTCAATGCATTCCAAGATTTTCGCTGCATCTACGTTTAACTTGTACGTCAATGCTTAACACTTTGTTTAATGATAAAAACGCTATGATTGAGGTACACTGCGTAGTTTTACGTGAAACACTTACGCACACTCGCATGTTTACACAGACATTATTACAAATTGGTTCAATCTATATATTGTACACTTTTTTGTGCGCCAAGTGGGCCAAATGGGCCAAATGGTCTGTATTGCTGGTCTGTTAAGTTAAATTATTTTAAAAATTGTAGCTCTCTCTCTATCTCTCTCTTCTTGATTTCCATTTTTTTAAAGAAATTTTATTACAAATTTATTACTATTTAAATTTAAATTTATGTAAACTGCAAATTTCTAAAAATTTCTTTTCTCTCTTTTTGCATCAATTATCCGTTAATGAATATCATAAAATGCATCAAATATTTGCCTTTCATTTTATATTGCTGCTGATTATTTTTCCTCTATATCATCGTAGACAGCAGCAACAACAATAGCAATAATAATAATAATAATAATAATAATAATAAAAGCAACAGCAGCAATGACTATAACACAACTAACTGTAGAGTCATCAATTACTTTGTCATCAATAAATTAAAATTCAGTTGTAGTGCTACGGAATGTGCAAAATGCATTCGTTAGTTAAGCAATACAGGTGCTTAATGCTGTCGATGCTGTTGGTGATGTTAGTCTTGTTGCTTTTTTTGTTGTTATTATTACTATTATTATTATTGTTGTTATTATTGTTATTGTTGTTATTGTTGTTATTATTGATGTTACTTTTGCTATTGCTGTTGATGTTTAATGGAAAATAAATACATTTGTCATCTATATGCAGTAAAAGATGGCATATAGAAAACTTTTTCCTTGCACACGTTAATCTTGTAACATACATACGATGATGACAACGACGACGACGATGACGACGACGACCACGCCAACGATGATGAGGACGACGACAATAGTATTGCAAATAATGACAGAACGTTAATGCAGAATATCCTTATTTGGAGATGCATTTCACTTTGCTAGTCTTTTTCGATGCTTTTATGCCTTTTCAATTATCTTTGAAATCTTTCTTCATTGAAATGTAAAGAATAGCACAAAACGTAAATGATAATTCCGTCAATGCTTTGACGCAAACTAGACGATAAAAGTAGATTTTGATTTTTATACCCATCACCAAAAGTAATGATTGCAGCAAATTTGTTCTGAGCTGCTTCCCACTCATCGATGCACCTCGATATTTCCATTACACATACAGACATTAACATTTTCTAGCGCAAACGTTTACACAACTGTTTTATTACATTATCTCTATTTATTTATTTATTTTTTTTTTTTTGCTCTTGTTAACAACTTTGACAAGAAATTTTTCTTCGGCTAAGAAATTTTTTAGGAATTTCGCTCTGCTGTTAAGAGCGGTTTAATTTATTCCGATTTCCGACGTCAGGTCCACCACAACACCGCTGTTCTCCAGTTCTCCAGATGCACAAAACGCCATTCAAAAGCGATTACCCTGCCCAGAAACACCGACACCCTAAACGGATTGGTATGCTCCATCGTTGATTACACATTTCTCATCTTTCGAGCAATTTGCGGAGATCACACTACTGAAAATTATTTCCTTTTGCTATGAATTATTCATTGAATTCATTCATATTTTTGCATGTGACCCACCGATACAAGCAAGTAGTAGTGCGAACGACTTGGGCTTGGTGAGATGGCCGCATGGACTAGCACTTCCGAGCTCATTGATTTCAATATATCACGAACCGGGCTGCGCGGAAAGATCCACTAGTAAATGATTTTATGTTACAAGTAACTTTTGAAAGGCAAAAGGTTCAAGTCAAGTTCACTAGCTGTTCGTAGCGTCTGATATTGAACGTTTCACTAGGCTGCAATAGTTCACAATAAACCACACCATTCGGGTCCTACCAAATATAGCGCATCGTTTTCTGGCGAGAGCGATTCGTTCTTAGGCCCGAGGTGAGTGGTGCCCCTAAGTCTACCCATGACTTTTTCTATCTGTATGATGCAAAAGAATTTCCCCGTTTTACCGTTCAAGACAATGCGCTTTTTGGCACCAGCCTCGACGTCTCCGTCGTTAGAAAAGATGCGATGTGTGTTGATATTACGTCTGGTTATTGTTGCCAGGTGTTCAAATATAAAAAATCAACACAACTTCAGACATTTGAGTCTTCTTCCCGAGCGAGTATTCCAAAATGAGGAGCCAGGACACATTCATAATCAAAATAGTACCCACCAACAAAAACTTTAAAAGGAAGAAAAAAGAAGTATTAGAAGTTCGCTGAGCTGGATGGGTAAGATTCATCGTTTAGATTCGACAGCAAATTCCCTTTTAATTGAGCGGTTGATGTATTGAAAGCTCCCAGTATATTGAAGCGAATAAAAAAAAAATTCAAGAAATATGAAGAACAGATTTATGATGACGACTGGCTTTGGTCCAAAATAATTAGCGAGCGCTCCCTAACAGCTAGTAGTATTATTAGAAGGCTTCAAGCGCTCACAGGCAGAAGTCAAAACTATATTAACGGACTTAACCTTTTCTTCCGAAATTAGGTCCACATACAGCGTTGTTTAGAAAAGAGGCGGTAAAAGCAGTGTAAACTATTTTAAATCAAAGTTTTATTAACCGCTAGTTACACAATATTTCCATCTTTTTGAAGATTATAGCTTTCGTGTGGAAATGAAGTCTGCTCTTTTCTGCCCTAATAATGGAACACTGATTTGGCATTCATCAGTTGATAAATGTTAATGAGATGTGGCAATCTCGTAATCATCTAGTGATGATATACTTCACCATATTTCAGTTCAGTGCTATTAATACTTCCTGGATGGGTTCTTCGATACGTCGCTTAGCGGAATTTTGACGTCCCCTCTTTAATATTCGGCTAAATGTTATTAGTTACTATTGGCCCTTTTCCAAAATGGTCAGTTGGAGTAGAACGACACTTGATAGCACTTTACGCCATTCTGACTCCACCGAACGGAGAGTGTTGTTGTATGGTTTCGTTGTCGATGTTTCGTAAGTGGTCAGAAACATTTTTATTTCATTTGTTTCTCAGCACATCCTTACTTTCTATTACTCAGCACATATCCATAGGTATTCATATGGCTAGAAGTCAAGTAAATGATTTCAAGTAAAATATTTAGCTATTTTACCATACTTATGACAAAAAAGAAGTGAAACTTAATATACGATTAAATAAATATGATACCTATCGTGAGTTTGTAAAGGTTTCCTTTTTTTTACTGCTAATAAACGAATTCTGCTCACGAATGGCGACTAATAAGCGAATTTATCCAACCACCTTTGCATCTGTGTCTGTGTCTTTGTCACCAACAATGTTAAAACTGTCGAAAATAGTAGAAAATTGTCTTCACGAAAGTCTTCACCGATGAGATTAGGAAAACACACAACACTTGCATATAGAAGAAGATTGCATAACAGATTCTAATATGTGAATCGTGCCATTAACTCTGGATAACTTAAACAAGATAATAATTTCTTCATTTCAATCTGAGAAACGAATTTCAACGATTAAGTAAATGATAAATTCATTGAAATAAACGGTTGCTTTCGCTGTCAAAGTTGTTCTAACAAACAAACTTTATAGAGCTCTTTATCTTTTTTGTTTGTTGATTCTCTTTGCCTTCAACGGATCGATATTCCCATAAATTCTAGTTATAATGAGTCGATTTTTTGTTTTTTTTTTATTTAGTCTCCCTCCCTTGCCACGCATCATCAACTAACAATCTCTCGAAAAATATATAAACTATTTTATAATCACTTCCTTTATGGAAAATTTTTACAGCTCTTAGCAATTATTGCTAAGAGCGTTATTAAGCTTCCCCTTCGGTTTAATGTTTTACAAAGTTTTGTTATCATTTCAAATTATGTTGATGATGAACAAAGACAGGTAGCGGCAATAAACCTGTAAGGAGGAATCAATATGAAAAATAATAGAAATTTTGGTAAAATTTTAGAAATAGCACGAAGAAGAATGCAAAACGGAGGTAGTTAATAAAAGCACATGCATTTTATATGCATTTTAGTTATTCATTTTCTCATATTTAAATAATAATTTATGACGAACAAGTTTTCTTTATAAGAATTTCCCCTTTAAAACTTAAATTTTAAACTTCCGAAAATCGTTCCGCAGGCAACAAACTCCAAACAGGGAGATTGACGATAAAACTCTTTCATGCAAAAAAACAAAAGGGAAAAAACGAGAACAGTGGAGTCTCTCAGCAGGGGAAACGTCAAAAATCCAAAGTTAACTTTCATTTCAAGAATCTGTGATGCTCACTTCAATTCATTGTACTTATGAAGCCGCAGAAAGCATCAGCACACGCAAACAATAACATTCGCTGTATGTGTTGCGGTAGATTTTTGCACAATGCCCCATTTTTCATTTCGCAGTTTTCTACAAGACAATCGCATACACAATCTCCACGAACAACAATAACAGAACGAGCAGAACGTTTTCTTTTTTTTCTTCTTCTTTCCGAAGGAGTAAAATGTTAAAATGTATTAAACTTAAATTTAATTGATTAGATAAGAAACAAGTTGGAACGTGTGCTTACAGGGGGAATTCCCCGCTCCTGGAGAGATCTTGTGTCAGCTTTCAGAACAACGTCTACTATGGATTGTAAGTCAATGTCTTTGCTTATTAAAGGCAGATAATAAGAATAGTTTGGAAGCGTCAGCACAGTAAGATTGAAAATACCAAAGTAGTATGTAAGAAAGTGATATTAACAAAGTAATATTTTAGGCAAATTGTAATGCCTTTCATGTAAGATCATGAACGTGAACATGAAAGTAAGAGAGAGAATTCATGAACAACTCTGCAAAACAAACTTTTCATAATCCGCCTGAGGGGCCGCGTAGGCAAGAGTCTCGACTAGCAACTCAATGGTGGTGGGTTCAGATCTCAAGTGCGGTAGGGTCTCTAATAAAGCCAAAAGCCATAGAATGCAATGCTAGGGCTTCAAGACTTTAGTCTTAAAATGTATTCTCTCGCTAAATTTATACATTGATAGGAACGATGTCAGGCAAAGATCGTAAATGGCAATCATAAAATAGAGATATGCAGCCTAATACAAACATCCCATCAGCTTACACACAGCTCCACACACAAATACATGAAATTATTGCATTTCTTATGTACCCGGAGAAACATATTGCTGCACGCAAACCCCACAGTGGTGAACAGAAATTGTCTTTCCTAATGTCATTCTTTGCGGGGTGTGTAGCGCGGGCTGATAGTGATAGTTGGTAATTGGCAGTGTGCTAATTTTTGGACCTCCTGCGTCAGATAAAGAAATAATTGGTTGTATATATGTAGGTATGTGATGATAAATTCACCCTATGGTGTACGATAAAATCAAAAACACTAAAAGAAATGAGTGTGAACAGCAACTATTGTTCCTGACTATATATGAACGAATATATTCTTGCAAATGTTATGATCAATTTCAAGCACCGTCTTTCTTAACTCCTCAGATAATCGTGTATTCAAGACGTGGATAAATAAGTTGATGCTTTTTCGTCCAAAATCTTGTCGCCGCTTGGTGCATCCATTGAAAAGTATTATCTGAAGACCTTTTAAGTCGTTCCCATGAAACGAACTCACTTTGCTGCTTTTTCCAGTTCGTGATGGAAACCACACAACTATTATGAGGTTCGAGACATCGTTAGCCGTCACTCGGTTAACCCACAGTGGTTGAGAGAGCCGAATGCTTAACCGAAAATTATGTCCCTAAGGAGAGCCGCTGAGATTGGAAAGTACGCGGGCCCAAATGTTTTATGTCCGAAGAAAATCTCGTATCTTAAAATTGATAAGCAATTACGGAAATGTCGTATCGCAATCGCTGATCTCCGACGTGTCTTTCTAAGCATTGCAAGCATTTGATTGATTTAATAAACCAAGCCATAAGGCTCTTATAAATATACGTGTATATCACCAATACTCGCCAGAAATTGCAAGACCTGCTTTAAATTTTACCCATATGTGGCATAAAGACTTAAATGGAAACACACACCGTAACATGCGAAATGTTTACGCACACCTATATATGCATTAAGTCATAAATATTTTATGTAATAAAGTTATGCTCTATGGGAGAAAACAACTATACTTTAGCATATTTTTAACACGTTTACAATGCACACACACGCGCACAAAAGCTAGCTGAACATCATAGGGAGCAACCGTAAAGCCTTGAAACAAAGTGTTGATAATATTTACGCATCTGTTAAACTTACACTAATACTTGAATGTTAAAAACGTTCTGCTGCCAGTTTATATATCTGTATATACGTGTCATGACAATGAAGCAGGGAAAAGCAACAACAATCACAACAAAGTGAAAATAATTTAAAACTTTCTTCTCCCGCGCAAACATCCTCGCTTACCCTGTGTAAGAAAAACTACTCCAAACAAATAACATAAATGTATTTGAGTACCGTAGCACAACAGTGACAGCTTTGTATGGTAGGTAGCCTTGTTTGTATAGAAACGAATGGCTAAAATTTCTTTATGTTACAGGAAAAAAATATGAACAAAAAAAAAAAAAAAAAAACACCGAACAAAATATTTGTAACTCTGCTCCCAAGGTTTTTGTTAGCAAGGTTTTTTATGGACATACAACACATAGTATAAGTCATTTTATGCTACCTGCAGACAAGGCTAGATACGAGAGTAGTTCATCTCTACGCTTGAAATGTTTTACCGGGAATGAAGAAGACATGCTTAGATACTCACAAAGATGCTCAGATGGCCGCACATAAAAATACATAAATAATTTTTTAACTGAGAATATATTGTGTGCTGGGCAAAAATTGATGAGACCTTGAAACACGCACAGTACACAGTAAACATTCAAAGAACACACTAATTTGTTAGCTAAAAATGTATATAACAGATTGACGAGACCTGAATCCCAATTTTCTTTATTTCTCTACTCTTTATTATCAAAAACATACATACGGATATACAATTTGAAAGTACTGCCCAAGCAATATCTTCCTCAAAAGCGCTCTAATAATTTCGACTGAGTTATTAAAGACGCATAAGATGATGTCTTGTTTTAAATTTCTGCAATCATTAGAGGTCTGACTATTACTGACTGGTACTATTACTGACTGATTATAGCTTTGTACAGAAGCGCCGAGCATAAATATCACTTACCTTATGGTCTAGTAATAAGAGCGAACTTATGTTGTCTTTCTTCGCTTTAGTATATAGGCATTCAAGAGATGCTCAGCAGCAATAGTATAAGTTTCTGGCGAACAATCTGTGCAAGCAGTTATTTACGTTGCGTTGCGCGATATATCACAACAACTGGACTAACTGAAAGATAACTTTGTGTTATTCTTACATAAAAGTTAGTAAACAAATAAAAAGATTAAAGTGAGTCGTAGCCCGCCATAAAATATCCTACCCCAAGCAACACTAATTGATGCAATGACTGTTCGAAATGAGCCGTCATAGGTCGAAAAAGTTTTCCGATCCCAACCATTTTCAACAGCATTCGTTCTTGGACCAAACCATGTTAGTGTATCAATTTTCTTTGAAATCTCTTATCACAAAAATTTGCACAGACAATCCAAAATCGATTCAAAGGGTGATTTTTAATCGGTTAGCATAATAAAGGACAGCTCTATTCGAAGTTCCTTTGGGTTGCTGCATACAGCTGCAATATTCGCTTGTACCGCAAATGGTGCACGATACAAAAATATTATGGTTACCTGACTTGTTAGGCAATTGTTGTTGTATGGAAAAAAACCTATCTTATGTTCTATATTTTGATCAAAAATTACCGATGATTCGAAATACTTCGACACGTCTACGAAGCAACGCCCGTTTATAAGCAACCATAACAACATAACTAACTAATTACTGCTTAAACGGTGACTGCACAAAATTTCGTGACAGAGTCGTGCGGTCGCAGCACATTCAATTTACGTGTAATTCACGCTAAACAAAATATATTACGCGCACGTTTATAAATTGCCTATGAGCAGATTCAATCAGATCTCAAACGTGCCCGTTTGCAATGGATGCAAATTAATGCAAAATCGAACTGTTTTCGAATCGAATTTGTTTTCGTCAATAATTTACACACTGAAGCTGGCATTTACGTTAAATAAATTATGCTGGGCTTTCCTCGAAGTGACAAAACAAACAAGAAAAAGCATATGAATTAATGTACTCTTGACTCGTATTCTTTTGCCGGCCGAGTTTCTGGCGAATTTGCTGACCACGAAATAAACTCCAAATGCAAAAAAAACTCCCAAATACAACACACATACAAATTTCGTCTTCTCAAGGTTATACTGCACTTTATCGCATTTTTCGTTTTTCTTTTTTTTGTGATTCTATAACGTTATGCATATTTGCTCATGTTCCGTCTTACCAACATACATGTTGCTGTGTACGCTTCTTAACAAGCAACAATGTATTAATTAATTGCGATTGTCACAATCTTGATATGTGTTTCGTTCCGCTCGTTGGTTGCAATCAAAATTACTCAGCATCGCAAAGCATAAGTTTTGTTCGAGCCCATATCAAGGCATATGTTATCACTCAACAGTTTATTAATATAACCGGACAACAACATCTATACACATGCCGCCATCGTCTGCTGTAGAACCCTAATCATTAAATTCGAGCTCTTTAAACGAACGAACCTAAAGATGTTATGCAATAACAAGTTTTAGACAAGAGCGCACAGTATTCGCGCAATCCATTAATTTGAAAATTCGAGTAAATAATTAAAGCGCCGCTTTATCTGCCATAGCGATCACTTCTTCATTCGCTCCCACTGAGCCATAGTTGATGAGCTCTAATATCCCAATATTACCATCAGAAATTGAATTCTTTCTATTCCAAATGGCGGAATGTAATCCCACCTTTTCTTAGCTTTTATTGTCGACATCTTGCTATACTTCCCGTAAGCGCGTGTACGAATCGCAAATACAAATCTTGCAACTTAAGCACACAAAATTTGGCTATCGTATCGCGGTAGGGAGTAAAATAAGCTAATACGGCCCGAACCCTTGTGGATTTTCGGATTCCCAAGCATGGCAATCTTATCGATTGACAAAGCCTTCATGAGCCTCCTCTCAGAAGATAATTCTAAGCGAATGTTGCTCAACAATGAAAGCGTGGTCGTCTCGTGCAGCGCTTCATTCTTAAAAACCTCGAACTGTCACCTGTCCGGCAGTCTTTTCGTCTCTTTGGCAATTCGTTTACGCGCGCCGGGTACAAAATTCGAATTTTGCATGAATTTTGAGACACCCCCTATATTGCAGCTTTTCACATATCAGAAATTGCATGCAGACTTTCATTGCGAAAGAACTGGACGTTCTATTCATTCTCGTTCTAAACGAGAGCCCATAGTCAGCAAACGTTGATAGAACATTTTTAAATTTAAAAGGCCATTGTACGATTAGTCAGAATTCTAGGCCGGACGTTAATGAAGTCAAACTGAATTCGCTAAATCTGTTAAGATATATTTATAGAAATTAATAATTAATTCATTTAGAAATGTGCTCACCTTTGAAAGGCGTACTCTTATGAACGTTAAAAAATCCTTTATATTAAAGTGTGGTCTCCACTCATATCGAAATATTTCTTTCTCGTATATTTAGTGCAAATTATTGCTAACCCCAACCCCAGCAAACTTGTTGAACTATTTTATGCAATAGAAACGCGCCATTAAATCTAAAGCAATATAAAAATAATATTAATAATAATAAACAGTTATGTTCGCAGAAGCACTTGACTTGTCAACGAGTGCACGAAATATAAATTTTACAGCAATCAAATGAAAACAAATGAATCAAATCAAATAAAAACCACTTATCAAATAATATCTAAAAACTTTTCGCAAAAAAAGGAAATAATAGTGGAAAAGCGAAAAACACATACAATGCAAAATTTTTAATATACAAATGATCTCGACGGTGAACAAGAACACGAAAACACGAAAATCAAATAATCACAAATGTCATCTACACTCACTACCGGCGTTCGCTTTCATAGCAAAAATATCAAATTTTACTCGTGGTGTTGTAATTGTACAATGAAGCAAAAAGGGAATAAAAGAAAAACAAATTCGCTGGAAAATTAATAAAAATCAAATCATAGACTGCGCCGAACTGAATAGAAGAGAATAGCAGAACAGCAGAACACAGAGCAACTCACTCAATACCCAAAAAACGTACAGCGTACAACGTACAACGTACAACGTTTTTAAAAGTATGTCAACACACTGGGAAATAAAACAACAGTAAAAAAAAGAAAGTATTTAACAGATTTTTCTGTTTTCTCATTTACATTTCGTTAGCATAGAGCGATGCCCCAAATAAAAACAAGTCTCTACTCAGCGCAGTTCGACTTTGTAGTACTCATCACTGACCTAAGCAATTGCCGTTACTTCTGAACAAAACAAAAAAAAACAATTTTCACGACGAAAATCTGCCACGAACTTTTGCAAGGCAACACCTTCGCTTTGTCCTTCAAATGGTTCCTCTAAAACTATGTCCAGCATATAAGCGAATGCAAGTAGCGGTAACTTATAAGAACCGCATTAAAGGCCGCTCGCAAGCAATTTCCTCGTACAAGTCAGCTTACTTGAGATAATATATCTGCCATAGGAGAGTGTTTTTCAACTGGCCACGATACACGACAAATAGAAGTCAAATAAACCGCAAATAGCTGAATATGATATAAGCGAGATATGCCCGTTTTAAGGAAGCATGATTCAAGCATGTGAATGAGTTAATATTACCGCTCGGTGCGGAGTATCGAAAAGGAAATTAAAAAGAAGAAGAGCTTAGAACATAGCTATGCAATAATATATTTTTTATTTTTCCGAGGAAATGATGGGAAAAGTTTTTTGACAACCTAAAATTATGCCAGCAAAAACTAGAAAATAACTAACCCCTAAACTATGTCGTAACAAAATAATTTTAATATTTCAAAATACGAAAAATACGAAAAAAACAAAAAAAACAAAAAAAACAAAAAAAAACGGAATTCTTACATTACTGCGGCAACTGAAACCATTGTCGAGTAATTAAAATAAATTGTAACAAATCTGAGTTGGCTTAAACACTGCCTTTCTTGCTGCATAAATATTTCGAAAATTTTTGTAAGCAAAAATGGAAACTGTCGCAAAACTTTTCTTATTGTTGATGTAACTGACTGAACGAAAAAAAGAGAGACAAACAAAAAAAGCAAAAAACAAAAATAATAATAATAATAATAATAATAATAATAATAATAATAATAAAAGTCTCTATAGAAAATAATCAACAATTTTATGAAACATGTACTCGCTTTATTACATTTATAGGTGTGCACAGAGCTGGTATGTGTCCACTTACAAATGCTTCTGCCAGTCTAGCGATTCCTTTACTTTTTAGAGCAGTTACCGGAAGAACTGTATTCAAGGATAATAAACGATATAACAACTCTAACCAAGGAAAGCAAACGGAGCAACTAAACCGTAAACGCTATGCTGGGAAACAACCAACTAAATGCTGCGAATGCTGCTAAACGGATAAACATGTATGCTTGTGCTGGCTTTTTTTTTTTCATATTCTTCCTTTTTTTAACGAACAAAAGAAGTAAAAGTTGTACGCGTACTCGCACTGTGACAAATATTAAAATATCTGTTTGTTTAAATGAGTGAATTTAAAAAAGAAAAAAGCGCTCTTTACATTTGCACAATACTGTCTACTACAGAAGTTTTTGCTTTTCTTTTTTTTTATTTTTTTTTTATTATTATTTTTAGCAGGAAATGCGTCTTTACTGTTAACCCAGATATTAAGGCGGCTTAAAATATGCTACAATACTGCTGTAATTACAATACATGCAAACTGCGATTCGGACCGAAATTTAGAAGACATTAAAAGAAATTCCCTATCGCTGCACAGAAAATGATTTAAAAGTCTTTAAAGTCTTGACAGACACGAACCTTTGGAAAATATTTGCCACACTATTAACTCAGTAAATTGACTTCAATTTTACTGCCGTAAAATTGCTGTTTTAAAGCATCCACAGCATCCATAGAAAAAGTTTTGTAACAAAAACTATCTGCCAACGACAACCATTAATCGTTTGCGAATCCTTTTTTTTTATGTCGCTTCATAAAAACTATTGCAATCATGAGTGCTATCAACTCTAATACAATATGAAGTCACAACCCCCAAGCGAACTCAGCAATCATACATTTCATAAGCTCCCAAATCATGTTTTATGCGGCCCTTGAAATGCACTCATATATGGAAAAAGATAATACATATAGTCAGTGTGTTGAAAACTATATATCTTCGAGTTGGTTTTCTGTTCTCGATTTTCGGTTGTTTTCCGTGTTTTGTTATTCTTTTTTCTTGTTGTCTTATTTTTAAGTGTTCAGGAGAGCATTGATATGTGCATTTGCCACGAAGTCGAGTTTACAAATCTACAAAGGCATGATATAAGTGTTAGTGCAAGTAACTTAGACAGCGATTGCAATGATTCAAGAAGTTTTTGATGCAATAGTTCATCGATACCGAAGAAGGTGGATGACGCTCGCGTCCGAGAGCGCTTTGATTTGATCATTTCCTGCAACTTCATCAGCCAAATTAAAAAGTAAATGCAGGCATCCACGGGATGCCATTACCATAAGTGATGTACAAAATCGTTCAAATATGTTCATATAATCCGTTTATTGACGTGTGTGTGGGTGTGGCATTATGAAGCAAGTTTACAAAAAAAAGAAATTTCCTTTTAACTCATCGCACCGTTACAATATAAGGGAAACTTTAAGTAACATTAGAAAAGTTACCCGAATAATATTCCCCACGAAGGATGAGTTGAGCAGCTCTGGTATGTAACAGGCAATGTTTGTCTACGATCGTAATGTTATTGCAGTATTTGCTTTTGTCGTCTTTTAATGGCTGTTTTCTCAAGTAACTCTATTGTTTGCAGAGCTCGTGTTGATAGGAGTAACAGTAAAACACATAACTCTAATACATAGCCCGATTCTTTTTTTATGCACGCACTCAAAGCCAACCAAGACCATAATAAGTCTTATATTAGTTTAAATGAGAATAAAAATTTAAAAAAAAGAATCTTAGTAATTGAAACCAGAAAAATTTAAGTAAGAGAGAGAGAGAGAGAGAGAAGCAGATAAAAACAAAAGACTTGATTCAGAAGTAAGAATAAAAAATTAAGCAAATTAATCCAAAATAGTATCAAGCTTGGGACAATCAAGTTTTATGCAAATTTTACATAAAAATGAAGAGAGATTTATTAATATTCGTACGCCTGCAGCTAGTAATAATAAAAGAGAGTTAAGGGCCAAGAAAAATATTTGCATTAGTTACAAGAACAGAACACTTGACGACGATTTGCGAAATTCTTGCTTTCATTTATTTGATGATTAAAGTAAATTTGGTTTGCATTAAATCCAATTACCTTACGGATATGTGCGTGTATGTGTTTTCCATGGCCCATAACAGAAATCTTCTCAAGTATGTAGTTATGCTTAGTTAGCGTAAGCTTCCCCTTATTTTACCGGACGTCGTGTATAGGTAATATTTGGAAATGCGTTAAAACAGCTCACAAATCCTTCACCAATAGCTTTGCAGCTTCGAAGGAGAGAAGGAAAACCGAAAAATAGTTGTCATAAAATTAGGCGGTTTCCATATAGAGAAAACCTTTTCAAGGCGGATATAGTATTCGTGCTCGTGCTCGTACTCGTGCTCCTCAAGTAAACAAGTAACCAGCATTTGTGCCCAATGGTTAAGCGGCCGTGGATTGAAATTTTAATGGCGTCCATAAATTGCTATAAAAAAGTAAAGCAAAAATCGCGTAAATTTCCAAGTTTCCATTTGGCTGTTGAAACATCCGCACATTACTTAAAAAATGTATTCGAAAAACAAGACCTCCGCAAATATTACTTCTATTTAACAAGGTTTTTACTTATATTTCCGCTGTAAGAGTTATATTTAATTATGCTTCGCATGGTATAACAAACAGAACGGAAAAAAAGGGTTAATTATTAATTAGCTGTTTTATATGCGCCTTCTTGCTTCACCTTGGTTGCTTTTTTATGGATGCGTAATTCTAGTTAACGGTGTAATATTTAATAATATGTTTTATGCCCTGGAAATGAAAAGACGCATTTGCCTGTAAAGTTTAATTTGAATTTTAATATGTATGTGCATACGCACACGAACATACACAAGGCCACGAGCCCTGGAACTCTTTTTTATCTATTTTGCTTCTGGTTTTTTTTTTTTTTTTTTTTTTTTTTTTTTTTTTTTTTTGGAAAGAGAAGTGGTCTGCAGTGACCCTCAAATCTCGCAAATTTTTTAACCAGCAAACAAAAATAAATACCTTAACATAACATATATTAAGGCCTTAATGTAAAATCGTAATAATTGCATAACCTAACATCATGTCGTATTGTAATGAAAAATAAAAAAAAAAAAAAAAAAAAAAAAGGAACATTAAATTTCCAACACACACCCATGTCACAAATCTTAGATTGAAAATCTACTTATCTACAATACGTATATATAAAGGAGCGTATAGTGCATATGTCTGTATGTGCCTTAAGCGATGCAAAGTCGTACGAAAGCTAATGAATATTCACTTAATTTATGCTAATTCGGAAAATTGTTTTACAAACTCGGAAGCTTAGCTATTAGCTGGCTTATATAATAGTATTCACTTTTAATAAACATAAAAGGCTTATGCCCTAGTTTTGCACTTTACCTTGGAAGACAGACAATTCAATGAATATTTGTTTTTTTTTTCTCTCTCTTTTTTTCGGGGAAAACACACATAATTTGTTTGCTAAAATTTGTTAAGTATTTTACAATAATTTTAAAAACATCAGCATCGTTTGCAAGAGATGTACATTAAAATTTATTCGATATATTGACATTCACTAATGTTTACACACCCATCGATATATACACACATATATGTACTTGTGCCATATGTATGCTTGTTTTCATATGGCTTTAACGTTTGATAATTCATTCAAGTGAGCAACATCGCGTTGCAGGTCTTCGAACACGTCGAGATCAATAGTAAACTTTAACATGAAATTATCACAGGCAGTTGGATATGACATATAAATGATATATAAATGTATATATATGCAGACCGTATTTTAATTAGAACTATATGCAGTGAAAAAAATTTAGAAAAAAAAGGTTATCAGCGAAGAGTCGGTTAACTTTATTAACGTAAAGAAAGCCTGTTTAATACGAATTCAATCCTCAGGTACCGCATAATCGGGAACCGTACAATCAATAGAATCGGTTTTGCCAATTTGGAGCTTGCAGAAAGAGTACAGTTGCAAATCTCTTTACGTTGCATTTGATGTCGGTTGTCAGTCGTTTAAACTAAAAATGGTGGACAGGTCGGTGGACAAGGAAGACTCCATACAGCCCCAATCTCGCTAATTGAAAAAATCCTTCTTATGCATGGATGTGCAGTTCGGGCTGATATTGCCTGCCCACCGTTTATTTTATTGTGATTAAAAAAAGTCACTCTCTTGCCATCAAATTAATTTCGAGCACTTTTATTAACTGCTGGCCTTTATGCCAGCATAAGAAACCTTGGAGACCATCAAGGAATGGTTCGTTTAGAAATTAGCGTCCGCTACCTCCTCATAAACAAAGGAGTCATTCACTATCCGCTTTTTAACAGCTTCTGCTGAGGTATTTATATATAGCCTGCAAAATTTACATCGGGCGCATTTTCCCTCGTCAGTTTTGAGTTCTCATGATGTGGCTGGGATTTTGCAATAAGGTTTGCAGGGTTCCAATTAGCCCTTCTGGCAAACACATCTATGCAGATTGTAAGGCGCTAAGATGATGTATTCCATCGTTCTATACCTGTAATAGGCACCAAAGAAACAAAAAATTGACTTTCGTATCTATAATAGAATCAAGTGAGTATATTTAGCCCCATTGTAATCGCGAAGGAAAGGAAAGGAAATTTTGGAGCCTTGTGTGTATTAGCAGAGAGAATAAGTTTCGTATTGAGAAGATTTGCCATGGAATGTTGGTTAGTGGCTTCTTAAAAATGACGGCGTACTCTATTTGTAGCGCACTTTCTCCGGACTTTAGGAAGAATAAATTGTGAAGAAATTTCTCAGTGAAAATAGTTCTCAGTTAGCATCTTGTGAACCTATGTGATTTTCATGAACGCTAAGCCTATAACAAAGGAAGAGTGTGTGTAGTGATTGAAGTCAACTAAAGAAGAAACTAAAAACTAGTTCTCCTCATTGGAAGATTGACATTATTTCTCATGTCGTTTTTGTTCGTCTAATTTTATAAATTTTCTTATTCTTTTATTTCGTTACAGTTGGATTTGCAGCTGCAGGACGAGGCCGGGGGTGATATATCCAGCTTTATAACAAATGGAGAGTGGGATCTTTTAGGTAAATAAGCATTCAAAAATAAATGTTTGTGCAGTAATAATAATTAAAGAAACAATTAATTTATATTTTTACATGCTTGTCCTTCTTATTTAATGAATAAAAACAAAAACATTAAAACTTTCCTTGCACCAGGCGTACCGGGAAAACGAAATGAAATCTACTATAATTGCTGCCCAGAACCTTATATTGACATTACATTCGCCATTTTGATACGACGCAAAACTTTGTATTATTTTTTCAATTTAATTGTGCCCTGTGTACTGATAGCCTCAATGGCACTGCTAGGTTTTACACTGCCACCAGATTCTGGTGAAAAACTCTCGCTTGGTAAGTTAGCAAATACATATCCAGAAAGCAGAACAGAACGAAAATGAAAGGAAAACACTAAAAAACAAACCAAAACAGAAACGAAATATTCTCCAAGAGAGGAATACGACACTCGTAGACCACAAAAACAAAGCAGGCATTGAAAAATTATGCAAATATTAATTAACGTTGATTATGAGAAGCAGAATGTGAAAAGTTCACAAAAGTAATGCAGTGTTTAAAGATGTGTTTAATTTGTCGCTTTATTTTCTCCCTTACTTTCGATCAAATAAATCGCATTTGTATTTATACGAATTTAACTGTAAAGACTTCTTTAAAATTTATTGTGAAAAAATGTTAATTTGAATTAAATTGAAAATACCGTCAGAATGCAAAGGCAAATACAAAAAAATAAGCATAATAAGAAGCATGTATACGGAGGCAAACAAGCAAGCAAACGCGCAAGCCATCATTTGAAATCAACATCAACTAAGTGACAAAGAGGAGCAAAAAAAATGTTGAAAAAAAAAAAAGGGAAAAAAGCGAAAGACTTTCATTAAAGACTAACTAACTACGTCAGTGTTACCATGAACATCATCATTCTCGTTGTTACGGTAGAATATGGAAAGAACTGCGTCAGAAAAGCGCACAGCACTATACAGCACAACAACATCGCACCGTACACTGTACAGCACAACCTTGACCCAGACAATATTACCCACCATCGCATGTAGCATAACTGTAACTCTACTCTCTGCACAGCTTAAAAACGCATATACTGTGCCAAAGTGAAAGTACGTAGTGAAAGAGTTCTTAAGCGCATATTTTTCATTTTTTTTTACAATAACAACAATAACAACTGCACAGAGAACATAAAGTAAAAGAATTTCTTTATTTAACATTACAATGACATTTTGAAAAAAAGTGAAACAATATAGTTGCTTAGGCATGAGGGAGAAACGGTGTGTGCAACAGCAGAAAATTAACTATTGTTGTTAGGAATCGGAATCTAATGAGAAATTTCTTTTTTTTACATTAATTTTTTAATGCCGCCACAACCTTCAGCGTTAGATTGAGAGCGACGACAATTTTCCATAAAATATATTTACAAACGCCCCCACTGACGCCCCCCATAATAAAGGCGGCATAATAAAATTTAAATATTTGTTACTTCAGCGCAAGAAATTGTGCTGACATGTGTGCTGACTTACCTTAGATCGATTATCAGACACCCCATGACACTTACATAGGTGCATACAGTCCTTTAATCGAAGCGTTTCTTCGTCTCCTTCTTTTGCTTCTTACGTCTTGCTGAGCTCATATAGACAGCAGACCGATCACTCAAAGGATGTCGCACCTATACGTGTAACACGGTGACAGGCGGAAAGTGGCTGCAGTCTAGTGGCTGTTTGCCCAACAGGTTATTATCAACGCATATTCACCATTCCCAATAAAATTCAGAAGAGTGCTTTGAGACCAGCCATGACCCGTTTTAATTGTTTAAAGACTTTTCAGGATGCCTACGGGCCATCTGGCATGCTGTCGCGCTACTCTTAACCAATTAATTGAATGTATCAAGCGTCTATGCTGTTTTCAGCACGATGTTCGCCGTACAGCAGGCGAAAGAACTGAATCACTGAAAATAAACTTTGTTAAGCTAGCTTTTAACCAGAACCTGATAAATGAGCTAAAAACATGTGAAAAGAAAAAAAATTTTATTTTTACGAACGCGTTGATCGGTGCTTTTCATTTTACTAATAACGAAACCACCAATATCAGTAAGTGACTAAGTGGCTGGGGATTTTTAAAGTCCGCAATACAAATATCGCACTCAACACTTCAAGAAAAGAGATCAACATTCTTCTCTCAATTTCAAGATTCTTAATAACTGAGACTGGAACTGAAATTAAACAAAAGCTTATCATTTGCAAAATTTTTCAACTTCTGGTCCATAGCCTACGATTTACCTACGATTTGTAATAATTATATGAGAAATATTGTGACTAATAGAACATATCCGAGCCACCGTATATTTAAGTTAATTACGTTTCTCACATTGTCCCATGTTTTTTAGGGCTAATGCCAACAGGGAACCAGTAAAAATTGGTTTGGCGATATCCGTTCGAGTGGACATTATGTGTATTCGGGCGAGTAATAACAAAAGTATTATTCTCATATCCCGTCTGTCCGTCTGTGTAAGGTCTATTGTAAACATTCTACTGCCCAAAAAGAACAAAGGAACACTGAAAGCTCTTGCAAGCAGGTTGATTGGTGAATCGGTTGAAGGACACGTCTACAGTGCGACGTAAAGTGAGGACACCTCTGTTTTTCAAAAGTAATTCCAAATTATTTTTTTACTCATTACTTACAAACTACAGCAGATAAATCTACAAAACTTTGAACATGCATTGTATGGGCGATACTGTACCGCCTCTACAAAAAAGAAAAAAATTGGCCACGCCTACTTACGTTTATATTGTGTCGAAGTCTCATTTTTTTTGAAAACCTTTCAAAAACGCACAGAAGCAAGCTTCGAAGACCCTATAAAGCGTACATAAAATTTTGGCCAGAGTCAAATTCAGAAATCGCCTAAGTAACTCCGTCTGTCCGTATGCGCAACCATATAGCGTCCATGGTAACCAATCCCCCTTTCGCAAAACTTGCAAGAGAATATGAAAAGAATCCAAACTTTTCAAAACCTGTGAACACTCTTGCTTTCCGTTTTTTTCCTGCATATTACTCATAAGGCATAACACACACCCTACATATAATTACAAGTTTTATTCTGAAAATAAAAAAAAAATCAGTCCCGCCCACCCATTATTATAGAGCATGAAAATGTATTTATTTTCATCTTTTTTAGGATCACGGTGATGGGTGTAGAAAATTCGGCGGCGACCGAATATAATTTTCTTACTTGTTATAAATTGCCCGAAATATATTTTGAAATAAAAGGCGAAAGAAATCTTATAATAAAACAGGTTGAGAAAATTCGTGTCCACCGAAATTGAACAAACAAAGGCACAGCTGTGTTTAGATGGCCTCTCCATGCAATCTTTCCTTTTACTGTTTCTTTCTTAAAATGTAATCTATTGCAAGTCATAAAAAATAAAGAACAGTATTTATCATAAAATTTATGAAGCGTAAGCGCACCTTTTACGAAAAAAAAAAACTTTGCGAAAAAAAAAAACTTTGTTTCACTACGTTTTCACAAGCGCCTATTAATTTTTATATCCACCACCAAATAATAAAGATTAAGGCACATTTGAGTACATTTAGCTGAATTCGCCTGTTCGTTGTCCGCTCACTCCTCGAGTTTTTCAATTCGAAGTGCTGTTCACTTGATTAAAAAGCGATTTTGGAAATTGCCACAATTTCATCCAAGGTCACGGGAAAAATCAAATAATATATAAGTTACTTGAATTACATTGAAGTCGATAAAAGAGCCCGTCGATATCTCTCCAAGTATGTTTGCTAGTTTGCATCATTCAAAAACATTCAGAAAGAAAGTAAAAAAGTTGTATCAGCACGTTACAGATGAAGCGTGTATTCGCCGTGGAACGAAATTATTGAGAAAGGCATAAACATAAGTCGCTTGGTTTTTGACTAATCAATAATTTTGTGGCAATTTCTTTCTCAAGTTAATCACTTAAGTACTTTAAGCGCAAGGTAAATGCGAGCAGCTTTAGGCGAAGTCGTTTTCTAAAATTACTAAAATGGCTCCCACCCAGTGTAAAATAGGAAAATAAATCGATCGCCCAAGTTTGAAAGGGAAATAGAGCAGCAAGCTTGCGTTATTAGAGAATTTACAAGTCATTATACCGCCCAACATTTGTGGTGCAATGGTATACTAAGTTTGTTCGGATGTACGCAATGTCCACAATATGTTGAGATCGACCCACCACGTATTATACCGATCGTTTCAGAATCACCTTCTGAGGTTATCTAAGCTTTTTCGGTCAGTCTGTCCGTCTGTACGTCTTTTGTTCTTGTGTTCAATCTACATGTCTCAAGTTTTGAGATATTTTGATGAAATTTGCCACACCGATAAGTTGCAATGACAAACGCTACTGACAACGTTCCGCTCTTTCGACTACTTTTATATTTTTTATTTCACTTTCCCCATAACACCTTCCTGTAACAGGTTGCTATATGCACAATTGTGTTAAGGGAAACGGTGTAGGGTATTTGCGTGGGCACTACAATATTTTTGTTTGTCCTTTCCTTTAAAAAGGGGGAAAAGAGGCGCAAGGAAGGTTAAATCGAGTTGAAGCAGTCGAAAGATTTGTGCATGCTCTTATTATACTGCTCGTAAGCGACTTAGCTGCATTTGTTGGAAAAATGCATAGAAATCGTTCGAGATTTTATAACAATTTTAACAATTTCCTTTTAGAGCTTTCTTCTCTTCTCTGTAGAACGCCAGCAAAATGTAAGAGAAATTCGGACTACTTTCCTCTCTTCTCTTAGCAGCACGTGAAAGGTTCCTCTTAGTGGAACTTTTTTCGTCTGCGAGCAGACGGCATCAAAGCGGCTAACAAAATATGGAAGAAAGTTTAGCCTGTTGTTGGTACAACACATTAGAGTTCGTTTCTTACAACTTGATAAAGCGATTGTGATTGAAATATAATCTCCTCTGCTATGCTTTCAATACTGCGTTTATTTTGCTTATTGCCATTGTATGCACCAAAGTGAAGATTTGCCAAAAGTTCGCATCGCATACGAATACAAATTTAGAAACCCTACGGAGTACATACGCATACCGTAAGTGTGTTTGCGGTCTCTTCCTGTTTTCGTCGATTGACAGCACGATCACGATATTCGATATGTATAATGCGATATGATACGAGCGAAATCTCAAGTCGATAGCTCCTCTCTGTATTGAAATCTAGCTAAGGAAGAAAATTATTGAAAAATTAGGCTAAAGCCTTCTTATGATTTTGAAATTGTAATGAAATTTTGCCGAATAAAATTAGTGCCGCGTTAAGCCCAAAAAACAATTTTATTTTACACCAACCAACACCTTAATTCAATCTACAAATATTATTTTAACGCTAGAGTATAAATTTTTGTTTTCCGTCCTTATCTCCTTTCCTCTCTCCATCTCTTGCTTTATTTCCTGAATAAAAGACTTTTTTTATTTAAGATAATTGCATTACTGAAGCAATCGATGATATCATTCATTTCACAGCATAAAACCAGGAAAGCAACTCTAGGAAGAGTTTACTTCTGTTTTCGAGAGAGGTAAGACACGTCACGGATCCCTTCTGGATTCGAAAGATTCGGAAATATGTGACGCATATTAAGCAATTCATGTATTTATCATGCATTTTTGAACAGAACTACTTACGTGCATATCTGCTTTAAACATTTACACACTACCGTCATCCCCCTCTCCTCCCGCCATAAAATAACATAATTTACTCGTTGGAACATAATACGTGCCGCAGTTCACATACGCCACTTAAATAAATTTTATTTCACTGCATTTTTTGAAAAGTCCTTGTAATGTCAATATATAATAGCATAGCTGTAGGCGCTAAACCATATACGTGTGCATAGCACTCATGCAAAGGTACACACGCAAGCAACTACGTTTTTGTTAGCACTTCATTTTCGGCAATAACATAAGTTTAGTTGAACTGAGAAAAGTTTTGTTATCAAAACTTACTTAAAAGTTGTTTTTCAGCTTCTTACGATACCGGTATGTAATTACGGGGTGAGGTTGACATTTGTTTAAAACTGATTGATGCATTGTGGGTTAAATATCTTTCGCAACATATATATACGTCCTTGTTTTGGTTTCGTACATATATATATATATATATATATATATATATTTTCAAGCATTCATTATCATAGTATACCATAGAAGAGACGGAGGGGAAGCAAAATGAGGCAAAACAACATAATAACGTTCACCGGCTTTTCCAATTTTCGAAACATAAAGTACAAGTAGCAACAATAAATAAATAACACAAAAAGAGATATTTTTTCTGTCTCTATAAATGAGAACAAATGTAAAAAAAATAAATAAATAAATAAAGAACATGGTCTTAAGCATTTCTACAGCATAGAGGATATGTTTCCGCATATATATAGTTAAACTTTTTTCTTCTTTTCTCTTATGCTTTTGTTAAACTTGCGAAGAGAAACTATTTCTCTTAGATGCCATATGCTACGATCTTCTGAAAATAAATAATAAAATGGAGCACAGTAATAGTATCTGAAGCATAGTTGAGCTTAATGATAAAAATAATTGTTCGAAAACAATACAATGAAATCACTTTAATGGATTATAATCCCTTCAGTTTTGTGTAATTTAAAAATGAATGAAAACAATTGGGCGATCCGATTACTATTCGCAAATATTCGAAACGATTCCATCCGTGTGCATATTAAATATATGATATTAGCGGTAGAGAGCGAGAAATGCCGTTGGCAACAAAAAGTAAAGAGTTACCAACTCAATCAAATTCATATGTCGTCGATCCTCTTTTGCCCCATAAATCGTGAGACTGCGTGCAATTGCTTTCTTAAAAAAAAAAAAAAAAACAAAGAAGTGAACAAATTATATTCGCCTGTGGCCGAATCCAGCACCTTTATCTTAAACAAATAACCCAAAAAATAATATTTCGATGCTCTATAATATTGAGTGCGCGTGGGCTATTGTTTCTATTTTTGTGCAGGTACTGTATCAGTCGTAAGCCACACGTGAAAGCTCTTGGGGATATGAGTAATGAACAAATTCAATCAGTCAATTTTTCCCCTTCTGAAAACAGGGGTTTTTTCAATTTAAGTCACACTGTGCGCATTGTGTGTCCTTTTAACCTATTTTCAATGCAAACCTGCGTGCCCACGTTCCTGTCAAATTTGATGCCGAGATCTTCATAGACAAAAAGACAGACGGACATATCTAAATGGAATCAGACTTTGATAATGATCAAGAAATCGTCTTCCGCTAACGAGGATAATTTCTTTAATATAACAACTTCTTCAAACTTCTAGGTAATTATATCAGGAGCGGTCACCGAAATGATCTGATCCAACCTATTTTCAATCGCACTCGTCTTTAGGTTGAAGCATATTAATGCCACTTGGTTGCATTACAATGGCTAGAAAATTGCGGCCGGCATATTGAAAACTGACAGGCGGGAAAAGATATCTACATCAATTTAGAACATTATTCCGAATCATTTGGTATATCCGCAACAGACTTAATATCATATATTACATGTGTACTGAAAGTATTGCACGTCATAGGAATCAATAGCATGATCGCATCATCAAAAACTAAAAACTATGCTAAATATTGTACTCCGTAAAGAAAGCGGCGATATCACTACAGTTCAATCTTTACCTGGATATTCTTAAGCAAACCGGAATCAATATTTTTTTGTTGAATATTTAAATATCCGCGCTCCTCTTTCTAGCATCTGGCATAGTAATGCCGTCTACAGTGTCTCTCATTGATTGCTTAATGTCGCCATTTTTTTTCCATTTTCTGTAAGCATTTCCATCAATGCAGCAATGTAGCTACCAAGTCTTTCAAAAGCTGGCGCTCTCTTTATATTGCTACTTGACTGCTCGGTACCGTTTGTCTCAGCTGTGGCTGGCCTTGTACGCCTGCTGAAGACCTATGCACCTTGCCGCTCGTTTTCAAGAGGTTCTCTTCGCTCATATCGCCGAAGTGACGTGACTTTTGCTTTTATTTTTAGAGTTTCAATTGTTATTGGACCCCAACCGAAAGGCCGGTATCTAGCTTCATAGGTGCAGTCACCTTAACGAACCTCATAATAATAATCTATGCAACAAGGTTGATATTAGCCCTTATGGGACTAGCGTTTATTTCCAGACCCAGTTTCCTCTAAAACCTTCTATTCAGAATTGCCCATTTTCAACGGGGCGGAGACAGTGAACAGAACGGATGTCATTCCTGCTTATACAGGTAACGGAGTACTGCCTCCTCTAGCCCTACAACGTCTATACCTATCCATTAACACAACCAAGACCTTCTCGATCTCGATCTTCATGGCCCCATAAGATAAGTGGGGAGTTATGCGGCCTTTTTAGCTGCCCCTCCTCCGCTTCCGGCGCTCTTGATTGGCGACTCTTTATTGGTTGTTCGCAGTTAACCTACATATATAACCGTGCGTGCATGCAGGCCGTTTACAATCGGCCACTCATTTAGACGCCCCTTAAAGACTAATCAGCATTTCACACATCGTAAATATTGAATTGTGTTTTATTTAATTTTCATTGATTCGAAATTTTAAACACTGCATTATATGAAAAAAAATGAGAAATATTTAAAGCACAAAAACCAGTTGCTTTAAACTTTTTAATTAATATTTAAATTCTAAATTGAAACAACTAGGGAAAATTGACTGACACGACAGCAAAATATGAATCTCCGCAATAATAATTTTTATGATGACCGATTGACATTGAGGTTCAGCGCAGAGAATATGGTAGTAGTTTTTTATTTGAATCAACAACACAGCAACAACAGATTCAACAATAAATAACAACATTAAACAGCAACGGGCAGAGGGATAGCTATCAATCGACAACAACATTAAACATCAATGGAATGCTAAAGCAAATGTCAAATAAAAATACTGCATAACAGTGATAAGTAGCTTATGTGATTGAAATGAAACGAAACGAACAAATTTTTATAAACATTTTTATACATACATATATACATACATACATATATACATACATACATATATACATATATATATAGAGGATGAATGTATGTAAACGCATAAACACTTATTCTTTGCGTTAATTTTTTAGGAGTAACAATATTACTATCGCTCACTGTCTTCCTTAATATGGTGGCCGAAACGATGCCAGCAACCTCAGACGCTGTACCATTGCTGGGTAAGTTGCACAAGATGCTTTACGCCTTTAAATTGTAAGTATTTTGAAACTCAAGGAAGAGGGAAAATGAAATTCGTTTTGCCCAGTAAATGCTTAACAAATAGGAATTTTAACATAAAGCTATATATGTACATATAATCGTGTAAAAGTAGGGAAAATTTGCAAATCTGGAAAACATAAAACTAAATTTTAAATTACGAATACTTATGTAAATGAAATAATTTTGCTCTTTATTTATTATATTTGTATGTGACAAATAGCGGTACTTTTATTAACTAAGTGAGGATACACTTTCAAGAGGAAAGCAAAACAAAAAATTATTACTTTACTAAAGTAAAGAGTGAGCGGTTTCTTTTATCTGTACTACGTTCTATGTTCTATGTTCTTGACTTTCAATTTCACATCAAAAGAGAAGGCTGTAAGCTAAAAGAAAAACAAACCAAGCAACCAACAAAAGATAAAGAATCCTTTTTAATAAGTCTATAGGAAGCATGGTCGTTTCCATGGTCGATTACTTTTCATATTAAGTTTAAAGTTTCATTCAACTACTTCTCGTTATACACGTATAGTAAATGTGTAATGTCATGATTTTCAAACTAATTTAAAAGTCATAAACACGTTCTACTCTCTAATTTTGATAAAATAACTACTGAATGTTATTTATGTCTTTTGAAAAGAAGTTGGAAAAAAATACAAATAAATAGCAAAAATAAAAAATCGAAAGGAAAAACTACATTCGTCTTAAAGCGAATCATGTCCACACCTATCATCAAGTTTTAATGTCTTTGTCTTTTTAGTGCTTTTTAAACTTTCTCTTAACAACAAGCAGAAAACATTTATGCATTAGATTACAGTGTTGATGGGCAGTTTTTGGCGTAATACGGGGGGGCGGGGAGATGGGGCACGTCATCGGCCAAATCCACAATTATCTACGCCCGGGCTTAGTAATTCTTTGGTTCTCTCATTTTCTCTCTCTCTCTCTCTATATATATATATGCCACAGACAGATAGACAGACAGAGAGACAGACTGACTTGGATCTAATATAGATATGTAAGACGTACGTACATTCGAATGTTGCGATCGCAATAAAAAATTGAACATATATCCGAAATCTGATGATGGGTACTACGCCAATCCCTTAAAACGCAAAAGAAAGCAAACACGACTACTATATGAAAGTTTTACACAAGCTTGGAACATTTTGCATATTCATTCATACCCTAAGGATGTGATATGCAATAATTATAAAAGTTTTAAGGTAAGTTTATTATTGTTCCGTGTAACTATCTCTGACTTATATGTATGTAAATAAGTGTATATATATATATATATATATATATATATATACATATATATATATATATATATATACATATATATACTTTTATATATATAAAAATATTGAATGGTAGAATCGAATGCTTAGAGTTCTTATAAAGATATATAGTAAACTTTATTTATTTATTTCATTTTTATTATTTTATTTAAATTTCGTTGAGTTTTCTAAAAATGGATTTTAAAAATCAGGTAAATTGCTCCACAAATTTGAAAGGGCGGAAAGCAGCCTTAACCCCATCTCAACCACAAAAACTATTCAATTTGTTTTTTATTATAATCATTATTATTTTGTACCTTATTTGGTGACAAATATTTTTGATTTTTCATTTCTTTATTTAATTTATTTGTTTTTTGTGTTTAATTGAACTAGTGGCGGATATAATAAATGTAAACCATTTAAAGGGCATTTTTTGAATTCATAGCATTTGTCATGCACATCTTAAGCATTTTTCAATCACGCATCATAAACTTGCTTTTTTGGAATTTCTGGCATGCGCAGCTAATGAAGACTTCACTCTACTTAAGACATAAAATAAACTGCATATACTCTACACCAAACACACACCTACCTAACATAAATAAGCCGTCATACAAAAAAAAGGAGGATATTAAATACGAGACTCATTGCAAACACGTTCCCGTAGATCGATCAATATTTTCGAAAATACTAAAAATACGTTAGCTGATCCCCGAAAATATTTATTACTAACTTTTCTTTCTCCAAATTTATAGAAAATAAATGGACGTCAGCATCTAATTAATTCACTCAATCTTTACTATTAATTTGCTATGCCAATGGACATTGCATATAATCTTTTTGCAATGCTATATATGTAGCTGTACGTATATCCGTACTACCTTATTAGAATCATCATTTAACCAAATCGAAAGCGAGCAAGCAACTTATATACATATGCAATCATTAACAAATGCAAAGACGCTTGCTTTGCAAATTGGGAATTTTTCAATGCCCAGGTTCAACTTTCTAATATTAAGGTTTTCATTGTGATAAAAAGTTATAATTAACGCAAGCAAATTGCAACGTCTTATGGGTCTTGTAAATGATGTCAATCGGATATTAAATGCATTTAAATCCAAGTGCCTGAACCTAATACCTCAGAACACCATTTGAACTTGGCGTAGACTTGGTACACCTTCGGCAGTTACTAAAGAAGCAACAACATTTCCCATAAGTGAATGTTGCAAGCAGGAGATATCACCTAGAAAAAGTGAATTCCCGGTCGCTTTTGTGCAAATTCTATATGACATTTGATTTGAAAACCAATTCTTTTTTTGTGTACACTCTCTAGCATATCATCGCAATGAAATTTTTGTCTTTTGAAAAAAAATTTTCAAACTATTTTTTTACTCTTCGTGCTCTCTATCCCATTGCAGCAAGCTGGCTGTCCTATAGAGACAATGATATCAAAAGCTATATGTGCATATATATATATATGTATATGTATATGTATATATATAGCTTGACAAAAACCATTCAAATGGAACATGGCCATATGAAAAGAAGAACTCAAGTGAAAGTGTAGCGAAGAGGATAAAGTATATATTCTATATTGCAAATATCGATGTGCAGTCTATAACATAAAAGACTGGAACAATCTAAATTGATGAGCCAGAGGTTCATAATAGCTAATATATGGTCCATGATAGGTTTTATGTAATAGGTGTCGACAAAAAAAGGATAATAGTGCAACTCATTGAAGTCAGGTCCGCATCGAACATAACCAAATATATACCATAAATAGTACTAACAAGAATGGAAAGGTCACAGAGTAAACATAACATCTGTAACAATGGCGTATATATATAAATCTCTAAGAAGTTATATCGAAAACTCTAAGAAAAGGGGAGTTAGGAGTACATACGATTATATTTAAAACAAAGCAGTAGTGGAGCACGTAATAGACGATTTGTGATAGTTTCACATGAGTGACTTTGGCTCGTCTAACAAACACTCGTTATCAAAAGTATGCTTTTTGCGCCATACAATTCGGTAAAACGCCTTTCATATGAAAAGACGGAGATAATACATAAATAAATAAACAACAGTCAGTCGTAATGCAGTTTTTCACTATAATAGACGTTTTTAAAAAACATAGATATCGTGTTCGAGGTCTGAAATAACTTGAAATTTCAATTAAAGTCAACAATATATATATATATATATATATGTACACATATGTGTACACATGTGTGCTTGTATATATATATATATATATATATATATATATATGTGTACATATATATATATGTACATATATATATATATATATATACATGCTCCGGGATATCTGAGGCATATTTCTTGAATATGTTTAATGGAACGGGAAAAGTAAATTGCTCCAATCGCTCGTTGATGAATATAGCTATCGCAGAGACAAAGTTTTGTGGAATTTCAAAAATATCAACTTCTTCTACATCCTTCCCAAAAAAATAAAAATAAAAAAATAAAAATAAAAATAAAAATGAAAAACAAAAAATTCTTTATTGCATGATTATTTGTCTTAAAATTATCTTAACACTATTTTTGCATTGAAAAGGAATTCTTTGCGAACACATCGATTTGTATGTATATACTTATGTATCTATGCCTTCAATTCTTTCGCTTTTCTTCAATGACAGAAATCTTCATATAACACAATTTTTATACTTATGTATACAAAATATGTACATATGTATGTGTTTTTCTTCTCTCTTTTTTTCTATCCAAGTTTTGATTCTAATACATTTCTTTGAGAATGTTGTTGTGTCCTTCACTCTACTACCATAACACTTAAGTGGAAAATGTAAAAAGAAAGTAAAAAAATGTATAAAAAAAAGAAAATAAAAAAACTTAAAAAACTCGAAACCATATACAGAAACACTCATACAAACAAACTACAGTATCACAGAATTTATTTAGAACTTAAATACATACTTGAAAATTATTACGTTTATGTTTTTCTGTTTAACAAATTTTCACAATAAAATACACATATAATAAATATTGGGGAAAAAAAAAAAAAAAAACCTAAGAAACGTAAAATAAACACAGTAAGGAGGACTGGTATGGATGGTTGGTATGTTTTACTATTAATTGCAATTAAGAAGATGTTCACTGATATTAGGACAAAGCCACAGCACGACATATGATATAAACGAGGAGTGTTTTTTAATAATAATTTCTCCGAGTGTTTCTTTAGGCAAAGTGTTTTATAAAATTTTACAGCAAAAAAAAAAGGAAAAACGAAAAACGAAAAATGAAAAAAAGGAAAGAGAAAAGCTACAAACCACCACATAATGTAAAAGAAAAAATGTTCTTGTTGGTCTACACAAGAGCACAAATGTCGAGCGTATCAATGTAAACGTGTACGAATTCTTCTTCTTCTTCTTCTTCTTCTTCTTCAACGTAATCTTATGATTAAATCTGTCTTAATTAACCACGGTTGTGTCTATGTTTTCTCAATTTCTTCTTCTTTTCATTTATTAAAACAAATTTTACGCTTATTCCGTTCCGATCTTTAATATATATGTTGCCGATTATTTTGTTATTCTTTGCCGATGTCTCTCTTACTTTTTTCTATACTTGCGTGTCTGGGCATGTTTCAATCTGTCAATACTGTGTGCGAGCGTGTGACAATATAATTCTTATTCATTCATTTCTCTTGTTTTATTATTATTATTATCGTTTTATTTTGTTTATTTTCTTCCTTTCTTCCTTTTTCTCTGCGAGAACTATTTGAAAAGCTTCACTTCCATAAGCAATCATTGAAATCTTTCAAATCATTTCAAAACGACATTTTCTTGTATCATACACTTGGAAGAATAATTTATAGGTACTTTGTGTACCTATTTCTCATCTTTTGTTATTAAGTAGGTGTTTAATTACCTTACTTTCAGTTCTCAGTTCAGTTTAACTTTTTATTTCAAATTATAAAAGAAAACTAAATAAATTTTAGATATATCTTAACAAAATTGCTAAGAAAACGTCCACTAAGCGAACATCATTGAAGGGAGCTTTCAGTTGAGAAACAACCCACTTACATAAAACTGTTATGACTTTTGAAATATCAGTCTTTTTGACTAATAATGAATTTCTTTAACATGTTAAAGGCACTCGAGCAGAATTTTAAAATATAGGCTGGATTAATAGAATGAGTGAATGGGTGAATGAGTGAATGAGTGAACGAATGAATGAATGAATTAGCCTATGGAATTTTCATTAGATAGGTACTTATGTGTGCCTAGACTACTACTACACCAGGCAGCATCTATTACTGAAAATACTTATTCACAATTCATTATTCGAACGTATAAAAAAAAAGAATAAGTTGATAATCTTCGGTCATTGGTCATTCAGTACGTTGAGCTTTCGTAATTATTTCCATTTGTGATCACGTGCTATCCTAACACTACATAATATCGATTTTTGCCAATGACTGAAGGAATGTTTGATCTTAAGACGTAGGCAATTGCACTCAACGCTTCTCTCATCCTAGTTTTTTTGATGGACGTATGGACGACGTGAGCTCTTATAACTGACTCAGAAGCAGTTGCGTATGGGGAAATAATTAATGTCAAAATTTATTTTACATTACAGCGTGACAGGCGAGATTAAATTTCTTTGCTACAAACTGTGTCCCGCTATCCGTTACAATAGCCTCCGGTACTCTCCAAATGTATGAGATATGTCGTGTTCTATATACTTCAATATTTTCGTTACGATAAGGTGGACAAGGACCAAAAGTTAAAAATTGATATTTATATCTTTTGAAAAAATCGGTATATATTAGGTGCTTGTATGTATTTCGATCCTTTTTTCGCCTCAATTTGTGGAATTTGTTAAGAAAAAATTGATACGATGTATATTAATCGAAATATTTTTCCCTCTGCCAGTCTTACTCGCATCGTTATGTTTGCCGAATGGTTTAGAAAAATAAGGACTACGAAGAGTAGATGCTGTACTAAATTCTGTTGTGAAATCATCGAATGCTGTCTGGGTTTCTTGCATACACAGTAGCTTTGGTTTGTTTCCCATAAGATTGCACAGTGGCGTAGAAATTTTAGCGTAATCGGCAATGCACTTTCGATACCAACCAGTCATTCCCAAAAGTTGTCAGATAATTTTGCTGAATCACTTTCAATCACTCCTGCATCAGTTGGATGCGCGAAATATTTAATTTCTTCCATAGAAAATTTACTTTTCTCTATGTTTACCTAAATCTTTTTGGGACTAGGCGTGGCTATAAACACGTAAAGAGATCAAGCAGGAACTGTGAACGCAGTCTTTTGCTTAGATTTAGCGTCAAGAGCGATTTGCTAAAAGGCCTGTTAATTCTGCAATGTACTCAGCTTTCGGAAATCTGCTTTAGACACCGTCAACATTAGGACGTGGACAAGTATCTTTAACGGTTACTAAATTCACTTTTCGCCAAACAAGTCGTAATCGATTTTCATCAGATTTTCAAATAACACTACTGGTTAACTCCAAGTACACTATGATAACATATTAACTCCAAGTACACAGGATAACAATTGTTTCTAATAGATGTACAGGTCAATTGTATGATCAATCAAACTCATTTTTCCTAATCCTTGTTTAGTAATTGAGCGAAACAAATTAACGACGTTTTGAAAGACTTTATTTTATGATTCATTTAAACTACGGTACGTTACGTTACTGATTCGACTCTGTTTGAAATTAAGTTCGTGCCGCTGAATTGCGATTTTTACGAGAGCAGATATTTTATTTACACTTCTTAGGAGATCTATTTGCGAATTATTTACCGGAACTTGTATTTACGCGACTTTAATTCTCGTTTTGGCTTTGTCCGTTCGAATATTGCAATTCAACTCTCTTGACTCGACTCTATATTGCCGAGATATTTAAAGTTGTGCAACTCAACAAAATTTCGATTATATAGGTTTATTACCCATCTTTCTGCTTTCATTTATTTTGACACCCTTCTTACTTTGTATCCTGGTGAAAAGGCAATTTTGTTGAGAACATTTTCTTATTATTATGATTACTATGTGTTTATTTGTTTATTTATTTATTAATTTATTTTATTATTTTTAAAAAATTTTTTGTAAATATCCATCAAGGATTTATGTAAATATTGTAAAGTGAACTGAACACCTTTAATATTTCACAGGTAATTATATTTATGTTATTCTCGTAAAATTCCATGTTTTCCTTATTATTATTATTATTATTATTATTATTATTATTATTATTATTACACAACAATTATATAACAATTATATCTTGAAAAAATTGAATCAAAATTACTTAACTATACATATTATATATATATATACACATATATATATATATATATATATATATATATATACTACACATATCATACATATATATATATATATATATATATATATATACATATATATTTGCTTTCAAGTAGCAGAAGCAAACTCTCTAATAATATTTCCGTTAAAAATCCCCGTAGCTAGCTTTATATAATATGTGTATATGTGTATAGCAAATAACTAATAAATAATGAAACTTAACAGCAAGCATAACAATCTAGTTGAACTATTTCATACTCAACAGTATAACCTATGACTGCACCTTGATTCCCACCTTTAGATCAAAATAAATAAAAAATACATGAAAATACATAAATATAAAAAATGAAAACAAAACAAAAAAAACTTGAAAACTTGACAACTTGCAAACTTAAAATCAAACTCTTCAATTTCTTATCTCTTTCATCAATCAAAAACAATAAGCATTCATCACCGTCTAAACTTCAAGCGACAAAAAAGGATAACCAAAATTGTTGAGGGAAGAAAAACAGAAAAAAAGAAAGTGAACGGAAATAGTTTCACACACGAACCTCCCTTTCAGGCATCCATTCTTTTAAGAAATCATTCCACTTTCCTTTTTTACCAACAGTTAATCACATCTTTTAATAGATGTCTCACTATCTCTCTCTCTCTCTCTCTCTCTCTCTCTCTCTCTCTCTCTCTCTCTTTCTCTCCCTCACACACACATATTCTCTCTCTATATCACTCTTTCTCTTTTCCTTTCTTTCTTTCTTTCTCTCTACCTATCTCTCTCTCTCTCTCTCTCTCTCGCGCTCTCTCGGTCTCTTTCCCTCACTCACACTCTCTGTTTACCGTAATCTTTACGACTCCTTATAAAAAGCCGGTGGTGCAACCAGAAAAAATTTGGATAAAATTCGATCTCGATTTTTCATATGATTTATGATGATTGCGGATAATTGGTTGGGCACAAAACTTTTCAACTTTTATCTCAAAGTTCGAAAAAAATCGAAAGGGAATTAATATTAATTTGTTACTAAAAAACGAACAAAGAATAAATGAAAGGGAAATTGATTTTTTTTTTATTGTCTTGTTATCGAAAAGCGCGAGGTTCAAATTAAAAGAGCAGCGAAATTATAGATTTCCACCTTAATTTATAATTTGCTAAGTTTAAATTGAGCCTTAAGTTTTTCTCGTTCTATATATATATAAATACATTCATATTTATATACATATATATCATATATATATATATATAATATAAATAAATAAAAAATATAGGGTTTCTTTTATATCTTTGTCCCCTTGTCTCTCTCATTCTAATTTTTAATATAAATTCTTATGTTCTTTGTTTCCTTTACTTAAGTATGATATGATGTTTTCACAAATATTTGATTCAATGTAATATAAATATTTTGATAACTTTAAGATCGCTTTTTTACCATTTTTTACTATAAGACTATAAGGCTGAAATACACAAACTTTTTTCTTAGAATATATACACTAATGTATTATACAAAACCTATATATTTTTCAAAATAATTTAATTAAAACCTTTATAAACTTTCTTTTAAACAAACGTAAAATTTGATTGTGTACATTTTTCTTCTTCTTACGCCGAGCAAAAAACCCTTCACATAAAACAGAACCCGAATAGATAACAAATCTTGCCTAAATCTTGCCTTTGTGTCCATTATCAATAAAGGACTTTGGCATTTCAACTTCAAATATGTCGTTGGAGAGAGATATGTATTAGATAGGCTAGAGATACCTAGAATAATGCATATTAGGCTAGAGATACCTAGAGTAATGCATATTAGAGAGAAAGTACAAAAACCGCTTACCGATACAATATTGCGAGTGCTTTTAGTCATAGGCGTTCATGTGTTCACTTGAAAGTTGAACTCAACATTTGAAATTGAAGGCTGAACATGATCTGTCAAGTCAAACAAATAAATAAATTAATTAAAATAAAAACCAAAAGTTCGCAAAATAACTTAAAATTGTTGTCGAAGCAATACCGGGTATCATTAGGAGGAAAGCAAAAAAATCCTTTAATTAATCGCACCTTAACATCGCACATTCAACGCTTAGCTAAGCCATCGCAAGGCAATCTCTTTCCGTCATCGAGAGGGCACCTTTTGCAAATACTCATTGACGACACCAGTGCAAAAAATTGCATATTTAACTGCTCTATTTCCCAAGCTCTCAACCAGAAACCTATATACAAGGGTCAGAAAAAATAAGTTGGTTGGGAAAAATTCAAACCATAACGCCTTTTATGCGCATAGAATCAACCAATACGCGTTACCAAAGACGCTCTCCTTAGTTGATAACGTAGCCTCCATGTACTTCTCTTTGAACCTCGAAACTTTTTCAACTTACACATACTGTCTCTGTTTGTAACACGATGACAGCAGTTCAGGGACAGTCACTCTAACCAATCATATTTCATTAGTTTGCAAATCAGTTAAAGCAAAAATGAACGGTTTTGTGATAACTCGAATTAACTCGAACCAAAAATATATGCAGGTCCGTGCATGATATGCAATACGCACTCACAAGTTGAAGAATAGTGCAGTCCCAAGTCTCCATTTGCCTGAACGTGTACTTTGATTACCAATCATCGCAGAAAAAACGTTAAAAAACCGTGTCGTTCTAAACCGTTCTAAACTTTAAACGCATCAATAGGCTGATGTGGAAATATTTGACGTGATGGTTGGAGGCATTTGCGTGATATTTTAAATGTCAATATCTGCCAAGTTAATGCAGTTTGTTGATCACAATATGTTATGGCAAAGTTTTCGACTATTTTTGAGAATCGATTTTCACAGGCGAATGTATATAATGGCGGATTAGCCTTAAACTGGCAAACTTGGCCGGGAACACACGTGGCATTGTTTTGCATTTTTCTAGTTTCTTTTTATCAATTTTTATAACTTTGAAAATTTCAATAAGGAATTAAGGAACAGACGGACAGACTTGCGTGCTTATCAGGCAGGCATTTCCTATTGTTGGATGTTCCAAGCAAAAGAAACAAATGGTAAATTTGCAATAGGTTTAGTCGTGACTTAGTCGCCTAAACAAAAAAAAAAAGGCCAATATACGTCCATTAGGAAATCCTGGGGAGAAACATCTCAGGTATTAATGTATTATGCATTTGGTCCTCCAAACTTAATGATTTAGTCTGTTTCGATGATTACCAAAATGGTTGAAGGCGCACTTTTGAATTTTCATTTTACAATCGAAAAACAATTTTTGAAAATTATCGTAGAGTACTGCGAAGTCAGGTAGTCTGGTAGTCTAACAAATGGTATTTGGGAACTTTCAACCCCTTCCTGGCTGACTTGATAACTTTGAAACTTGTAACGGCCAAAATCACGCACGCAGTCTCTAGCTAGCAGTACTTCAGCTCAGGAAGGTCGTACTGACATTCCAAAAAAAATTATACACAATCAAATTAATTAATCGCAAAGAAAGAATGAATTAACGAAAAGCTGTACATGTTGCTATAGTAAGAAGAACAACACAAAAAAGAAAAATTAGAGAGAAAAAAACTGAGTGAAAAAAGATTTGAAAAGAAAGAATAAACAAACTGAATAGTATGTACAATATTTGTGTTAATTTTTGTGTCCTTCTAGGAACTTATTTCAATTGCATTATGTTTATGGTGGCTTCATCAGTTGTGTCAACCATACTTATCCTCAATTATCATCATAGAAATCCAGATACGCATGAAATGAGTGAATGGGTAATATTAAAAGCAAAACTCTACTCTACTACTACTACTTTTTTTTTTTGTTTTTTTTTTTCCTTAATACTCTGAAAACAGACAAAAAACTTTTTACTCATACAATTTTTTACTCTTCAACACGCACATCCATGCATGTATATTTATATATATTTATATATACATATATATATGTATACATTTATACATATATATATGTGTACATATAAACATATATATATACACATACACACTCACACACATACACACACGTGCACAGGGAAAAACGCTCATTTGATTATATTAATCCTGGCTCTCTTAAAATACATAAAACACAGCTACAAAACAAAAAAAGTCCGCTTTAATTAAAAATTTTTTTAAAAATGAAATCACTTAAAATGCATGCTGATCTTGATTTGTTTCTACTTGAAAATTAATAAAAACAACTTTATAAAGACCAATTAGGTTAAATTGTAAAATATAAAAAATATTAATAATAGTTAATTATAGTTTATAAAAATAATTTTTCGGTAAAACATATATAAATTTTTTTTAACTTTATCCAGAAAATTTATTTCCTCCTAATTTTTTGTTTTTTATCGTGTACAACGCAACCTCTCTCTCTCTCTCTCTCTCTCTCTCTCTCTCTATCTATCTATCTATCTATCTATCTTTCTAACTATCTATCTATCTCTTTCTTTTTCTCCATATTTTCCTCTTTATCTACCTTCCATCCTCTCTCTCTCCACCTCTCTCTCTCTCTCTCTCTCTCTCTCTCTCTCTCTCTCTCTCTCTCTCTCTCTCTCTCTCTCTCTCTCTCTCTTTTATTTGGTCTCGCTCACTATCTCTTTCTTACTTTGATCATATTTAAACTATTTTTCATATTCTAAATAATAAAAAAAAGTGAATAAATAAATGAAAAAAAATATTAAATTTAATAAAATCTTCACTTTTTCTACTACAAAAACAACTTTAAAATAAAAATATATATATACAACATATACTACTATTACTACTACTACTTCTACTACTACTACTACCACTACTACTACTACTACAACTACTACTACTACTACTACAACCACATGATCATCAACCACTTTCTGACTATAAAAATATATATTCGTTCTGATGGGGCTGTTGTGTTAATTTGTCCACATTTTTCCACCCGAGCACTGCAAACAAATTTAACAACAAACAATAAATAAAAAATGAAATAAATAAAATCAAATATAAATATAAAAAATTGTAATAAAAATTTGCAAAAAAAAAAAAAAAAAAACAACAACTACTACTACAACTTCATATCAAACAACACACTATTTCTGTGACAAAAAAAAATACTCTTCTCACATAGATAAGAGTAATATTCCTTTATTGGTTACCTTGCATATTGCGCATGCAAAGACCCGGACAGGTTGGCTACGAATGCCCACCGCCGCCCTCATCGTCGACCTCTTCTAACGCTGGCGACAAAAAGCAACAGATACAAAATGTTGAGCTTAAGGAAAGGTAAACATAATTTATACGAATATCTACTGTAGGTATCGTTGCACAAAAGATAATCAATCATTAGAATTGTTAGGTAGTCTTATACACTACTGCTGGTTGTATTTCTTTGAATAAAAGACTTTTTTCTCTTTTTGTTTATTTTGTTATATGACGTCGACAGATCATCGAAATCTTTGTTAGCCAATGTCTTGGATATCGATGATGATTTCCGTTGCAATCATCGTTGCGCCAGTGCCACACTACCACATCAACCCACGTATTATCGCACCATGTATAGGTAAGTAAACACTGTGTACGTGTCCGTCTACAATACTTCGCCATTGTGTCAGCTTCTCTCACTTACTGCCTTTTCATAAGGCAAAGACTTACACGTTCTTGAAAAAGGTGACCAGTCCATGCAATAAACTTGCAGTTCATCTCTCACATGATTTAAATATTCATTAAAGCAGAATTTCTTATATTCTTATATTTTATGTCGTTTGGCTTTGGTTATTCGGTGGCTCGAAGCGTGGACCATCCTTTTTAATATATAATCGATTTTCGTTACCTACAGTTTCTACATTAAAATGCGTTGAATCCATAATCAAGTTTGTAAAGATTGTGAGAAAAAAGTCTACCGCAAGATATGTCACAGCGCCAATGTCAATACACATTTCATTCCTTGCATTTTTGAATCGTATGGACTTAGGAAAATTCCGAAGTGCATGCGTCAATTCGGGTTTTATCACGCACTCTTCCCTTGTATGTTCAATGAGATGATTCCCACCACCTTAAATAACACTAGTGCTGGTAATATTAGGATAATCTGTAAAGGTTTTTGAAGTGCGCAGACTTCAATTGTACACTGATGGCTTTAAGGTTAAGAAAAGCTACAGGTTTAACCATTTGATCATCCGTGGTTGCGAAATAACTTCAAAAAACGTGAACAAAAATGTGTCGGCCGTGTAAAATATTTCGTGTTAACTTAACGTCTATTTAGCTGACTTCAAACATTTAGAGCGACGTCGGATGGCAAAGCCAAAGGAAAGATTAAAAGTATGTCTTTTTTCGGACGATGTTTTCATAGCCTACTAACTAAATGCACAATCAAAAATATGACGGAGTTGGTTTCAGACGTGAATTTCCATGGATTGGAAAAAATCGAACACTTCAAGCATTTTCATAATCTTCGCAGAACAACGGAAGATTTTATTACTTCGTCTGTCTGATCTGCAATAGGCTTCGAAGAGTTCACGGTCTACAACGAATTAATCAACATAGAAATGTAAAGAGTTTCCCTTGAAAATGATCCGAAGATTGCGAATGTCTGTCCTTATAAATCGAAGCTTAAAAATGTTATGAAAGCTTTATCGAACATTAGTTCCCAACTAAAAAAAGAAATAAGACAGTGATTGAATGGAGTTAGCATTGCGTGCATTATAAATGGAAATGGGCGACTCAAAAGGTGCAGGAATACAGAGAGCTTGTAAGCGTTCTTGTTTGAACTATTCGAACCCGTATGGAGGTTGACGCCTAACACCTTAGCACTTGCCCAAGTAGTAGTTAACACTTATAGAAAATATTATTAAAGCGAACGGAATAGCTGCTCTATCGACTCAAATCGGAATCGCCCTTAATTTTTAACGAATATCGGTTGTTCCTTATGAAAGACTGCTCCTAACTCCTATCAAATCTTGGTCACCTTCGTTACTTTCGACTTGTTTGTGTGCTACATACATATCAAGCCGTACCTGTAAACACATTTTATTTTCGCTGATACAATATTACTATGCGTTGACATGACTTATAGACGGGATTAGTTTCCGTTTACAATTGTTACAACAATTCCTCCTTCCTCCCGCCTCACGAAATAAATGAAAAAAGAAAATGCAACAGTTTCAGATAAATGAATGAAGTTTTAACAGATAGCACTACATCCCATGATTTAATTTAATTACGAGACTTCTTTATCTACTAATGAAAAGAAAAGATGTATTAATTTTCTTACTTCATTTGGAACTTGAATATTCGAGATGGACATAAACAGACAATGTGAACAACAAGAATTTGATATGTAAGTTCTTTTGCTCATACCGTTATGAAAGGTCAATCAAATTTTTGGAGGTAACAAAGTAATTTGAAAGTGACATAGTACTAAACCTTTGTCGAATAAAAGGCTCAGCCTCGTTCGAGGACATTTCTCGTTTTTTCGAAGCTTTCCAAGGTGTCTTGACTTAATGGAGAGAGAATTTCTTCTTTTTACCCTTAACTCCTCGTCGTTTATGGATGTACGCCTCATTCTTAACATAATTCGGCAAAAATACGTTCAATTTACCGAAAACAATACGTATCACTTGGCACTTGGCACTTGACTAGCAGCTGGTACAATGCTCGGAGACTTTCTTGAAATAACTCCATTGCTTTCTGCATTGCACTTTCAAAGAGAGCTTAAAGTGAGACAATCTTGTCAAAGTTCGTACTTTGTATTCTGCAACGAAATTCGAAATTCGTTTTTCCATTTGGAACGCACCATCGGGGTTGTCTAGGCAGACAGGCTCTTTCGAGCCAGCCATTTTCTCATTTGTTTTCCAGGTATGCATTTTTCCCTTTTCCAAAACTTTGAATATATATATATATATATATACATGTATATACTTTTTTGGAACAAATTGTGTTTTGTTCGCTCCTTCAAGCTCCTTCCAGTTGAGACCATAGTGTTTTACCAGATCATCCACCAAGTATATGTATCCCAGAAAAGAAAACCGATTTCCCCTTTTACCTCGAAGTAAGAACGCATCTTGTTCGTTTAGCTTACAGCTCCATAATTCATAATCTCGTTGCTACTCGTAACTCTCTATCAATATCAGAGAGTGTCGTGAGCATATACGTAATAAGAACATGAGATAATAATAATAATTCAACGTACGTTCAGGGTGAATATGTATAAAAAAGTCCTTATTTGGGAAGTGGTCAAGTGACATTCGTCCTTGGGCCTAAAGCCAACAAATGTACAGATATATAGTTAAATCGAATCAGAAAGCGAGGATGAATCGATCGGTGCAATAGAGGATGGGCCTGTTTCAAGTTTTTTTGGGGTATTGCCTACATCGAAATAGGATTTGCGGGGAATTGCGGGTAGGGGGTTCTAGACATTAAATGCCTTCAAGGGCTACTCCGTGAGCTGGAAATATCAAACGAAAGTAACTTCAATTCAAGAAACGTTCAAGCGAATGCGTACAACAATTATGTTTGCAGACAAGGTGATGATGGTAGTGTGGGTCCGGTGGGTCCGGTCGGTGATACTCGTATGCACGAAGCTATTTCTCATACCTGTCTAAGTTCATCGGCAGAATATGAATTGGCTTTAATACTCAAAGAATTGAGATGGATAACCGATCAGGTGAGTAAGAAAGAAGGGCAACAAAAATAAAAGCAATAAGCAATAAGCAATAAGCCTTACAAGTAAGTGATAAAACAATTATGAAAATAAGAGAAAATCATTTCAAATTACTTTATATTTTCAAATATATATTTAAGTAATTAAATGTGCGTTTTTCTTTTTTCAAGTTGAAAAAAGAAGATGAAACCGGTGACATAACCAGAGATTGGAAATTTGCTGCCATGGTAGTGGATCGTTTGTGCCTTATCGTTTTTACGCTATTTACAATTATTGCGACATTGGCGGTTTTATTCTCGGCACCACATTTCATTGTACGATATTGAGTTTAAATCATTTTTCAAAATCTTTTTCAAAGAAATTTTTCTTATTTCTATTGATTGGGAAAAGATATTAAAATGTAAAACCACATATATATGTTATTATAAAAGCGAAATGTTTCTCTTACAGTTCCCGTAACTTTATGGCTTTTGGTTTCAATTATTTTATTGGTCGGATGGTAACTTCATTGAGACGTTCTTTCGATTCCGTAAATGCCTCCAATCAATTGGCTTACATATAAAAGCAACAACAATAATAATAATAATGATAAAAACAACAACAACAACAACAACAACAACAACAACAATATGAACTACTTCTTAGAAAAACAAATGAAAATTTCAACAACAATAACAACAACAGCAATAAAAGTTTGTTTTAAGTCATGTGCCTGGTCAACGAAATTTAAATAACTATTCAACAACAACAACAACAACAACAAATGCAATAATTAATTGTAAAATACATTTAAACCCCAAACAAGTTCACAATATTTAAAGTTAAGGAAAACGCATAATTTTTGTTGCTTTTTTTTTCAAATCGCTAAACGAAAACACTAGAAAGAATTTATGATCGGCTTAAGCCGAATCTTCTCATACTCATCACCAATTTATCGAATTTTATAAAACGCCTCGCATAACCAAATACTTGAGAGCGATCTGATTGACAAGAAAAACTGATAAACGGTAAAGCAAACTTATATTCGCTTTAGGACGAACTCTGCATGCGCACTCCGAACGGCAGATAAATGAATGATAACGTGATATATAATGCCTTGAAAGGAATTGATTTAATGTGAAATATGTTGTTGTCAAGCTCTTGATACGCTTGTTAACATGCAAACACCAGCGACAGATAGATTATATATGTACAAGCCGACACACAAAAATCTTGAAAGTCGCAAACGTTTCACGATCTCACGTTTATTCAAAATGTACACTTTACACTTTATCGATGCTCTAATATATTTTTGCGGGTATCAGTGTCTGAATGTAAGGCATATAGCATTTATTCTCGAGTAGATCGTTAGTAGTATTATATAATATATTAATACACAAAAAACCTAACGCGATCTGAAATGAGTGCAGGGCAAAAAGCGACGTAATTCAACTATAAGCAGATAAATGTTTACAAAACTTATGCTTTTTAGATCGAAATCCTTTTCGGGCTCAATTTTGAAATGATTTTGATAAATATTTTTTCCAAGTTTTGCTTTATGGACTATCAGTTAGAGCCAGCCAGGCATTGTGAACGTGGATGTACCGAATCCATGTCCAGTTCGGGCCAGGCTAATATTCACATTTGATCCCAAGGCAACTGTAAAATTTCAACTTTAATAAGCAGACATTTTGAAATCTTGCCTTGGCCACTTCTACCGACACATTTCAACGAATCTTTGACGTCTATTTCGAGAGATTACGAAGGGAAAAGAACGAAAAATAGATGTGATGCGCCTAAAACATTTCCCAAGTAGACTAAGCGAATAAGCAAAATAAATTCGTTGATATCCGAATCAAATACTTTGACTTGACGAATCATCCCAGTTTTACAGCGCCTTTTTCAGCTAATAAATGCTAAATGCTATAAATACTTTTAACAAATTCTACATCACTATCGGTCGTTGATTGTAAATTATTCTTTTTCCTCATTGACCTTGTGAGCGTAAGTAAATAGTTCTCACACTGTCAAACTTGTTTTTTGACCATCAAATTCGGATGGCCACAGCAAAGTACTAAATGATGGACACAGAGAGTCGGACATAAGAACTACCATTTGGATGGACACGTAGACAAAACTCAAACATGTTAGAACTATAATTAATCGTACATACGCTTTACTAGATCGTGTCTTTAATACAATGCTAAATACCGAAGCACATTAACTTTTAGATGATCGTGGGATGATCGTTTGAAACAAGTAAATGGACAAATTTTTTTACATTTCTCTTAATAATCAAAGACGTTTGATTTGAAACTTGGCATAAAACTTTATTAAAATCGTTTAGGCCTTTCGATGCAGCAGTAAGTGCAATGTTCTTAACGCCATGGAAAGGAAGACAAAAATAACAACGACCTTTGAACACATACCGAAGACGATGCCTACCCAATTTTCCAAGATTTTATCTTTATTGAGCAGCAACAGTTTCAATGCTAGGGTAAACGAAAAACAGACAGACAGAGAGACAGACGTAACTGAAGCAATTGAAGATTTAAAACTGTTCACATCTCAGTCTTTTCTCGGGCTCACGGCGTTATGGTGTTGAGTAAATAAACATTTATCAAAAATAAAAATAAATAAAAAAATAAAAAAAGCAAAAAGAAAAACGTGCAAAAATTCTTTCGCTGTGATAGAATCAATTTTCAGTAAACCACTACACGCAAGATAGCTTGTACAAATTAGGAAAGAGGCAAAAAAAAGCAACAAACAGCAAAACGAACTGCTACGTAATCAACAGCAACTTAGCAACAACAAAAAACGAAGCACAAACTTAAAGAGACATAAACAGCAGAGTTTTGAATACTAGAAGAAAAAAAAGATGTTAAAACTTAACGAGGTAAACATAACATACAAAACTATCGACAGACACATACAGTATAAAGTTAACTATTTTTTAACAAAAAAAGAAAAAAAAAAAAAAGAAGAGAACTAAACAAAAGGAAATAAACCAAAAAATTAAAATCAATTCTACAGTAAAACGAATGCAGACGCAGGCATACGAATGTATGTCGTAAGCAAAAATTATAAAAGTTTAGAATATATTGTACTTAACAAACAGAAGATTGATAATAAATGAGCCGATTGTGTATAGTTAAACATGAGTTAGACTAAAATTGTTAAATAAAAATAATAATAATAATAATAATAATAATAATAATAATGATAATGAAAATAATAGGAAATTACTTATGCCCCCGGTCACTCCCCAACATATTCAATGAGTACATGCTCCTGCTAAGTAGTTGTCAACTAAAATTAAACAAAAACAGTAAAAAGTTAACAATATATTAACATACATTAGTTGTAATTCGTTTATTTAAATAAATTTAGTTTTAAATTAAAAACAAAAAGCAAAAAACCAAAATACGAATAGCATAGCAAAAGCGCTCAAAAAACAAAACCAAAAAAAAGATACCTATAAGCAAAGATATTTGTAATGCATATACATATACATATACATATACATATACACGTACATATACATATATTGATTAGGCTTAACACTAAATGATTTATGTCACATTGACATGCGCTTTTTTTACCATAACAATTCCAATAAACATGTATAAAAGAAGTATTTAAAAAGCCAAAGTAAGAAAGAAGAAGAAGAAGAAGAAGAAGAAGAAGAAGAAGAAGAAAAAGACAAAAAATATTTATTAAATTCGGCTTAGCTTAGTGCGTAGTTTTAACCGCCACTTGAATATCATAAAGATTTGTAAATATTATCGTATTACTACTACAACCACACGCATTATATTATAGAAATTCAAATAGTGTGTCAAATCAATATTTATATACTAAGCTTTTAATAGTTCTTTTTAAATATTTCTATATGACGATAGTCAGCCATTTAAAGAAAAAAGAAAAAGAGAAAGAAAACGAAAACGAAAACGAAAATGAAAATGAAAACTAATCTCGAACATGCTAATGCTTACTCACTTATTACTTACTAAACATCAATAGTTACGCTTTCCTATAGAGGTTTTACATTACACCAACAACAACAACAACAACAACAAATCTCGTTTTGTCAAAACTAATATAATCAACAGACATGTATCGACATATATATATTATCTATACTTAATATTAAAGTAAAAGTAAAAAAAAGCTAAAAAGGTCTTCCTTAACTTTAAAAGCAGAAATAAAATTAATAAATAAATTTAAAAAAATGTATTAAAAAACAAAAGCAAACAAACAAAAAAAAACAAAAATAATAGTTAAGAGAGAAAGCTGTATCCATCTTGACCCAAATCTTGAATACACATCCAACCAACCATCCATCCATCCATCCATCCATCCACCCAACCATTCAAATGTCAACGAGAGTTGGATTCACTGTATAGCTGCATAGCTGAGCCAAGAGAGCGGGCGATGGAAGCTATTCGGTTTTATTTTTCTTGAAGTTAGTTGTGTATGTCGGGCGCCTTTAAATGAATTTTCATACTTAATTATTAAGTTATTATGTGATAAATACATACATTAAATTTTCGATTTCTTTCCCGGCTTATCCGATTAAAATTAATACAGACCTTTTCACTGATTAAATATATATATCAGGGCGAAGGATCGAAGAATTTTTGATCCGAATATCTCGATAATATCACAAACAAGTTACAGGATGGCTTTAGTCCAGTCTCAGAACATCTAAGTGCTTTCGTCTTTAATGACTTTCATAAACTTTGGTGAAATGAAATGCATCTCCGTTTATAGACCAATCGATTCGAAACGATTCGAATTTAAAAGCTTATCAAGTATCCTGCAGCACATCATTTGCAATCCCTTACCATCGTAATATAGCATACTTCGCTCAATAAGTTCGCAGGATGACATACACATGTCGCCTTGTTAATGGATTCACATGCAGTTCTAGTAACGATCCCTATATTTGTTTTTGTAAAACAATGGAAAAATGTGAATTTTGTGGGCAGCGTCACAATGAAACAGCTGTAGCTTGCAAACAAACTAATGAGGAGGGAAATTTCATCATGAAATTTTGCCACAATGGCTCAGTCCTTGGGCCGAAATATTCCATTTCATGAGATCGTGTAAGAAATTACGATATGTAGGGCGAACACAATAGTAAATAAACAGGCACTAGAGAGAGAGCATAGAGAGACAGACGGATAAAAATCGTCGGATGAAATCGTTTTAAAATATGATTCTAGATCGATTATCTAATAATTAATGGACTCTTATCTCCAATTTCACTGATTCAATATTAATAAATCGATTCGCTTTTCCAACATTTAGCAAATCGAACATGGCTTCTTCGCAATTAAGAGGACAATTATTTTTTCTCGATTTTCAAATTTAATCCAAACAAAATTTCTTGCAAGAACTGTTCCGATTATCGGAGAGACAACGGTTTTCATGGCAAGTTAAAAGTCGCTCGTTTATAGGCAATTTTGGATTAACGCGGACAAGCAATTTTCGAAAAATAATATAACTCAGGCAATTGTACGAAATGAACGAAATAAAATCATATCAAATTGAAGTCATCTCGGAAAGAGTTGAAATTCAGATCCGGCTCCAAAGAAGAATACATTTTCCTAAGAAATACGGGCAGCTAACTAAACTAAATTAAAATTCCGTAAAAGATCTTATAAACTTGTTAAAAATTAACGACTTGTGGAATGAGCCGCGGAAGCCTTCGTACTTACTGAATAGTACTGAATACCAGAGAATAAATGATTGTTGCATTTTAGAAAAACTTTACATATTTTAGAAAAACTATATACATATGATTCTGAAGCCAACAACTTCAACACCAGTTAAAAATGGTTCGTGAAAAAATAACACATAAGCAACTCTTGCAACAAGTAAAATTTCCCAATAGACATAGAAACCAAAAATCCATTTTTCACCTGATGCACCTGAATGACATCACTATATCAGAAATTCTATAAACGTCTCTCATCACTTCGCTTAAATGCAGACAAACAGTTTGTAAGGAAAGCAATTAACATGCGACATATTCGGCATGAAGTGCCCACAATCGCCTAAGCTTGAAAATTTTGCCATTAAGGGCGAAGAACTTGTATTTTCTTTTTTTCATCTATTAAGGGCGCCGCGACGCTACGACAAACTTCATCTTCAATAACCGAACTCGTTCACTAGCTGTGCTAAACATTACGGTAGAGTTGTAACGGACGTTATTGACTCTTGCAGCCTGATCCTCTCACCTTTAAAAACATATAGCCTAGTGATGCCGATCTCTCTCTCCCTCTCTCTCCCTCTCCCTCACCCTCTCTCTCACTCTCTCACTCTCTCTCTCGCTCTCTCTCGCTCTCAATCGAGCATATGAGAACTTTAAGAATCGTGGACGGCGATTCGAACTCCATGCACGTATCGGAACAATTATAATATTTGTGGCACAAAGTCGTTGCTGTACCTTTGTAATTTGAAAGAGAAGAGAAATAGAAAGAGAAGAACATTGAATGCATAGAAGCATCTGGCTGTAAGAGAACTAGACGAAAATAATGTGCTCCTATGAAAAGCTCCTACGTATTGCCGTGAGTTGGATAAACCGTTCTTTAAATTCGACAATACTCATACGCACCATGTTAGCATGAAAGTATGTGGATAGATCAATGTAATTGGAGAGAATAGAGGATTTCCCTTTGGTCTCGAATAACAAAAATCCAAATTTATGCCAAATTTTATATCAAATTAAATATAAATCCATGAAAGCACTTGTCAAGTAATAAAAAAACAAAATATATATTAAAATACGAAAATAGAGAAAACCTTTACGAACGTAAGGGGAAAAAATAAAACTGAAAATTTCGTAAACGAAAAGGGTAATTTTTTGAATTTTTTCCCAATTTCTATGAAATGTTTTTCCACTTTTCTTTTTTTAATGTTTATCCTTTTTAATTTTTTATTTTTTTTATTATTTTTTTTTTTATTTTTATTTATTTATTTATTTTTTTTTTTTGTAAAAATGCCAAATTTATAAAAACTGTGGTTTCACTTATAAATCTAAAAAAAGAGAAAAACTAAGCGAAAAATTCCATCAAAAGAAATAAAGAAAATCTCAAGCCAAACATTATAATCAACTAACAGACAATCGATAAAGTTTGAAAAAAAAAAAGAAAAATTAGTAACAGCAGCAGCAGCAGCAGCAGCAGCAATAACAAGAACAGTTTAATAAATTAAACACATGAGCATGAAGAAAAATATCATTTTGACAATAGTTTTATGATTTTTAGATAATTTTAACTTATATTAATAAATAAATAAATGAATTAAGAAAATAATGAAACGATACGTTTGCGAAAATCAAATACAAAAAGTAAGCAAACAAATACAACAACAAACAAACAACAACAACAGCCAAACAAATTTACGAATTTAATAAATATTTTACTGAAATAGTTTAGTTTAGTTTATTTAAAGAAAATCTCTCTCTCTGCAAGAAATTCAACCCAAAATAAACCTCAACGTAGTTCGGTTTCTTATTCAAATTCTATTTAAATAAAAGGGTATAAAAAATAGAGTAAAATAATATACAAAAAAGACAAAATAAATAAAAAATAAAAAATAAAAAATAAAGAATAAAAAATAAAATAACAAAAAGGCATTGCATTTTGTGCATCGTTGTGGTCAGTACCTTAAGTATCCGCCACAAAATCAAAAAAAACATTTTTCTCCATCAAACATAACTTTTCACACGATTGCCTAAGACAACAACGAGACTATCGTGTATCATATCGCGTACATAACCTGAAATTTAATAATTTCGAGTAATTTCGATTCTCTGTCATTTCTCGGCAGCGCAATGATCCTAAAGGATTTTTAAAGGTTCCGTCTTCAACATTTTTTACAGAGCCATTTACGGAGCCATTGACAGACTACTGCGGGAACAAAATATTCGGATAATGACAGATCTGCGGCACGCATGATATGCAAGCTGTTTTCTATTAAAAACTTCCAATCGCTCCGAAAGCCACTAATCCCATTAGCTCATAGCTCCTGCTGAACAACTGCTTTTCAGACATTATTTTCATTGGTCAGTACACATTATCAAATGCTTGGGGAGATGTAAAGGTAGACGAAAAATTCAAAAGATTGGATTCAGATCACATGCTACCGAACTTATTGTATGCTCATGTCGCCCAATGCAGCAGAAATCTTAAACTTTGGAATCTTGTAATTAAAGATTCTTTCAATATATCTTCGTGTTCGTAAATGACACTAACTTCTTGCGCCAACACTGGTAGCTTGCAACATTGCAAGCTTGGAATTTCACTCCATATCACGGTGTAATAATATCTTACGTTTCATCCCAGCCTGCTTTTCTGCATTCATTTCAAATGTTTAGCATTCCGATATAGAGCCTGTTCTTTCATTAATCTGAGGACTTTTGATGTGCTCTGTGATGATCTCTGTATATAGGCATTGCTGGGGTTTTTAATTCGTGCTTTTAAGGGGACTTAGTAGATAAGTATACCCTCTGTGGTGGCGGGTATAAAATTTTGACCACAAATGCAGCACAAAAATTCTTTACCATATACTGTAAGCAAGCAAACACAAACTCACACGTACGCCTCCCCTCTCCCCTCCTCTTCCATATATATATATATATATATACGTACACTTACTTAATATATTACCAATAAGCATACACTACATACACTTACGTAACTTTTAATAAATAAACTTATACGCGCTTAACTATTCTGCAAAGTGCACACAAATAATATAAGAAAAAAACAAAACGATAAAAATGAAATGTTTATTAAAACAAGTAGGATTTTTTTTTGTGATAAATTAAAAACCCATAGGAAATAGTTTACACAAAAAACTCATTATAAAAACAACAACCACAATAATTATGGCAAAAAAGACAAAAAAAAAAAAACACAAAAAAAAACAAAAAAAATAAAAAAAGGAAAAAATCAAAAAACGAGCCATGAATTGTGTAAAGCAGCGGATCTAAATTAAATCTATAAGTCCCCCATTGGCGAACAGTAAATCAAATAGTGTATAATCCTCTGTTGTGTAGAAGAGAATGTGATTGGATTCGCACTCTCGTGTACGCAGACAGGATGAATGCTATCGAAATTTTAATTGTATTAGCAATTAAGTTAATTATTAGCAAAAATTTATTAAACAAAATAAAAATACTAACTAACATTAGTAAAAAATTCATACACGAAATAATTATTAATAGATAATAAGTACTATGACATAATAAATATGTACAACAATATAAAGAATTGAAAATATAAAAACGGTGCATAATCAATTCAATATATTAAGCTATACGTGTAAGCAAAGTTTGTAAGAATAAAAAGAATTCATTAAAGAACACCAGTTACACTAACAAATTGGTTTAGCAGTCAAGCAAATCACTTTCAGTTTTCATTTTGTAAAGCGTTCGGCGTAGACACTCCCTTATCTGATACTTGAATCCAAAAAAAAATATTAAATAAAAAATAAATAGCTTTGCTTGCAGTAAGCGAAACAGGCAACCAACATCTGGCCCACTGTCAACCAAATTATTTCGGACGCTTCTTCCACCTTTCACCAGCGAAAGCAAATATTATTCCTTCGAGAACTAACGAAAACTCTTCTTGTCTCCTCAAACCGCTTGACTCAGCCACGGAACTCGAGGTAATTGCGTAAAAAGTCTTATATACTTTCAACCGTCGCTAGAGGGACTAACTAAATCAAATCACGCTCTCGTTCTCGTCAGGAAAGTAATTTGTAATCTGTAAACAAATTCCTTCTACTTTATTAAGTTTATGAGATATTTTGCTGATTGATTTGCTGACTCTAAGAGCACGCGTCCATAACATCCCCAGTTATGGCGTCCTAATCGACCTGTCTTCCTATTTTTATAGCCACCACCGAAGGCGAGGGTACTGAATCGATGTAAATATGTTTGTTTGTCCGTCCGCCAGTCCATTCCATTCACTGCCAAATCAATGTATCGGCTTCAAATTCGGTCACAGCCGCATTGGAAGTTCTTGCTTGCAAATGGACCAAATCGGTGTAGGGACATGCCCACACCTCCGTCTGTTGTCGAAGCTTTATCTAGTGCAACCATTTTCTTCTTCTTTAAATTATGAGTTGTGTTCAAGGATTTATGTTCACTCTTTCTATTAAAGTAAAAATAAATATATGGCGGCTTACTTGTTTGGACGCACGTGACTGTCAATTGTAGTATAATTATTTAATACGATACGTTACGACACGGCAGTTCAAAAAAAATCGAAGCAAAGTATTTCCTTAGGCTTCGATCAATATGTTTTTGTTCTCAAAAACCGCCCAACAACAACTGATGGATAGCAAAACTTTCAATCTACACCCCCTTGTGGTGGCTACGTTAAGTTGACAAACATTAGTAGCAAATGCATGCAATATCCAAAAGAATGGACAAACTTAACGTGAAATTCTCGTCAGATTAGGTTCGAGGACTTTGTGATGCGTTTAGGCAAACTTCATAAGATACGCAATCGTATATGCGTATATATGTTATGTTTTGGAATTTATTATGGCAATAACGTAACGCATAATATTAACTGGATACAGATTTTGTAGTGCAGTTGTGCCATAAAGTGCTTACGCTTACATAGCAGCTTCTTCCGCTCTGTTCCTTTACTGGTTATTCGTTATGTTTGCAACCGGAAGTAAAATCTTTTAATTGAATTCGTTCGAAATCGAATATAGATAATTATATGAGGATTTGCTTCTTCTTCTTTTTTGTAATAATGAGTGACTAACTCGTTTGGCTTCTAAACCAAATAATAATCAAAACAAATTTATTTTACATCATAAAAATAATGTATTGCAGAGTAACGGAATCGTTGCGCTCACACATACATACTTTGGAAAAATATCAAAATTTTTTAATTTAGATATTAAGTGAAAATTTGTAATATTTTCATACAAACTGTAGTTTTATACAAAATATTGCTCAATTTTATAAGCAAAAAAAAAAAAAAAAAACTCTAAACACACTTCGGAAATTCCTATAAGTTCTTTAAACATCGTTCCCTTCAATTTCTTTAATAGGAGACACTTGCGTTGTTCTTAAACATTTCCAAAAACAAAATTTTAGCCAACCAAGTCTTGTGATGTCTATCGAGTTCACACTAATTTCAAATTTCTATTTGCGAACAAAAAACTACCTCCCTCTCCGCTTTCTTGACCGACTGACAACTGTGGAATAAACATTTCTAAAATTCTCTGGAAAAGTCTTTTCCGAACGGTACACGGACTGCGCGAGACCGCCACTTTAACCTGTGTTGAATATCTATTCCATATATCGGTGCGGGAAATCGCCTTGACCTACATGATCAAATGCAGACTAATTTTCTTTTCTAATTTTCGCAATTTATTACCCTTTGAGGGACTGTCATATTTAGTTTTCGTTCCATGCACTCAATCAACTTAGTTCGATAATTAAAAATGATTCGCTGCAAGCAAATTATTTCGTTTAATATTTTTGGCATTCTCTGCACAATGTCTGACGTCTGACATCTGACATCTCAAAGTACGTGGATACCTTATTCAGCATTGTTTTTGGCATTTCATTCCCAAGGATAATCGTGTAGCTACGGTTTTATTGCCAGTTCGCAATTAAACCCCACGCGAAAATTACCCGGATATCGCTTTCGAACGTCGGTCACACACTTTTTTTTTGCATTTGAAACATCGCAGCATTATGCTTTTACTGCAAAAACAGCAGATATGGAAAACTAATAAACGCTAAGATATAACTGAAAAGTAAGACATGTAGACATTCTCTAGATATTCTCAAGTTTGCCCCATTTTGCATTTTTTAGTAACCGCAATACTAACGGATTGAAAATGTTGGTAAGGTTCCTATACACGTTCACAGGCCACTATCCTGCGAGCACGTTTCACTTCCAAAAATGTTATAGAAGACAAATACGATTACTTTGGCAGGTCTAGTAGGGAAACCACTTAGGAGAAACCTAATATTTAAAATTTCGACAGATATTGCTTTGGATTGGTGTGGATTGTTAAAATGGCGATAAAGGCTACGCATAATGAGTGTTAACAGCTGTCTCATATTTTCTTTTTTTTCACATTCTCAACACTTTTCAATACACGTGCACATCTCTCTCCAAAATTTGTCTTCTCATTTATTATTCATTTACTGCCACAATTTTCATTAGTCTCGTTCCGTCAAACGTTCGTGCGGTTGGCATTTAGAAAATGAAGAACGCAATATTGCCAAACGTGGGAGGAACGTCGATTCCTTAAAAAGAAAAAAAAAAGAAAATAAATAACAAAATTATATCCGGTTGTGACCAAATCTTTTATGCTTATCACCATAATATCCCAGAAAAAATGAAAATAGAAACGAAAAACCTAAACGTCCTTAGTCCATAATATTCGACAGAGTACAGGAGTGTCCGAGTTTTTCAGCTTTTGTAGAATGTACAACGAGCTATTATCAGTTTAGGCTGCGCTGTAGCCGCGTCCTCTCACCGACTTGGGACAGTTTCAAATTTTTTTTGCCAAACTTGAATGCGATATTTTCATCTTTGCGAACGATAGTATGTTTGCCGCAGATGTTAGCCAGACGGGCAGTCGAAGGACGAGCGAAGGGACAATCGGACACTCCGAGTTAGACGCTGATCAAGAGTATCTCTGTACTTCATGGGCTCTTTGAAGCTTCCTTCTGGGTGTTGCAAACTTTTCGACAAAATCCATATGCGCCCATATACGTCCTTCGGTGGTGGGTGTGAAAAACACCAAAAAAAGAGGAAAGGCAGGAAAGACAAAATCTTATGAAGTCATTGTTAAAGTATTTTTCGATTATGTCCTACATACGTGGTATAGCGAAAGCAAGCGTACAGTGGCATGTGTTTAGGCGGGCGGTACTATTGCATATTTTATATCGCAGAGTTATGAAAAAGAAAGCTTACGCTTACGTCAATTAATGCGTGCTTTTACATGAGTGTAGTTGATGACGGTGGAGGATGGTGGAGAATGTTATGTGGGATGTATAATTCCGCTGATTATTATTTCCCTTTCACTACTTCTCTTCGAGGTAGTCAATCTTCTTAAGCCTGCTTAAGTCTTCCTTCCTAATAACATTAGGTATTAAAATTTGAGAATTCTAATCTTGTTGTTCGGGAGGCCTCCTAGGTATTGTATCGGCTCTTCTATAAATTACCATGCTCGACCTTTTCTAGTTAGCTCTAAGAAATGTTTGCACCAGATTTCAGATCAATATCTTTTATAACCTATAAATTAAAGTTTTTTTTACTCGGCGCGTAGTTGGAGGTAGACTATGATCATTTTCACAATGTAGCTTTCAAATAAATCTGCGTATACTACGTTTCCACTGCGTGCATCAAAATTGCCGATCTTGGCTGTTCTATGTATTTTCAATCTTGTTCACACGGCCTTAGCCCGTGGTGATCGACATAGTGAGATAGTCGGTCATTCGACAAATGTATAAAAAGTAACAGTAGCTTCTCTTCGATTAAGTGAGTCTTCAATATGTCAATTTGCCCAAACTTATCCGTTTTGCAATACCATACCGTACCGTACCATACCAGTAGCCATGATCACGTTGCATATACGTACACTCGACTTTACTCGACTGACGAGCAAGCCGTCATTAGGAAACTGACTTTCATAGTGCGAGAATTCGAGGTATTGGAACTAGGTAAGTGTCTTGAAGAAAATTAACAGATGATCTCTTATATCATGCCGTTCGGTCCTTACCCGTCCACATTTGAGTAAGCATCACTAATCATCCCTTTCCTTCTTTCACTTGTCAGAAACGGTAACCGAAGAACACGTTTCGTTCATATTACGATTTGGTTTAAACGTGTGCTTGCGAGCTCAACGCGACAACCCCAGTTAATAAGAATCGCCTAAGTTAAGGTAAAGGTTAAAATTTTTCTTCTTAGGGAAAGTTGCACTCAAAGTCAATTTTCTTTCAATCTGGTTTGTATTTAATTTATTTTTTTTTTTTCTTTCATCTTTTTTCTCTAATGAAAGGTAGAAGAAAAATGCATTCAAAAAATCAAGAGAATATTGAGAGAAAAACAAAGAAGGCAAACCAATGCAATATTAAGGAGTGTGAGTTATAAGATTTGTTTTTGAAAAGAACGGAGCAAATGAAGCGTTTCTTGACTTGAAATTATTTCTTCACGAAACGAAAATTGAAAAATAAAAGGCAATAAATAATTTTTAAGCTTAATCACATTCACTAAAACAACACACCTTTAGCTTAATATAATGTTTAAAATATAATAGTAATAATAATAAACATATATATATATATATATATATATATATATATAGAGTATATATACAAACTGAAAAATGGGTTGTAATATAGAAAATGTTATAAAGTAAAAATAATAATTGAAGCAATATAAATATTAAAATAACAAAAAAGGATACAAGCATTAAAAAATATTTAAAAAAATTAAATTAAACTTCAAATATTAAAAATCCAAGTTCTAACAAAATTATATAACAGAAGAAGCCAACAAACAAACGAAAAAACAATGACAAGTTAATAAACGTTAAAAATTAAATTAAATTAAACAAAACACATGAGAAGCAAAAAAAAAAAATAAATAAATTATAAATCAATTATTTAATTCCAAAAGGTAAATACACTGTTAAAATGTTAACACAAGCAATTGTAATAAACTAACATTGAATAAAAACAACATTATAACGAAAATTAAATAAAGTCAAATGTAATTGAGAAAAAGAAAAACAAAAACAAAAACACAAACAAATGACAATAGGTTTTTGCATTTTTCATAAAAGCTCCGACAATTGAAAGTGAGTATGATGGGATAAAGCATTAGCACTTGCACTCGGTGTCGCTGTCGCTGTCGCAGCAGCCACTATTCTGAAAGAGAACAAAAACCATTTCTATGTCTAACGAATGCGCAACAGTTGATCTTCCCTTCACGAAACTAGACTTGATAGGGAAACCTAATTGTAGGGGGTAGCAATTCGTTCAAACAACGTTCAAACACTCGACTTCGCAATGTCTCCACAGTTCTCAACTAGATGCCTGCTTTCACTTGCACTTTCATGATAGGATGAACATAAGCACCACACATGATTTCATGAGAGCATGAGTTCAGTACACATGATGGAATGCCCCCAGCTCCTGGCCCTGGTAGCTACATTCCAGCGACCTGACAGCTTGTAAGCCTTTCACTTTCGGAAATGATCGACCTCGGTGAAGGACATATGGAGATCCTTCTTTTGGAGTTGGAGTCAAATTTGAAAAGTTGTTTATGAATGGTAAGAAATGAAGATTTTATCATTTGAAGGCATGTACAATGCAATAACTTTGGTGATTAATGAGGTCAAATCTGTGCCTGACATTAGAGTAGACAAAGTAATCGTGAACAACAGACCGACCCACCTTTTTCGTCTTTCCTGTCTTACTAGTGTTGAACTGTTTTGATAAACCACGGGCGGCAAGTGTTTCGAGAGGACAGTTGTCGGAATGGGCGCGGAACCAGTTAGGCTTAGTACACTATAAAATGTAGAAATTAGGGCTTTAAAGTCACCTTTTTTTCTTAATTCGAGCAAGTAAGATTGGACTTGTTGGAGAGACTCAACATCTCATCATGCTTGCATTGAAAGGATCGAAAAATTGTTGGATTATGTGGATGTTCAGATAAACTAAAGGGCAGACAGCGATTAACTCGATTTAGTCTCAGGGAAATTAACAAAGCCAAGACCCAAGAGTTTCCCTTACGATTAGCTGCATGGTTACTTTGAAGAAGATTCGTAGATAGACCGAATTATGGAATTTGGGTAAACGATAATCAGTGGGCCAGAGGAAGTCTTGGTTACTTTGTACACATTTTAAAAATGCTAACTCGACTTAAGTTAACAGACGGTGCTTTTGTCACAAGATAACTGTTAATGTCTTCACATGAGGTATCCGGTGCTAATCTGGACACAAATACTGCTTTTCGAACTAGTATGGCCCTTAAAGTCAATGTATTACCCATGGTGTTCTTAGGACCCACAGAAAATATATTCTGAATTGGAGAAAGAACGAACGGAATGATTCTGCTTGTGTGTGCATCTTGTTGCCGCCCAGTTACATCGGAAGAGCTAGGTAGGGTGAAAGATTTCTTATTTTTTTTTTTGAAGACTTGGCCTAGTCCAAGCCAATGGAAGGTGACATTCTTGCCGCATAGCTAACACTAGAGTAAAGTTCGTAACGTTTGCGAAATTATTATCCGGTCATTAGCAATAGGAGAAGTAACTTGAATATCATTAGCTGTAGGGCGTATAACCGTTGAATTATCAACTAAAGGCAAAATTGGAGCGCTCAATGCTATTAAAAGATTAGGCGACGTAACTTGAGTGAAGGAGCAGCTAGATCGGTGTTGTGATATTTCCGAGAAGTTTTATGTGAGGGGTTGTAGTACGGGGGGATGGGCCACAGATGACACTACACGTTGGTCCCTTAACTTCCTTACAAGCCAACGGAACATTCGAAATAACTAATCTCCTCGAACAGTGTCTTGTATTTGTCGAACCTACTTGACAAAGATGACAGCAACATACTTTCTATCTACAAAATACATCGTTTTCTTTATTTTACATTTAATACGGTTCACTTTTATTAGGTATGCAAATAAATTCTTCCCATTGAAATTAGTTGCAGAAAAAAGGATTACTGTTCAAATACCAGAAGTTGCTCGTCGTCTTACCTTCGAAATTTCAATTAATTTATGACGTTCAAAATACACCATTAACTCAGCAGCGTATTCTGTAAATCTAAGAGTGTCCTTGTCTAGCAGTTCTGACGTTTTTTAAGTAAAAATATTTTGTATATTGATAAGAAAACGGAAATCTAATAAGAGAATTTTTTAGTCAAAATACATGAAATATTGAAAATACAAATGAATAAAAGTTTTCAAAAATAACTAAGCTTAGAACGTTGAAAAACAATCAATAACCAACTTAAAAAGTATTTTATAGTAACCAGTTGCCTATTAGAAATTATATTTCTGTCTTATTTAAAAGTACAACTGAAATGTCTAAGTTTTCGGACTATTTTGCAGATATTTTCTATTCGACTAGCTGCATATACTATCGCCATCCTATCTTATTTGTTATATATTAAGATTTGTTAGCGACATTTCAGGTAAATTAACACCGTTCAGCATCGTCGAATTGCCAATAAAAATTCCAATAGTTGTAATTTATTCAGATAATTTAAGCACTGTTAAATTCCCCCTGATGCCGCTGAAAAGCAGGAAAGATCACGGCGATGTGATATCAATAGCTTGTCAATTACACTGCCTCTAAATAAATTCATTTTTATAATCTTTGTTTAAATCAAATATTGTTTTTTAATACTTTTTTGATGCCTGCGTTTTGCTTGGAATGAGTGTAAAAAAGAAAAAGGTACGAAGAAAATGTTTTGACTGCCAATGTTTAGCGGTTTAGATAATGAATTTTGGTTTAATAGCCTTGCATCTTCTTACACTCATATTAAGGGTAGACACAAGGAGGCGTTATTTTCAATTTCATTCGCAAAAAACAATAACTAGGAATTTAATATAAAAATAAACAAGGTTATCTATTGATTGATATTGAACATAATATAAGCCAAAATTGCGAATCACATGATATAAAAGAAACGTACGTACGTAGTGTAAGATAAACATAAATTAGATAAATAACTTTAATACTTAAAAGAAACTATCATTTCTTTTTGTTATATATATACGCATGTAACAACATATGGTTTGTACATTCCCACAAATTTTCGTGAAAGGTTGGAAAGTTAGATTTCCAATCCGCAAGTAGGAATAACGAACGCCCCATTTTGTTAGCCCTCAAGTTTGCAGAATTTTTTTAAAGCTTTATGGGAATTGACAAATCATATGGTAAAATAAAAAGAAAAAAAGCACAAGAAAAAATAATGATAGTTCTCATATAAATTCTAAGGTTATTTATCTGCTTTATGTTTACCTTACATTAGTACACATTTTTTTAATATTTTGTGATTTGTAATTTTGGTTTAGCAATAACGACCATTTATTTTAAAGTTGAAATTGTTCTATTAGAGAGTCATAAATGGTAACTGCCAAGTTATGGATCAGTTAATACACAAGAAGACTCTTGATAGTGTCATAAACAATTAATTGTGAAAATTAATAAAATTATTATTGTTTACAAATTTACTTTTTATATTTACATTAATTATTTAATTTTTGGTCCTAAAAGCATATGATTTTATTTACATTTTTTTATAAAACAATATGGTAGCACGGCCGCCTATTGTGCTTACCGCTTGGGAATTTTAAACTCGAAAACAAAAATGACGTGTCATTGTGTTAACTCCCTTAATGTTTTATGACGAAAATTTGTTCATAATAGTAATTTGACGTAAAAATTAAGTGAAATAAATTTAAAATAAATTTTTTATTTGATTTGTTACTTTTTGCTAATCAAACCATATGTTAGATGTTCACCTATGCGTAAATTTATTTATTTTTTCCTTTAAAATGATATACGAAGGACGAAACGCGCGGCTTTTATTGATTTGGTATTGGTATCCTTCCTTGTTTGCAAGTAACGACATTTTATTTATGCGAACGCGAGTACCTGGCAACACTGTCAATGTTTTCCTTTAGCAAATGTCGCTTTTTAACACGTGCGGAATTATTGTGTGTTAAAATTTGTTTTTATTATCAAAACTCAGGACTACGGTACTTGACTTTCTAAGATATTAGATTTCATAAAATGGGTAAAAAGACTAAAGTAGGAAAAAGTCGTAAAGACAAGTTTTATCAGTTAGCCAAAGAAACTGGTAAGGATGCATATGTGTGAATACAATAGTTTATTTTTCACAAGAAGAATTTATTTCTTAGGTTTCCGTTCACGTGCCGCTTTTAAACTAATCCAGTTGAACCGAAAATTTAGTTTTTTACAACAATCGCAAGTATGTGTAGATTTGTGTGCAGCTCCGGGTGGTTGGATGCAGGTCGCAAAACAAAACATGCCGGTATCGAGTGTAGTGATCGGTGTAGATTTGTATCCCATACGACCTATAGCGGGATGTATTAGTTTAGTGGAAGATATTACCACCGATAAATGTCGCCAGTCATTGAACAAGGAGTTGCAAACATGGAAAGCTGATGTCGTTTTACATGACGGAGCTCCTAATGTTGGACGCAATTGGTTGCATGACGCCTATCAACAAATTACTTTGACGTTAATGGCTTTGAAATTGGGTACAGAATTTTTACGTGCTGGTGGTTGGTTTGTGACAAAAGTCTTTCGTTCCAAGGATTATAACGCATTGTTGTGGGTATTAAAACAATTGTTTAAAAAGGTTCACGCCACTAAGCCCAGTGCCTCCCGTAAAGAATCGGCCGAGATATTTGTTGTGTGTCAACACTATTTGGCTCCGGATCGAATTGATCCCCGCTTATTAGATCCAAAATACGTTTTTGAAGAACTAAATTTAGAAGGCAATAAAAAAGTTAGTTTACTTCATCCGGAGAGACAAAAACGTATCAAAGCAGAAGGCTATAGCGAAAAGGATATTGCTCTTAGAAACGACATTACCGCCACCGAATTTATGAGAGCTGAGAGTGGTTTGGCCGCTTTACTAGATATTGGGTCAATACGCATCGACGATGAACGCATAGCTAAACACCCGAAAACAACTGCCGAAATATTAGAATGTTGTCGGGATATAAAAGTGTTAGGTCGCAAGGATATCAAGGGACTTTTGGCTTGGTGGAAAGCTGTTAAGGAGGATCTTTTTAAAACAAATAAAGAAGAGGATGCTGCTGTAATTGAAGAAGAAGTCACAAAGGAACCTTTAACTCAGGATGAGATCGAAAATATGGAGGATGCTGAATTGCAAAAACAAATTGTCGAACTGGTAGAAGATGAACGAAAAGATATGAAACGGAAACGTAAAAAGACTCTAAAAACGAAAGCTAAACTGCAAGAAAAAATGAATCTTAAAATGGTGATCAAAGGCGATGACGGACCTAGGGAGGAGGGCGAACAGGAAGTGTTTGATTTAAAAACTGTGAGAACTCAAGAAGAGCTAGATGAAATGTTAGATGTCGCACCTGATTTTGATGTAGAAGAACATGTGGAAATTCCGAAGTTGCCCAAATACAAAGCGTAAGTTCATGCTCTTTAAAACTATATCGGTTAATATAATTCAACACATCGACTCTTCTAGTTATCGAAAAGACGACAAACGTTTAGACGATGATGCCAATTATGAGAACGATGATGAGCCTGAAATATCTATAGACGAAGAAAGTGAGAACGATTATGAAAAAGAAGGGTTAGGCTTAAGCGATGATGATCAGCCACACAAATCCGACAAAAAGACTAAAATGAATAAAAAGAAACTATCTCAGCATCCGTTAATTAAATCCGGTGACTTCCGGGACAAAGACACCAAACGTCAGCATCGAGTGCAATTATGGTATGAAAAAGGAAACTTACAGAAAATTGATAGTGAAGACGATGAAGATTACGATCTGGATCGGTTGGCCAATGAATATAAAAACAGGGGTATTCATGTATTGGGTGAAAAAGGTCAAAATAGTAACGAAAATGACGTTGTTGCTTTGGGGAAGAAAGCTAAGCGCAAGGCTCGTCATACAGACACAAAATCATCGTCTGGATCCTCTAGTGATTCTGAAGAAGAAGACAATGTTACTATGGCGGATGACGAGAATAAAGAGCCAAAACTAAAAAAGGTACGTCTTACAGAAGAAGAACTGGCTTTAGGAGCCATGATGATAAAAGGCAAAAAAGCGCGCCGTGATTTAATTGATGGGGCTTGGAATCGATATGCTTTTAATGATGATAACTTGCCAAGTTGGTTTAGGCAAGACGAAGAGCTGCATATGAAGAATCAATTGCCAGTTCCTAAAGAAATGGCCGAAGAATATCAACGTAAAGTACAAGAGCTAAACGTAAGGCCAATTAAAAAAGTCATGGAAGCGAAGGCACGTAAACGCAGACGTGTAATTAAACGATTAGCAAAAGCCAAGAAACAGGCTGAAAAAATTATGGAAAATGCTGATGCTACTCCACAAGAGAAAGCCAAACAACTAAAGAAAATATACAAGAAGGCGCAAGAAAAGAAAAAAGAAGTGACTTACGTGGTAGCTAAAAAACATCAAGCCGGTAAGAGAGCTAAACGACCACCTGGAATTAAGGGTCGATATAAAATAGTCGATCCCAGACAGAAAAAAGACAAACGCGCCCTAGACGTTAAGGCTAGACGAGATAAACATAAGGGAAGAAAATAGTGACTTTTAAAAGGCTTTAAAAGTCAGCGACAGCAGTGAAAACAATTTTAAAATGTTCCAACAGTAAAGGAATTTAGATGAAACATAACAAAAATTCTATTCAAATCTTGCAGTAATCGATTCATAAAACATAATAAGTTAACTACTTTTTATCTTAATAAATAAACAATATTTGGTTTCTGCTCATTGAAATGTTTTTTCTTAAAACTCCGATTTACTGAAAATAATACATTTTTAACATAATTTTTTAATAGTTTTACCTAAAATAACGTTTGGCTTCTGAAATGTTCAATAATGTTTAAAATCAAAATGAATATCACAGCGCATAACTCAAGATTTCTAAGGGGAAATAAAACTTCTTTAATATATAAAAAAAGGATACAACATAACGGCTAACCACTACAATTGGCAATAGTTTCCAAAGTAAATATATGCTAAAATTATTCCGAAGCGGTCAATATTAAGGAGTAGGGGGAAATTCTCAATTACTACGCTCAAAATAGTTTAATCTAAACTATTCCCATCCACATCGCTGCCCGAGCTAATACTGGGCGATATGGTAGTTGAATTCGAGATCATGCCACGATCTAAGCTGCCGTATTCTAAGTTATAGTATTGAATAACCTTGGCTGGAGGACGACTGGATATGATTTCCGTTATTTGATTGACAATCCATTTTGTTAATTTGATGACAGCTATGTGAGCAGCAAATTGTAAGATTATAGCGCCGAAACCTTTATAAAGACCCGAGAAACCTTCTGCAGCCACTGTTGTACGGTAACAATCTATAGCGCCTTGATAATTAGTTAATATAGGTACCACGGCGTACCCATTATCCAGATTATCGATAATCGTACGCGTTCCCTGCAATTGAATCCGATGCAATATAGTTTCGAGCGGATAGAAAATCACCTCAGTGGTTAACATAGATATTAAATTTGAATAGACTTCAACATTCTGATTTTCCAGCGAGTCATCTTTAAATTTAGCGCCTTTACGTTCCTGTGATTGCTGTATACGTCTACGCATTATGCGTGAAGAAACACCTTTGATTACCAAACTAAAACAGGTCTTTACATAAATCACCTGAACTTACAAAAATTAGCTAAAATTGCGTACCCGAAAAGATATTTTGTAAGACCTACGCCCACTGTCGGGCCAATCAAAGCCCAAATGGGCAGCATGCGCCCTTTTTGTGGTGATTTCCAATATAACAAACGCAGGCTACCCTCACGAAATACATCAAACAGTCCAGGTTTTTCGCTTGCTATGTCACTTTGTACTGTTTCGACTAGAGAAGCGGCGTAAAATGGCATAACTAAAGCGATGCTTAGTCTAAAGAGAAGAAATGTCCATTAAATCAATTCCAAAAATATTTAATTATATCGTTTACCCTTTTAATATGACATGTTGTCCGAAACGCTTTAAAGAAGTCCGACTATCTACATCTCTAAAAGAGATTTAGTAAATGTTACTATTTAGTTATTTATTTATTTATTTATATTTTATTTAACATTTGTTTACTCACTTCGGCCACATAGTTATTTTTGATAACACATCGTCCATAGCCATTGAAAGACCTCGCACCAATAAACAACTTCCTAAACCCTTCCACAGCGTAGTAACACCTTGACGACGATGAAGATGGACTATAGCTGGTATTAATCCCAGCGGATGTAAGTGGTACCTAAGCAAGGTAATGTCATTACAATAGATAATTAAAATTAGCGGACCATACCTTTGTGAAGCATTGTAAACTTGACATTGCCTTCTTAGTACAATAAAAGGATGGTTGAGTAAATTTTCAGTTACTAAACTAACCCATTGCACACCAATGCCCAGATATTTACGTATAGAAATTTCTATTAAAGAAATACAGTTAAATCTGCGTTCATTCAGCTCAGTTTTAATTTTTTTCCTTACCATCTTCTTGACTGTCGTTTTCAAATGCTCGGTGTTTTTCTATCGGCAAAGATAAATCTCTGTCTGAAGTGACATTCTTTAGACCATGACCAGCCCTTTCCTGCCCTGAAGTCAAACTCTCTAAGTACGCTTGATATTGATCGTCACTTAATTGATATCTGCAAACAGAAATGTAGAAAAAAATCAATAAGTTTCATTTCGATTGCTGTGTAATCATTAAAAAAACTTACTGGATTTGAGGTGATCTTTGTAAATTGAGAGTGGCTGGTGGCAAACCTGTGCTACTGACCGCAGCGCGGGTATGTTGAGTTTCGGTCCTTTGCATCTCTTTATGACCTGTGCCTGAAGGATTTTGGTTGGTAGTGTACCTATATACACATATATAATAAATTCAGAATATTTTACTCGGGATTCCGTAGAGAAAAGGGTTTACTTACATTAGCGTTGAGTAGTTGTTCATGCCTGCCATAACTTCCTAATGCTTAGTACTAAGTTGCTATTAAACCGCGAAAGCTTCTTTTCGAAAGCTAGTTTAAATCTTACGTATTTTCATATAATGCGCATCTAGCAGAGCAAAAACTATCGTAATCGTTAATAAAAAAATGAAAATATTTGTAGTTTTTTGCCTACAAAAGTCGAAAATATATAAAAACGTCTACTCTTCTCTCCTTATGAACTCAAATTGTCAAAATATACATTAACGATGCCATATTTGTTAAAATATTTAAGTTATGTAATAATTTGGCATCTCTTCATATATGCACCTACAGTGTTCTAAGGTTTACGAATATTAATTTCCATAGATTACTAATAACTATTCGCTTACATGCTTCTCTTTTGCAAACATCATCGGATAGATTTTATTTCCACTTGAAATTTCGATCAAATAAACCGTTTCTTAATATATCAAACGTTGTAAGTTCGGTACTCAGTAAATAAGATAATACTGTTAGGTTTTCTTGTTGGCCTTGCCTCATTAAAGTACGAAACTTTTTTATCTAATTTTAGATTTCTGAAAGCCAAATAGTTTTAATGTTTCATAATGTTGCCTTAAGATAATTCGTGCTGTAAAATGACCATATACTTATGTAATGTTCATTTCTAGCACATAAATATATTTAGGCATCATGCAGCAATAAAATGTCGCTTTTAAAAAGACGTATGCTTTCTTTTTTTTAATAAAAGTAAATAAAAAAAAATGATTTTGTTGATAACAAGCCCGTGATTCTTTTATTAAATTTCTTCATTACTGGCAGTACTTTGTTTATATTGTCAATTAGCAGTCAATTTGACATAAAACGTTTATCGAGGTCAATTTATGATTCTCGCTATTGAGTAAACTCGATAACTGCGAGTTATGAACTCGTTGTAACGAATAGGGTTTACAATTGACAGCGGTTAACAAAGTATGTCTGGTCAGTTATTCTATATTCTCTTTGCAACAAAGGTCTGTCATAAAATAAACTTTTATATTAATATTTTGTTTAGAAATTAAGTCACTTGTAGGCAATAGAATTTTATTCTCAGGCAAAGCGAAAAAGCCTCCCCAGGTATTGCATAAGAAATGTACGGGAAAATAAATTTGATTCTCAGGCAAAGCAAATTAGCTCCATTTATTGCATAAGAAATGTGCAGGAAAGTTAATTTTACTCTCAGAATCTCAAGCCAAAAAAAAAAGGATTTTTAAAATTTTTCCTTTTTTTCGTATATATTTTTTTATTATATAGCAAGCTATTCTTTTCATTTGATTCATAGTGTTCCGTACAATTTTCGGTGGTTTTTTTTCTGCGCCCTGGTTAATATTTTTAAAGTTACAACGTGTTCTAAAGAATTTGCTACGTTTTTACGTTCCTCTATTAATCGTAATATAGACGAGCGGAATGTTACGAACGGAGCGACCTCATTCATACCTTATTCAAATTGAAGGCAAACACTCGTTTACCGACGATTTTTCGGTAGCAGAGCATGTTGGTTTTGAAACCTCTTCTTTTGCATTGGTCTTCTGTTTATATGAATCACCGAAGCAGCCTGATTTATAAGAGAAATTGTTTAAAGAAATTTATGAGGTTCTGCTGGACGTAGTGAGAAAATCAATTCATTGCAATATTTAAATATGGTTTTGAAAGGGACGTTACGTTTATATCCCGTTTTTAGATCGTCAACATAAAGCAACAAACCAAGCATAAAATGAAGTATAAAATCAAATTGGAAACATTTTATAATTATACCCTGGGCAAGGGTATGCCGGTATATGTACCCATCTACAAAGACATCCTAAGGTATTTTAAGGTTAATCGTTTAGATAAGAGCTTTGTAAGCCAATTTTTTTTTCCATTATGGTATTGGAAAAATCCAGAACGTTTTGGTCGTGAACGTTTCTGCCTTTCGGCATCGGCCGGGAATTGGACAATAAAAACATGAAAATTTCTGGACAAGAATATTCTTTGCATTATCCTAAAAATGAGTTTTTATTCCAAATATATATGAGGGGGTCGGCTGGATAATATATGTAGATTTATAAATATTTCTCTTAAAGATTCCTTAGAACTAAACTACAAACATGTGAATATATATATAGCAATACAACAATAGCAATATAAAATAAACACAAACATATATATATATATATATATATATATATATATATATATATATATATATATATTTAATGTTTAAGCAAATCTTAGGGCGAATCTTGCATAATCTTTGTCGGGTGCTAATTTCAAGATCGAGGACCTTTCCTGATAGTCAATACATTTACAAGATTTTTTCTTAGTCTCTTGTTCATAGATAGATCGAACCGGTTTCAAAGCCTAGTCATCTTTCATTAACAAACACAGTACATTTTAGTTGTCGGTTTCATTATATGACAGACGGACATGGCATGCTTGTTAAATATTTGTGGATATTTCAGCTTAAATGACTAATCTATTATAATTAGAAAATTTAAATTTAAATTAAAATTAATCATTTTGTGCATCCTCTGCAACACATTCAATTTCGTTAACAGGTAATTCTTCGAGAGTTTTTTCAGCGGTCTTTAAGGCTTCTTCGCGAGCTTTTTCATATTTATTGATTTCTGTGAAAAGAAATCTATCTAAGAAACAGAAATTGAAAATGTTTATTATTTGAATTTACCAAACTCGCTTGGGTCAACTCCCAGTAGACGCATGATGTGCATGGTTTCATTTTTGTCGACATAAGCGCGAAGACTAGATGTACCTCGCCAACCAACCACATTTAGCGTGAAACGTTGATCGGTATATTTAATAATACAGCTTCCAACACCTGTAAAACGCAAATTTGAAAATATTAAATATCGCAGACTTTCCTTACGTCTTGCTCGAATGGGGCTCTAAATGGTATAAATTCAAAATTAATATTTATAAACCAAAAAAAAATTAAGTGAATCATGAGGGGTCTCGATATAGATTTTTGCGAATTAAAAACTTACTTAATTCTTTACACCGCTCTTGGGTGCTTTCCTTCAGTAAGGTTGTGGATGGCGGCTTGGTAGGATCCGTGCATTTTAATAACAGTATAAGATCGTCCTTGCTTATTTCAACGCGTCTTTTCGGCCCCATAAAGGCGTTAGTTGTTTGCAGACCTTCTTGAGCTAAACGGAACGGATGATCAGTGTGACGATTTTCGCACCGAGCGAAAGCCTTGACACCGGTATTAATAATTTTTATAGAATCCTCATTAAGCAAAACCAAATCTCTGATCAATTCTGAACAATAGTAAACATTTTTTTTCTTCTCTGTAACGCAACGAGTTAACAGACAACGATAATTAAGAGAACCATCTAAATCGAAAAATTCCCGCATTTCTTTCCAATCATGATCGTTTTCTTCAAAAAATACATATGGGTCCTCTTTATAGCCATGCAAACGACGACGTTTTCGCTGTGGCCCCCAAGGGACTGATTTCCCTTCGTCGATTTGTATATTTTCAGACGACTTTGTGCCGGTTTCCACTTCAGTTTTTTTGGGAAATAAATGCTTATCATCGTTAATTTCGAATGGGAATTGACGTTTCTTGCACAAGACGGCCACAAAGAAACCGCCCGTATCTTGAAAATGCGGTAAAATACGTATACTTTATAGAAAATAAAATAATTAAACAAAAAAAAAAACCCAAAACTTCAAACAAAAGGAATCTACCATTTTTCTAGTCCTAAGTTTGCCATTTGGTCCTTAGGTAGAGGGAACATATTTGGGCGTATTATAGTGTGATATTTATCTGGGACGTCCTTAAAGTTACTGTACACTTCATCAACTTCTTTAGATGCCAACTTCCACTCGGTTAAACCTGGCTTACATTTCAAGCCAGGCAGCAAATGTGAGGCATCCACGATTTCTAATGCACCTTGATAATCGCTTACTATTCTTTGAATTACAGCCTCGTTTTCTATGGGATTGAGGGAGCAAGTTGAATAAACTAAGCGGCCGCCCACTTCAAGCATTTCGGCGCCACGTCTGATTATTCGATATTGTATGCTACAAATAGTTAAGAAAAAATAACATTCATCTAAAAATAAGTTGAAGGTTACTACAACATTTTAAACCAAACCCGTGTAAATTGTAGGCTTGCGCCAAATTCCATTTTAACCATATGTCTGGATTTTTACGTAATGTGCCATCCCCAGAGCACGGTACGTCACAGAGGATTTTATTAAATTTCATTACAGCTTTCATGCCATTAGCTGCACTTTTCTATTAAATGAAGACATAAGTTTCACATCACTTTTACATTTACTTGTTTATAGTTACCATTAAGTTCGGAAAATAAGCGCTATCATGATTTGTAACTAAAAAACAAGGCGAATTTAAACGTTTAGCTTGGTGCACTAACATATAACAGCGATTATTGTCTACGTCATTGGCCAAAACAAAACCTGGTGGTATTCTATATTTTTCTGGCTCCGCATGTAGAGCTTCAATAAGTTGAGCTGTTTTGGAGCCAGGCGCAGCGCACATATCTAGAACTTTATCAGTTGGCTTAACGTCTAAAACAATGGGTGGTATCATGGAAACCGCCTCTTGCCTACTTATTGCTCCCGCATTAGTTTCATTTATCAGAAAATTGTGTAAGCGATATAAAGGTTCGGAACGTCTGATATCTTTGCGGGTTAAATGCAATTGATAGGCTAAGCCATCGGGATACCAAGGGAGGCACAAAGGACGCTCTACTTGATCAGCAGGCGTACCCCGTAACTCAGCTACTCCCCGAATATATTCGGCAAAAAGTTCGGTTTTTATGATATTCAATAAAGCTTTAGCCTCGTCTTTAAAGCCAGTAACACGAAAAGCGGATGGTAAGTTCTCGCGTATAGTGACTGAAAATTGCTGCCATTCTGCGGCGTCCACACATATATTTTGGAGACGATAATATTTCTCAAATTTCTCATTATCGCGTTTGATTTCTTCATAAGGTTCCGTGCGACGATCAGAACCACTTGCCGCTTGCTGGAAATATAAAATAATGCAAGTGGTCAAGAGCTTCTCCTCATTAAAATTCAATTACTTCTTTCTTCTGACGTTTTTTGGCGGCAAAAGGATTTTGTTTGTTTTTACGTCCCATTTTATTCGGAAGATTTAACAAACATGAAATTTCTCGTAAAAAAAAAAACTAAATTTCCGCACGTGTAGATTATTATTAACGCATGTTTACAAATTAGAGAAATGCCAGTTTCATTTGTTCTTCTTAAAAGGATGCTGCCAGACCCTAATACAATGAGAGACAAATAAAAAGAAGAGTGAAATCATACGGTTTGATAATTCTACAAAAATATTTATAGAAATTTGAATTATCTAAAATAATTATTTTAAGCATATTGAACATTTTCTCACAATCAACACTTGAAACTACACCACATTTAGCAAACGGCAGCTGAAAAATTTTTTATGACGAGTCGGGGAAAAAAACAAGAATTTCCAAAAAAAAAAAAGAAAAGAATTCTGGGGAAGTAAACTAAAATACACAACATTATTTGATATAAATGTTTACTGAATTCATTTTCGAGTCACAAATTATTTTTTTGTTTCCAATATTGTAAACTCCTTTTTAAATTTATATATAATAAGTAGTTTTTTGTCCGGATTTTTGGTGTTTCTTGGGATTACAGCTAAAACAACATCAGTCTTTCTCCATATGGAGACAGGGTCTGACCCGATTATCACAGGTAGAGATGATTTTGAAGATTTTAATGCGAATGCCACTAAGGATAATAAAAGATCGAGGATGGTTGAGGATGAAATTGACTCATCTCCTAGCAAAACAGCTAAAATTGATGATTCAATAGTGATACGTCACCACTAGGTAGTTAATAAGCCTTCTGAGTTAGGTGCCAAAGCCATTCCAAGTCACGAAATTAATTTCTATGACTGCATTTCGAGATAATTAATATGTGTTTGATATACACAGGACGTTAGCTGAATCTCAAGTGGATGACTGCCACCTTGTTTAGATATATGGTTACTGCAGCTTTTTTTTTTAAATCAAAAAGGTGATTTTCATGCAAAAAGGTCTCAAGTGGATGGGACGATTTCGTCCAATGAAACAATACGGGCAATTCGTAATCACATCTTTCAACAACTAAATGATGAATTTAAAGAGAGCGCGTGTTAAATCCAATCGCCTTTTGTTTGTGGGAAATTAAAATTCATTATAAACTCATGAGTGATCACACTTATGATAAAGTATATTTAAAAATTATTCGTTCTATATCATGCGATATTTGTGAAGTTTGTAATATTAGCGAGTCTGCTGAGCGTTTAATTTTTAGATGTCACAGGCTTGGTGGTATTAAGAGTTATTTTCGCTTCTTGAAGTTATATGGTGGTCTCTTCTATATATTTGCAGCAAAAAATGTACGTCATGAATTTATCCTTTTAATGTATGATAAATTTTTTTATTTTTTTTTTTTTACGTTCAATTATATTTTATCTCTATAACATTCCACTTTTGTTTTCAGCCAAAGTTTGCAACACTTTTTTTTACATCACTTTCAACAACTCAACAATCTACAATACAGTTAACATATCGGCATTAGCTATCACGGCCGCAATTTTTTTGTTGTGTTTTATATACATTTCTTGCTAATGATTACCACTGTTTATTATGTGAACATATAAGCCACAATTTTATTGGCTTGGTCCGTTTTAACTCAACATCCAAAAAAAAAAGGAAAAAAACATGAAACTGAAGATAGATATTGATGAAGACGTTTCTTCAATTTGTGAGTCAACAGTAAGTATGTGGTACACATGGTGAACTCTTCGCTATCAATATTGCCTGCATATTATTTACATATCACGCATTATTATTATTAATAGTGGGCCTCACGTAGATGGGCGGTGCACCCCACATATTTAATATTATATAATATATATAGAACCTACTTGTTTTACTTACGTTAAAGGCATCCCTTACCGAAGGTTGCAGACTATCTGTGCGTATGCATAAAACCGAGGACTGGCCTTTGGCGGAAGTGGTTAGCATTAAGGAGCTTGAAGGGAAACGGCAATTCTACGTCCACTATGTAGACTGTATGTAAATTGTGTGACTGTATGTTTCTGAGGGAATGCTTAATGTTTTAATTTAATTTTAATTCACTGCTTTCAGTTAATAAACGTTTAGACGAATGGGTTACTGAGGAGGATTTGGATACCCGCAAGGTGCAGTTTCCGCGCAGAGATGGTACACAAACTGGTGCAAGTACTGGTGTAACAACACCCAAAAAAAATCTTTCTGTTACAGGCAGCGTATCAAGACCTACATCGCCTAAACCTTCAGGAGGAGGAGGGATAGGAGAAATGGTCAATGGTAATGCTGTCTTGGCAGCTGCATTACAAAAAAAGATCAACAGGAAAAGAAAGGTAAGAAAATATAAAGTTTCATTAAAGGCATTGATTGCATATTGGCTTATATTTTAGATAAATTCTACGCCGTTGCCACCCGGCCCTGTGCATCCAGAATGCTCGCCAGCATTTGCGTCAGTAACAGGCACCGAGGAGATCTCCCAAGATGGTAAAATTGTGACACCACGACAGTCGGGTAGTATGGTCAGTATACATCAAGACGATGTAGTGACAAGAATGAAAAATATCGAGATGATTGAATTGGGTAGACATCGCATAAAACCGTGGTATTTTTCTCCCTATCCACAAGTAAGAGTGAGTCACTCAAAACTGAATTACACTGTCAACATTTCTACTCATTGTAGGAATTGTGTCAAATGCCTTGTATTTATATTTGCGAATTTTGTTTAAAATATCGCAAGTCACGGAAATGTCTCGAGCGTCATTTAGTTAAATGTCATTTACGGCATCCTCCCGGTAACGAAATTTATCGCAAAAATACTATATCCTTTTTTGAGATAGACGGTCGAAAGAATAAAGTGTACGCTCAGAATTTATGCCTGCTGGCTAAATTATTTTTGGATCATAAGACTCTTTACTACGATACAGATCCCTTTCTGTTTTATGTAATGACAGAATATGATGCACGCGGCTTTCACATAGTCGGATATTTTTCTAAAGAAAAGGAAAGCACAGAGGATTACAACGTAGCTTGTATACTGACGATGCCTCCTTATCAACGTAAAGGTTATGGTAAATTGCTAATTGAATTCAGCTATGAGTTGTCCAAATTTGAGGGAAAAACCGGATCACCGGAAAAGCCACTATCCGATTTGGGTCTATTATCTTATCGTTCTTACTGGGCGCAAACCATACTAGAAATATTCATCAGCCAAAAACCTACAAGTGACGGAGAGAAACCTACAATAACTATTAAGTAAGAAAATATTAATATCTGGTATTGATAAGTTTTTAATACTCAACAATTTATGATCCTCTTTTTAAAGTGATATTTGCGAGGTGACTTCTATTAAAAAAGAGGATGTCATTTCTACATTGCAAAATCTCAATTTGATTAACTATTACAAGGGTCAGTATATTGTCTGTATTAGCCGAGACATCATAGATCAGCATAAAAAAGCTATGGAGAAACGGAAAATACGCATAGATTCTAAATGTCTGCATTGGACCCCAAAAGATTGGTTAAAACGCTCCAAATAGTGAGTGCTGTTATTAGCTTTCATTTTCATCCCTAAAGTTAAAGATTTTGTAATAATATTTTTTTAGAGACGAATTGAAAACTATTTGGAAAATTGCTTTTATTAAATAATTTGGAGAGCGAGCGACATTCATGCACACGTACAAAAAATTATTATGAATAAATTGAACGGCTAAATCAGAACGTCTTCATTCAGTTAAATAATGTTTATATAAATAGACAAAGTTAAAATTTGCTAATAAAATTTATAAACAAAAATAAATTTCAATCATATTACTCCGGTCGTTTCCTGGGCGTGTGTCTTATCTTATGGAGAATTTCCAAAAAAAAATTTTTTTTTTTTTTTTTATGAATCGGCAATATCTGATCTGATGAATATCTGATTTGAAAGATTTAAGTCTTTAGGAAGAATTTTTGAAAGCGATGGGCAAACTTTACGCCTTATAGCAATTAATTGCGTTTGCAATCCTAGAGATGGTATTAGATTTTAAAAAGAGATTAACAGTCAGATCATCATCAATGCAATTTTCTGCGACATGGCTTAAGTGACAGTCAATTCGGTTGGCAGTGGCGACGGCCGAAAAACAGGCGAATAGTGGGAAAACAACGCGCCAGCAATCGTAAGTTTATAACAAATGCTTTGAAAGCTATGGATGTAAAATTATTAAACACCGTTTTCGAGGAACGTAATTTTGTGTTGTGAAGATGAAATAATGGGATGAAGCACTAAAGAAAAAAAAACTACTCTTATTACTATACAAAATGGGTCATGCAATGTACAAATGGGACTTAATTTCTCCTGTACGGAGTGGTGTGGTTGAGAATAGTTGAAGTCCAACAACTTTGACAAATTTCAATACTTTTAAGTTAGGCAGCATGTAGTTCTGGATTTTTCTTCGCAATTTTTAATCAAATTATTTTGCTTAAATTTTCTAAAAATTTGCAATTGACATTCGAAAAAATAATTAATTAGAAATATGGCCAGTATGATGTCGTCGCGGTCGAAGAAAAGATTTTTTTCTCGTTATCTTCCGCAGAATTGAGAGATTTACAGATATGGAATAATTTGCATTTTTGAAAACCATGAACGAGTCTTAGCTTTCATGGTGGTACCTTCCGCAATTGTCAATCCAAATATTAGTAAAACTAAGGCTTTGCAATTTCTGCTGCTATGAAATCTTATCCATGGTAGCGCCCTCGTGGGTAGTAAAGTACATCAAGAGGTAAATCTTCGATCCACGGAATAATTTTCTTTCTAAATAATAAGCGGGTCTAATAAGGAAACTTAAATTAAATGAATATTTGCAAACGGAACATACGACATGAATATAAAAACACGTCTATGAACTCATCGACGCGTCCCTGATTCACAATAATTTAGTGATAGCAATCGATTAATCGTTTTGTCACATCGTCCTAAAATCAGATTTGATCAGACAGTTCATTTGAACTGATGTCAGGAAGGATGACACGATCTAGAAATAATTAGGTCGTTACTGGTACGAATCCTTTATCCTTATTTCGTAAGCAATACTTCACATCTTTTCATTCTTGAATTCGTTGCAAGCCTCGTTTGAACAACAAATGCTTGATTTTTGAACTTTTTGACATCAATTTCCAATAAAACGGTAAAAAGATTTGTCTTCTTCTTCTTTTATTCAGCAAATTAACAACAGAAAATTCGCTTGAATGCGTAAAAAAGGCCCAATGTGAAGACAGAGTTCTCTGCTTGAGCCTTAGTAAAGTTGTGATTAGATTTGGGATAATATTTTATTATTATTTATTTATTTTAGTGATTATTTGATTAAAGTTTTTTTTCTTTCTTAATTTTGCGTGTTATACGTGTACTCGTCCGCCACGTAGGGTAGGACAGAAGAGCGAGGAGTAATTTCCGATGTGTAAGATGTAATGTGGTATACGAGTATAAAAAGTTATATGAAAGATTTGATGGGCGTGGGAGCAATAGAAGTATAAAAGAGAATAGGTTCATAAATTGACTGTAAACGCTTATATGTCTTGATGAAATCATCTAAAAAAAGAAAAGATTGCGACGTAAGCTGTTAAATTGCGAGAACGCAAAATGTCAAGAATGCTATGGTCACGAAGACTACATATACTAAAATGGCGAAGTGTGGAATGGCGAATAGAAGTGGTAATATTCGGACAGACAAATAGGATGTGATCAGGAGATTGTAAGACACCACATGTGCATAAAGGGTTGTTTATGCACTATATTAATTTTGAATAGATGATCATCAGATCTCGTGTGATTGAACATCAGCTTGTGAATAAGACAAATAATGTTACGCCTGAGTCCGCAATTGATAAACTAAGAGGCTTTATTTATTTGTGAATATAAAGAGCACGATCATTAAAATGAGATGACCTTGAAGATTTATTTGATCGGCATCGTTGTTGCCAAGAATGCCCATGTGACTGGGGACCCAGAGAAAGTGAAAAAAAAATGTATTAGACTTGAGGCTATAAAATAAGTCTAATATGTAGGGGTGAGTTTTACCTAAATTAAATGATTGTAAAGCGGATAAGACAGATTTACTGTCTGACACTATAAGGTGTTGGTTTTGAGGTTAAGTACTCGCTAAGCGGATGACTTCAATGATCGCTAAACATTCTGCCGAAAACATAGTGCTAAGTGGGTGATTTGAGAAGTAGCTTCTATATTATTATCTGGAAACCAAATGCCAGTGCCTACAACATCGGTCTTAGAACCATTAGTAAAGATGAGTGAAAAATACTTCCATTTATTGACCAAGTTCGAGTAAGAGCAGTGTACATCTGCCGGAGTAGTGGGCGAAAATATTGAGAGACAAGAGGATCTTTGAAAAAGCTGGCTACGCCAGTTCTTAGAATGTTGAAGTTATTAGTTTTGCCAGCCAAAATTTTAAAGAAGGAAGGAGAGGAATTAAGAGATATAAAGTTGTAAAGGAAAGATAAAGCCGGATGATTCTCAAAAGATAGGATTTTATTAGGTGAAAAATTGGCGAGTAAACGAAATCTTTCTTGTAGAGGCATAACATTTGCCATCTGTTTCAAGCTTAGTGTGTATGTAGAATTCATGTTACCAAGAATCAACCAGACGAAGGCATTTCCATTGGATTCTGCATAATTTCAGAAAATCCTTCTTTGAGATGTCCAATAAGAGTGAACAGGCGTATTCTAATTTTGGCCTGATTAAGCCAAGATACAGTTTAATCTTACAAGAAGGGTCGGAGCCCCAAGAAATATCACAAATGGATTTAAATACATTAATGAGTTGAAAACATTGTTTGGCTGTTTTGTCAATGTGAGCTGCTGCGGAAAAATCCGAGTGCAGGAGAAAACCTAAAAAGTCAAAAGATTTAACAAACAGAATAGCAGAACCATAGATGACAGAGGAGTAACCGAGGGCTCTCCTCTTTTTTTTGAAAAGACCAAGCATTTGGTTTTATTGACTGCAAGTGTGAGTTGAAGTGATTTAAGACGAGAGGAAATAATGTCGAGAACAGATTGCAAATTGTGTCTACACAAATCTGGATCAGAGTTGGAACTAAAAATGACAAGAGCGTCGGCATAGTCCAGGATTGATATTTTCAGGAAAGGAACTGAAAATTTTATTAATATATAAATTGAAACAAGGATCCCTGAGGAACACCTGTAAAAGATCTCTCTTGTACAACAACATCATCACTGTTAATTAACATGTTCTTATAGAGGAAGAGGTTACATAACAAATTACAGAATTTGGCAGGCAGATTGAAAGAGAGAGGGATAGATTTTAAGAGGCTGATGGAATCAAATGTTGAGGTTACGTCCAGAAAGCAAGCAATGAGAATGTGGTTCTCAGGAAACGCTGAATTTATTGCTTAGCACAAAGTGACAATGTTGTCTTGGGCAGATCTGCAACGTCTAAAACCAAATGAAGGTTGCTGGGGATATGTTTGGACTCGAGATACGATTCTAGACGCGAGTATAATTCGAGAATTTTTCTAAGTGTGGAAACTAAAGGAATACATCTGTAGGAATCAAGATTAATTGGCAAGTTATTCTTTTTTTTTAAAGTGAAGATTAGGAAGTTGTACCAGGAAGAGGGTGTATCGCCGGTAATTAGAATATTGTTAAATTCTTTTAGTAAGATTAATCTGATTTCAATATTCAAGATTTTGAGGCGATTGTTGCGAATACCATCTAAGCCTGGAGCTGAATCTTTTGAGAGATTAATGGCTATATCGAGCTCAGACATTGAGAGATATGGCACTTAAGAAAAAATTGTCGTGTTCCTCATCAAGTGAAACAGAGGGGATTATAGGACCAGAAGGTCCAGCAAACTTGTCACAAAACTCGTTAAAGAGTTGTGAGAAAATGGAACAACGAGAGGAAGTGATACCTCTGAAAACTCTCACAGTGCATTATTATAGAGAGAGATCTTTTACATTTATTTACAGCGAGTCTAAGCTTGGCCGTGATTCGATTGCATGCATTGCATTCGATTCCACCAAGGATTAGGAAGGTAGAGTTTTTTAGAAGACTTTCGGTTCAGAGCATCAGTGAAAGGAACATATCAAAGAACGTATTTGAAATGCTACGGACGGCATTGTTAAGTAAAGAAGGTTTGATATACTTTGGAACATGAGTGTGGGAGTGGCAGCGGGTAATAGGATGCAAAGAAAGAACAATTTCGAGTAGACAGTGAGAAATACCTAAGATGTCGTTAAGAGTTCTCCAGGTACTTAGAGAACTTAGATTAAATGTACAGATCGTAAAATCTATGCAAGAAGGGACGGAACCGAAATGAGTGGGATCACCATTATTTGCTAAGACTGAATTGCTGCTTTCAAGAAAATTTTGAATTTGTCTGTCTCTTGAATTAGAGAAGTGACTCGGCTCGACATATGGTTTAACTAGGAACGGGAAGGCAAAACATTCCCGGAAAAACCCAAACAGGCTGTGTACAACGGCGCACGAGAGCTACAGGCATAGTCGAATTTATAGAAGTCCATGACTTCTGCAACTTGGCATAAGCTCTGGCTCTGGGGATTTGAAAGTCCTCACTTTCGAGGAAGATAGTGCGGCCTTGTGGCCAAACCATATTTCACAGATTGAGTTTTGCAGATTTAGAGATGACAAACAGTCAAGTTATGAAATGGAATGGGGTCGGAGTGTGTAGTGATGTTTTTTGAGTGAGATGAACACCGCAGTGGGATAGCGTAAGGTTGTTCCTTTTCCCAAAATCCGATGCTTCACCTCTTCAGATGCTTCAGTTGTTTTATTTTCCCTTTCAAAACAATTTCGCTCGATTTCCTCTTAAATTCAATTTTTTTCTTCTTAAAACGTTATGTGATTAGAAACACAAGCACTAGGACGTATTATTTTTATATGTATGGGTAAAAAGATTTGTAATCTTATTTATTAATTTATTTATTTTTTATTAAAATATTTCCATTTTTTAACATTTTCTCTGATTATTAATTGCTTTCTTTTTTTTTTACGTTTTTCAGAAAGTTAAGAAATTTCGTTAGAAGTGTATCGAGTTGAAAATTGTAGGCATAAATATTAGATATTTCCGTTATCAAAATGTAGCATTTTTCGCATGTGCATATTCACATAAACAAAATTCTATTAACTATTTAGTATATTTTACGTCCTCAAGTTCGCTAAATACACACATAGGGCACAGATAGTAATCTTCAGTAATACATTTAGCTCGTAACTGTTGCCTGCAATAGCAGGGAAGTAAGCAATCATTAAACCGGAAATAATACTAAACCGTTTCTAACGCTTTTCCTTAATTCGTATATAATATAAATATACAAATGTGTATGTAGAAGTGAGATGACTTCATGGTCATGAGCAATGCGGGCAGATCACGCTTGAAAATAGATGTAATCCGAATATGTAGGCGCTCAAGTTAGGATAAATAAATAGTTGTTTCGTTTATTTCACTATCATACCTATGAAAAGTTGTAATCGCAAGACGAGTGTGGCGAGTGGCTTTCTTAGCCATTTAGTTATCATGAACTTCCTGTTTTATAAAACGTGTTGTTTACTTTTTAAATGAATAGTGATATCGCCTTTTTTCTAATAGAGAAGAGTAGACCGGTGCCGTGACTTTTCCATTTGAAAGTATTTTCGTTAACCTATACGCAACTGTACAAGATATCACATTAAAGTGTACACATCATAGTTTCTTCGAGCTTTGATTAGGTGTAGTTTTCTGCCACAAGAAACCGGCATTTGCGGGAAGCTTTACCTTGCGCGCCTAATTCGAAGCGGTAAGACTACTAAATTCTTAGAAGTGATGAACCGTGAATGCGCCATGATATCGTGAATTTTCACTATTCAGTTCGATATGTACACTTCAGCTTCGTGTTTGCAGTTCCAACCTGAAGTGTTCTTTCCTGCCCTTTCCCGCTATTATCAGCACACGTTAGTACTTCCGATTAACATGGCTTTCAAAAGATGACTTAGTGTTTGTTCGAACGATGGTTCCATTCCAAATATCAGTTGTTTTGTGGATAGCAAGACGTCAGACAGCTCAGTTGTCCATTTTGCATGTAGCTTATGTCCTGCATGAAAGATGAGAAAAGTGGTGGCCTCAAGTAACTGAAAGTAATACTATTTTTATAATAACTTTTCTTCTTCTTTTTACTAAAAAATCAATTGATACTTACTCGCACAGTAATCCGCGCCAATTTAACTACCTGTCTCTCTCGACCTATTTGTTTTCAGTTTGATCTTTCAAAACGTTGGGTATGTTGTGTACTTACGATTCACTTTTACAAATCAATTTCAAATGTGAACATCACAGGCCTACAAGGACGGAAGGAATCACGTGAAATAATTTCGAAAAAAGAACAACGCGAAATGGATTTTTCAATAATTTAGGAGTTACGAACTATATAATGTATGTAGTGTTGATCTGAAAGTTGGCATAAACATTTTCCATGCGTATATGATACGCAAGGACAAACTTCGTGGCTTGGTTTCACCAATATTTAAACAGGTTTTTCTCACATTTCAACTGTGCTTGATTAAATCAAATGTGCGACATTTCGATCCACCACTTTATGTCATTTTTTTAGTAAAAACCTTGTGCTGTGATAATAAAATTCTCAGATTTCTAGATGAAATGCTAAAGAGAGTTATTTTCGGGGACTTTTTTTAAACTTTTTTTTTACATCATATAGGAAATTTTTTAGAGAGCAAAACAAACGGTAATCGGATGCAGCAAGACGACGGTCATAGGGTCTGTGATAGGATTTTCCAAGACGTTATTATTTGAATGAAAGATGAAAGGGATCATCCATCAGTTTGCGGGCTTTATTCGGGTTATAAGCCGATAAGCGTTGAGATGACAATAAACTGGTTGGCCATGCCTTGTTTTACATGGTGTCAATATTAGCTTCTACGTCGTTTCTTTGCAATTTCCTTTATTGTCGTTCGTTATTTTCGCATATATGACCCCACTATTTATCTCAAGTTAGAATCAATGAAAAGAACGCCACGAACTTTTTCCTTTATATTAATTTATTTTGTTTCTTAATCAGTTAGTTTCGAGGCTAAAGTGATGTGAATAAATCTTGAGCTATATAGATATTTAAAATAAATTCGTACATTTATTATTACTAGTCTTCCAAGTTTTAATGCAAGTTATTTAAACAAAACGGTAAATGTTTAACATCCACCAAGATAGATAACTCAAGTGGTGGTATTAAGGTGCAATAATTCAAACTAATAATAAATTCATTTAGATAACGGATGCATTCAGATGCTGTTCGCTAGTTTGATCATCAGATTTACTTTTGCATGAATGCATTATAAATTTAGTTTAAAAGATGAAATGATACTCACAGTCATTATGGCTCTGAAAGCAGAAGGAGTAACAGTTCTATTAGGATTTGTATTAATTCTATGCATCGGCAGTAGCGAGGAGGTAAAGCATATAAGCGACGCATTCTTACTTTATTTTCACATCATTTCCTACGCAATTTTATCTCACAGGTATCTCTGCCAAGCGATCCTACTTATAATGCAGGTGTTGTTGAATTTGTTCCCGCAAAAGTGGGCATGCCAAAAGATTTGGTCATTGATAACTTGAAACGTATTAAAGCGATTATTGAATCGGAAGCGACAAAGGACTTGGACATTTTAGTATTTCCTGAATATATTCTAAACAATATGGATATGAAAACTTATATACCAGATCCAAAGGACGGCATTGTCCCATGCGAGGTAACTAATTACGATTGGTTTTTAACGGAGCTTTCATGTGCGGCTCGCAGTCGCCAATTGTATCTTGTGGTAAATATGTTGGAAAAGGAATTTTGTTTACCTTTTGCGAATCAAAGGAAATGTCATCCAAGCGGTTACAATACTTTCAACACAAATGTTGTGTTGGATCGTCAAGGTCGCGTTATATCGCGTTATCGTAAATCCCATTTATTCCGCTATGAATGGTATAGCACAGATATTTTGGAGACGCCTCAATTGGCTACATTTACTACCGACTTTGGCGTCACTTTCGGTCATTTCATATGTTTTGACATGTTGTACTACGAACCGGCTGAGCAATTGGTTAAGGAGAAAAACGTAACTGATATTATATATCCTACGCATTGGTTTTCCGAGCTACCATTTCTAACGGGTATGTAGAGAGAGGTGCGATGCGTGGTGCAATTGTGATTATTGTTATTATTTTTATTTTTTTGTTTTTGAAAGTTTAAAGTTTTAATAACAAAATTTAATTTTCTATTAAAAAGCTGTACAAAATCAAGAAGGATGGGCGTTCGCTAATGATGTGAACCTGTTGGCGGCCGATGCCAGTTATCCGTCGCAACAAAACACAGGTTCAGGCATTTATGCTGGACGTTTGGGTCGTTTATCGGCTGCCATATTCCAAGAACCTACAACAAAATTGCTGATTGCCCAAGTGCCTAAGTCTGAGTATCGCTCGAGTTATCAAATGCCTACAACAATTGAACCTGTATTTATGCCTCAGCTTGTAACCCCACGTTTTACTAAATTGGATCTGCAAAGAGACTATAACGTTGATGTATTTACTACAAAGCTGTTAGAGGAAAACTTCACTACGGTCAATGAGATGTTGTGCCATAGAAGTTTCTGTTGCGATTTTCAAATAGAGCGTCAAAAAATTGGCGACTCGCCTAGTCATCAAGCCTATCGTTTTCGTTTGGCTGCGTATAGCGGCACCGAGACCACATTTCAGCGTGTGAGTAGCAGTAATCAGAGTCTCTGTGCCGTGATAGCATGCACCGGTTCTGATTTATACACTTGTGGCTACATCTTCCCCGAGAGCGTAGCGGTTGGCAATAAATATTATTTCAGCAAATTGCAAATTAGTGGAGATTTTGTTAAAGCCAAACGCAGTCTAATCATGCCCAGTACTCTTAACGCCAATATTATGCCGCTAAAGCCGAACGTAGACTTTACGTGGCAGGAAGTGGAAAGGTAATTTGAACAATCCGAAACGTTTCAGTGTTGGGCATATTTTTAAAAAATTTACAAAAAATTTTTACTTTCAGTTCGAAAACAAAACGTATAACTTTGAATCTATCGAGGCCACAAATGGATTTATTAACATTTGGTATATGGTCGAATTACTACTCAACCGTAGACAACACTCATAACCTAGATTCTATAGTTAATCTTAAACAACCTATTGCCCTAACAAGTTCGGCAGTAACTCCCTTCAGCTTTAAATCTTTTCAAATAATTTTCAGTATAATTTTGATCGTTTCACTGAAAACTCAATTCAATTAATTTAGAATCATGGAATAAATGTCATCGCCATTATTTTCCTTTACTTACTCCTTCCTTGGATCGTCTTTCATGCACTCTCATTTACAGCAATCGTTTTCTGATATTTTTATTTCTATTATATTTTAATAAACATTTTATCATTTGAACCTTGCGGCTCTTAAATGCATTCTGGAAATAAAAGCTTTACGGGGAGTGACACCGAATATTTATTATGAGTAAAATTCTTTACTTTAAAGAGAAATGATTGCTTGATAATCATTCAGACAGTAAAGAGGATGAGAAGAGTTGACATCAGCCTTATTAGAGGACTAGATGAAGAAAATATTATTTTAATAGGAGGATGACAGAACTAAATAATTACTTACTTACCGTTTACTGTTTAGTTCTCTCTTTATTATTATTATTATTATAAAAATTTAGCCAGAGAATAAATTCTAAGGCTAATGTCTTAAAGCACTAGCATCTAAGGCTTTCGGCTTTATTTTTATTAATATTATTATTGTTATTATTAAAAACTCTACCGCACCTTAGATTTGAACCCACGACCATTGAATTGCTAGTCGAGACTCTTGCCTACTCGGCCACTCAGGCGGATTCTCTCTGTGTTTAAAGGACTACTTCTGTTGTTTTCACTTGTTGTTGTTTTCTATGTTAATCAGCTTAACTGTCTTTCGTTTTATTAAAGAAATATAATTACTATCAAGGGTCAATTTTCATCACCACATATTAAAACTTCGACTTTTCTATACGGCAAATGATTGATTTTCGTGAAAATCCGTATTAGCATAGGATCCAAAATATAGGCCGAGATGGTCCAAATTTGGTAGAGTAAATTTTTTTGTGTTAAATTACTCTTCTGTTGTAATTTTCATCATGAAGTATTGAAAATTATACTTTTTTCTCGTATGAACTTTAGTTTTCGTTACATGAGAGGGGGTTCAAAAATTGTCCCAGCCCGTCCAAAGATTTCATGCCAATTTAGAATACCGCAATATTACTATTTAGCCACTTTTGTCGAGACATATTGAAAATTACAATTTTTTTCCTTATAACGACTTTTCAGAATAGGGGGTTGGGGTTGGAACAGTTGACCGATTCGAACCATTTTTAATAGCGTTCGTTCTGCACCAAACTTCATTAAAATATCTCAAGAATTGCGACCTGTAGCATAAACAGAAATTTACATGGACAGACATCAGAAGGACAGACGGACATACGGACAGACGAACATACGGACAGACAAACTTAGATCAATTCAGACTATGATTCGGAATCGATCGGTACAATAAAAGGTGAGCCTATCTTCAGTCCTTCTCAATAATACAGAATGTAGATATGTAGTTTTTTCCTTTTTTTCAGTCTCCTTGACGATAACGGTGATGGGTATAAAAGATTCGGTCAGAGTCGAATACAATTTTTTTTCTTGTTTACAGTTTTCAAAAGAATTATTTATATACAAATTAGTTACAAAGACGAGAAAGAACTAATTTACAGGAACTGTAGTTTTCTTTTCTTTTTATACCCGCTACTGAAGGATCGGCGTATACCCATTTAGTTTTTTTTTTCATAACGTACGTAACACGCGAAAGGAAGCTTCGGAAACCCTATAAACTATATATACTCTTGATCAACGTGAAATCGTGAATTGTTTATGCCATGTCTGTCCGTCTGCCTGGGGGGTATATTCATTTTGTTTTTTTTTCATAATGTATGTAACATGCGAAAGGAAGCTTCAAAGACCCTATAAAGTATATATACTCTTGATCAGCGTGAAATCCTATATGAATAGATTAAGTCATATCTGTCCGACTGTGGATTTCTGTGGTCTTTGTTGTTGGCACTCTCGTGATCGCAAAAATGGAGATATCGACTTGAAGTTTGGTAGAAACATTGGAAGTTTTTGTATGCAGATTGGTATCGAAAATGGGCCAATTTAGTCAGACAAGAAGCCCGCAGTGGAGCATAAACTAAACGCAACTTCGTTTTTTTTAACAAAAATTATTATATAGTTAGAAGGCTGATAATTTCCACATCTACTCTTTACGTCCAAAAATGGAAAAAATCGGCTATGACCACACATCAAGTTACAATTGATTAAATTTGATCTTTTTTTAGTTTTTTGAGGTTTTGTGCTTATTTCTCATAACGCAAGCAAATCTGATTATTTAAAACTATTTTGTACATTCCTCAAATGAAGATATATTATCTGCCTAAAAATGGGTTAATACTGAAATGAATACGGTAGACACTGCGATCTGAGGGTTCAATTTTTTCTTAATAATACCAGCGTAATGGGTAACAAATAAAACAACTTGGAGAGTAGAATGAGAAAAGCGTAGTGGTGGGTATGTGAGATTCGGTCTCTGCCGAATATTATATTTTAATTTGTTTTTTTTTTTTTTAATATAACCAATCACGAAAAGGGGATGTCGGCTATTCGTGTAATACGGTGACGGTCGGAGAGAAGCGAAGAAGAAAATGAAAGATATTGGGGAGCTGGATGCATTTTAGTGGGTGTGTTATGCCTTTACCGATTGATCACTCATTAGTGTTACAATCAAAATAATCGCTACCGCGCAGAGATTTCAACCTGCGAAGGACTGACTTGGTACTCGCGATTCTTATCTAGTCGGCTGCACTTGTGGATTATTGAGCTGCAATCCAAGATTTTCACATCAATTTAATTAATTAATTTATAAATGACGATAAATAGAAATGACATTTTAGGGAGAAGTGAGAAAGTGGGCCAAAGAGTCTATCATTATTGCGAACTAGATATTTACCAATCAGTTATTAGCTTAATCACCTAATGATATTCTATTCATTTTGCTAACCTTCGGATATCCTTGGCTAAGTTCTGTTCGTTACGCTAATTTTCGGTTAACTTCGGCTTTTCATAAATGTTGTTGAAGCAATAGCTTGCGGTATCATTACGTTGTGCTATTTAACATGCATGAGCATGTTATGTTTGCATATTTATACTTATCATATATGATTTTCGCTTCCGATGAACGAATGTTTTAACGGACGTTATAATGATAAACAAGTTGAGAATATGAAAAAAAAAAAAAAAAATAAGAGTTTTGCCGAACGAAATTATGCGAAAGAATTTGTTCTTGCATTTCAAAATTGACTGAAGAGCATTTTGTAAAAGCTAAATAAAATATTGGACTCTTGTTTATAAGCGAAAACGATACGATCCACTTTGACCTGGGTATTGGATCTAAAGAAGTACATTATATTATAAATAATGTGTTGAGAAAATTTGCTTCGATTTTATTTTGCCATTTAATACTAATTTTATCATTGGGGTTATATTACGTTATTATTAATAATTAATGCTTAAATTTTTAAGATATATACATGTATATATACAAGCAAACTATACATTTCTCTCACATATATATATATATATATATATATGTATATGTGTATATATATAAAACTCACCTGTCAAAATTTTTGCACATAAATATACACACAAGCAAAAGTATTCGGTTGACACTGTTGCTTCTTCCAGAGCATGCGCCTTACTATTACAGCTCGTTTCTCCGCAATTGCGTTCCTCCATTTCTTGCGTCTGTGGTTCACTCACTTACTTACGAGATAAAGAGCACTATTTCGAAACTCCAAAGTGTACTTCCAACAGGTAAAGTGTTTATGTTTTTGTGCTCATTCATCTCCTTCCGTTCTTTGCTTTCATTGTAATGTATCGTACAATGAATGCCTAAGTAAGTTAAATAAATTTTTTTTTTGTTTTTTGTATTATGCGAACGTGTTGCTCTTGAAGGATGTTATAATGAAATTGTGTTATCATAACTCAATATTTATGTGAAACCAAAAGTTCTCTGTATCTAAATTTGTATAAAATGCATTCGGCACAACTAACTGTAGCATTAACAAGAATAAAAAAAAAAAAAAAAAAAAAATCAAAAAGTACGTTATGGTTCGTTGTTCCAATAAGTTTTTCACTTTTTTCTCTTTTTTCCCTTTTTTCCGTTTTTGATTATTATTATTATTATTATTATTACTATTTTTTTTTTTTCTTTTTTGTATTAATATTTATTCACAAACTAGGTCGCTGGGCCTGTATGATTGTCATAAACACATACATACATTTATGATTATCTATATATGCAAAAGTATGAAAGTAGCTTTAAAAACTTTACGTACATTTTTATATGAATACAAGGATGGTAAGCAAAGCAAATGAGTTCAGTGTTTTCAGGGATTCCATTGTAAAAATGTGCTAAACTTATGAATAACGTAGAGCTTTATGAGCTACATGCTTTTTTTTGCTTTTTTCTGAGGGAGAATAGATTTGTTAGGTTAAAATTTCATACATATATATATTGAATACCTTGAGTGTTTGTTCTGATTACTGTAATATTATTAAAGTTAGTTACGCGCTAGTTTATTGTCTATTTTTATTTCTATATTCATCTCTGGAGTACAAGTGTATGCTGAATTTATTCATACATTTGTGACATTGTGTCTTGAAAAGTATCTGGATATATGCAGTTATTTAAGGTCCATAGATGAAACCGACTGAGTTGAAAGTCGATTGAAAGCGTCATCTCCATTGGCCATATAAAAGTTTAGTGTACTAGTTTTAAGTATTGGTGAACGTCTTCTCTACTTACTGGCCATGACTGGCCATGACATCAGTAACGACATAGAAGAGCACGTGGCGGATGAAGTACATAATGTGGATCCCCATACACTTCGGACCTTCTGGTTCGCTACTTTGCGCCTCGCTTCATATGCCTAAGCTTCGGAAGTTTTAAAAATCAATTTATTAAATTTGTAAACAGACCTGACTTGACCATGAATCAATTCGTAATAGCGACAAAATGAAGAAGAAGAAAAGAAACTTGTGGGCGTATTGTCAATAACTTTTAAGCAACCGAAAGAAATTTGATTTGAAATCTGGCGAAACTGAGAACTGGGAGGCTCGAAATTTTTAATTTGTTTAAATATCGGATACTTTGTGTTTTTCCTGCTATATGCGTATATTAATTTTTTTTTTTTTAACTATGATAAGTTATCAGTGCGTTGATATCAAGGATGAAGGAGCACACGACTCTCATCAGACATGCATAATGTCGCACATTACATTATCAGAGTGCATTTTTTTTTTAAATGCATTTGAAAATTAGTTGCGCTTATCTCATTTCACCTTTGAAAGTGAAGTTTCACGCTTTTCTTATACTGAAGCTTATGCATAATGCAGATCGTTTACTAAACGTAATTCCAAAGGTGAAAATTTAGTTTCATCTCTTTTAACTACAAGGTCTTCGCAGTGAGATTAAACCGAGTCCTTTCTTTTTTTTTTTCTTAATAAAAAAGACACACTAAAAAAGATGAAAGAAGAAACAAAAATAATTTTTTTTTCTTTTTTTTTTTTTTCTTTTGAGTTGTATTCGATGCAAACAAAGTTCCATAAGGTGTTTGCAAAAATTTTGGTCAGTGGCTTCTGCAAGTAAAAATGATAAAGAAGTGGGAAATGCAAGTGTGCATAACGGTTGAATTCGATGGGTTTGACCATCCTCTATATAAATTAACGGATTTCCATAATTCTTCTCCCAAAGTCATTACTTTTGTTGTGTATTTGAACAAATTTACTGCCGAAGCCCAGCAAACACGTTCAGAGGTTTATGGTGATGCTGCTCCATCAAATCGCAACAGCTGGTTTTGGGTTCACCGATTTAAAAGTGACGACACGATCCAACTCGAATGGGAAGTTCTGCCACACCCAGCGTATTCACCAGACATGGCGCCTCCTGATTACCACTCGGTTCATTAGATGGGTGCACCATGGCTTGGCTGGCACGCGGGTCCGCAAAGTTGAAGAAGTGCGAAAATGGGTTGGTGGGTGAGGGTTGTAAAATGAGGCTGTGATGTTAAGAAAAAATCATATCATCACTTTTTTTTTTTTTTTTGGGAAAAAACCTATGTTTACCTTCTTTAGCAGGAGATGCTTAAAATGTCAAAGACCGCAACCCTTTGCAACTTTAAATATTTGTCAAAGATACATTTTGGTTTTTCTATATATATGTATATAAGAGTATGATTTCAATAAAATTTTGCGAAATTATAATTTTTAAAATTTCGAAAATTCAGCCATTGGATCGTGGTTCTGCAGAGATGATATGCTTTTGCGATAGATACGATCAAGACAGATCGAGCACGTGATTGCTTTTTATTTGAGATCAAAAAATCAAATGTTTTCTATTAGCTGAAGAAAGGATTGAAAAAAAAAGTGAAATTTTCAGAATTTTATGTGGGTGCGATTTTCCGTCAAATTGACACAATATATTGACTTATCAAAGAAAAAAAAAGACATAAAATCCTTTGTCCAAGTATTAGTTATTCTCACTAAGAAGAAGCGTGTAATTTTTCATTAAGATTGTTCCAATTGATTACAGGAAATCGTGCCAAGTGACTTGAAGTATAAAGTTTTGAGAGAAAATCGTCTTAAGTTTACATTACTAGTGGTACTATATGCTCTACTAGCATTATTTAAAAATTTTGGGGTAGTAATTCTGTGATACATAGTGGTATTGGATAAAACAAAAAAAAAAATTGATTTTTTGAAATTTTAAAACCCACGTAAACCAGCAAAGATCCGAGCATGTCATTCGTATTTCTAGCTTCAAAGAGATTTAAACGTGAAATGGAAGGATGTCTCGAATTGTTTTTGAAATGGCGGGAGGCAAAACTCTACGAGGTCGTTGTCTTACACATATATTTGAAAAGAATAACAGGCATATAGGCGATCAATGCTGAAATGTTCCACAAAAATTGAATGTCATTCGCGCCCTTCATTTTCTTTGACAGGCAAGGCCATATGCGCTAGATATGCGAACGCGGAAAACATATTTAGATTTTACTTTATTTAATCATCTTAGCTGACTGAAAACAGGACATTTGATATACAATCTCTTTAAGAAAATATCACTCTACACGTCTACAAGAGAAATAATCTTCTGCTATGTATGATAAGATTTCTCTCACTCCGAATTTTTACTTCATTTGTTTTATTAGTACTTAAGAAGTGGAAGAAGGCTCGCAAGTCAGCCTCAAGATTTTTTTTGTAAAAAATAAAGGATAAGAAATGTTATCAATAATTTCGACTTATAAGCTAATCTTAGTCCATTCACCATTCCCCGGATATATACCCCGGGGTTGCTTCTTATGTCGACAATTTTAATTTTATATCCGTCTCGTGGTATATAGATCAACTTTTTATCTTTAATGCTTCACATGTTCCGTTAATAAGATTTTATATGCTTACTGTTGTCGATTGTCAATGCTTTGCTTGTTTATATCGATTTAATTATACTCTCGTTGTTCGGATTCGTGTGGACAGAGGGTTTGCTTGCCTCCTCACTAATTGTGTGTATGCTTTTCGCTGTTGTTTGAGTTGTAAACTTTTATAAAAGTTTAAATGCGAAGTATTTTGCTTTAAGATTAATGTTAAGATGCCCTTATTTGATCAAATCGCCCGTTCATCCATTGCAGATGAAATTCATATATAAATAATAAAATATTGAAAATGTGTTCGTTGATAGAATTTACATAGAAGAGAAAAACCTAACAGATATATTTTATTTAATTAACCAGAGGCAGAGATCAGATTTGAAGATGGGCGTTAACTATGCTCGCAGTTGGGTTTAATAATATTGACTCACTGACTACTATGCATATACGCAAATGTTGATCTGAAATTTTGTGTAAATGTTTGCCAAAATCACCTTAAGCGTGTGTAAGTGTAAACTTTTCAATCGACCAATTGCTTGTCACGTTAATAATTAAGAAAATAATTTGAAACTTCAATCGGTTGGCTCGCGGTGAGCGGTGCGAAGAGTCTTGGCCCAAGGTAAACTTAACTTTCTTTAGTTGGTTCAATTTATTTACGTTTGCTCTTAATTTGTGTTTTTTATTTTCTTCCTTTATTCTGCATTTCTGCTAACTGTAGCTATAATTTGGTTGGCAAATTTTTTCCAGCGTTTTCCATTTTTTATTTTTTATTTTTTATTTTCATTTTCATCAGTTTAAGTAGAGCGTACAAAATTTATTTCATAATTTTCTCATACGCTTCGGCACATAAATTATGGCTCATTATGTATAATGGTCATTATAATGTATGTATGCACGATGTTTTATTTTCTGTGCCAGATGAAACGGTGTTGGAAAAAATTCGGAGAAAGGTAGAAAAGTAAAAAATAAAAGCAAATGTGGCAAGAAAGCTATAGCAGCGAGGGGTAACACTTAGGTGCGCACAGTCACCGAATTAAAAGGGAGCACGTAAGAAAATTAAATTCGATCGGGACCGAATTTTTTATATCCATCACCGTTTACCCCCAAAAAAGATAAAAGAAGTAAACGAACAAAATTCTTATGCTCTATACTATGGAGTGGGCGCAGTTGATTTCTTCTATTTTCAAAATAAAAGTTTTCGTCGTAGAGGCATGTGAACGTACATTTTGCACATTTGTAGGCGATATCTTCATTTTCGCTAACGGGAGAATCTTTACCACAGATACTACAAAGTTACGCAAACACACAGATGGACAGACGAACAGGCGGACATGTTTTGGTGTATTCCAAATTTGAAACTTGCCAAGAATTTGTACACTTTATGGGGTTTTTGAAGCTTGTGTCTGCGAGTTACAAAGGTATTGAAAAAATAATTAAATCTTGATGCACTATAAGATTGGGTAGGCGTGGTCACTTTTTTCATTTTTGTGTACAAATGCTACAGTATCGGCCATAGAATATGCATTCAAATTTTTGTACATTTATCTGCTATAGTTTATGAGTAATGAGCAAATTTTTCATTCCCTTTGAAAAAGACAGGTGTTCTCAGTTTACTTGGTGATGCACGCGTGTCGTTTGACCGATTGGGCCCATTTTCAATGCCGACCTGGGTGCAAGAACTTTCTCTGTTTCTGTCAAATTGGAAGTCGATAGCTTCATTTTTGTGGCTTACAACAGACATTAAAGAGACGGACAGACGGACGGACGGGCATGCTTACATCGATTTAGGATTTGATACTGATCAAGAATATATATACTTTGTGGGGTCTCTGATACTTCCTTCTCGTCGTTGCAAACGTTTTGATAAAATGAATACACCTCTCATTCTTCGGTGATGGATTGGACTTTGAGCGAATCTCTTACTCTCCTCTTTGTACATTTAGGCTGCTGTACGATCATCCATAGAATACTCGCTACGGTTTATATATACTGAGTACGAAATCCATCGTTTTTTGCTTTTGTAAACGGCGATCATCTCAGTCTATGTTGCACTGTAGGACTATTCTTACCATCAAATTGGCTAATTTTCGTTCTTGCATATTCTAAATTGATATCTTAATTTTGTCTACCAGCAGAAGTTTTACGATACACATTATGCACATGGGCAGACGGATGTGATTAAATTGATTCAGATTTGCACATTGCACAAAAATATACGCACGCTTTATAAGGTCTCTGAAACTTGCTTGTGGGGGTTTCAAAGTTTTCGATACCATGAAAGTGCTGCCATTCTTCGATGATGGGTATAAAAATCGTGGTTGCTATGATAAAAGCGAGACTATCGGTGATTCGATTAAGATAAATGAAATGTAGCCGAACCAATGAAGGACTTTAGGAAATTCTGAATTGCGGCAACAACGTGATACTTAAAATTTTCAAGAAAACTCTTCTTGGATATTTCAGTCATTACATCCGTTATTATCAGAATAAAGCAAAAGGCAAAGTAATATAAAAATTAGTTAAAAAAATAATTCACTACATCCAGATTCTATTCCTTAGATATCCGTACGATTCAGGCAGCGATGGTGGAGCAGTTATGAATGACAAAAAGTGAAGACATATAACTCGCTTTCCGATATCTGTTCCAACTTGACTTCCAAAAAAAAATCGAACAAGCAATAGAAAACTTTGGATAGAATGGGCTGTAGTTTTAAGCATCTTTCTGTAAGTCCTTATATGGAAAAATGGTCTAATTTATAGCATTTGGCAGTTTGAACTGATCTACAATAGTAGTTTGACCCTCAAAATCATGTGCAGCAAATTTGGATCATGTACGCCCTTTTTCCATTTGATATGAAGGCTTTATATGCTAAAGAGATTGATTTTTTTATGTTTTACGATCCACAAAGTAATTTGACATAGAAATTAAGTGATCCAAGTTTAGATCATGTACGCCTCTTTTTATACCCTTTATATCCTTTTATGTAAAAGCTTTATATGAGATCGATTTTTTCATATTTTACGATCCACGCAGCAAATTGACATAGAAATTAAATGGACCAAGTTTGGTCCTCGCTGAGAGAGATAGTCAGAGATTATCCTTTTCCTCTTTAGATGTTAATTTGTATGTTTGCGTAAATATTTCAGGTGATAGATTTTTGCCACATACCTGAGGCTATAGTGTTTTCATTTAAATAAAAATTAATTGATGCGTTCGTTTTATTCTTCGGAAGCGCAAAACATTAAATAAATGCTTTTTCTTTTCTTTTCTTTTCTTTTTACACATTTCTGTTAATGTTGGCTGTAACGAGTCAGGCTACAGCTCATTCATAAGTAATATTACAGCTGATAAATGATAAATGAAAAAATTCATACATCTTAGGTTTTCTACTCTTCTTCTCTATCTTTTCGGAGCGTAGTTGTGTGCGTGTGTGTAAACCAATAAATATAACGGTAAACTACTCATTGTAATCACAAAAAACAAAATCATCAATCACGAAGGAAATACTATCAGCATAAACTGGAAAACCGATATTATCTCTTGTCATGCATACATACATACGTACAATAAATTGATATTTATCCTGGTTAGAGAGAGAGAGAAGTGTGTGAGTATTAATATCACAAACATTTTGATTTATATTGCGTCTCGCAATTGTTCTTGGCAGACCTGCTTCTCTTCTTCGCGTCTTTCGAATCTTTGCTTACATTTGGTATTTTCCGATTTGAACTAAAAATGAAAATCAAACTGAAACTGAAACTGAATTAAATTCACCTTAAATCCTTCCATCCTTATCATGTTATTTCGGTCTTCCGCTGTTGTTCCCTTCCGTTTTTTTTTTATTTTCTTATTTTTTAAGTCTTTTTGGCGTCTTTCTCGCGGCGCGGATTTCTTATTTATTTATACTTATTTTTTTTATTTGTTTGTGCTAAGGATATAAAAGTCATATCAAGAGTGAATTTGTTGTTACTACTACTGCTGCCATCTCTGCTGCCATACAAAAATAGTCAAGGTCACGGCTGCTGAACACTTTGCTATAATGAAGGTTAAATATGTAATGGAAGAGAATTTTTGCGAAATTGATTCATTTATTCATAACGCTTTAAGTAGCTGAACGTCGTACATTTACGACGATATAAATATATTTATAAGAAAAACATTTTACGTGAAAATTTTGTTTTCATAATTTTTATGTTTTCATTGTTTCTGTTTGTTGTTAAGACACGCTCTATAGATATCGACCAAATCCGATCATTTTTCTAATCTCATAACTATTACGTATGTGAAGCGATATCATATTTTTTTTTTATCAAAGTGAAGACAGACTTTAAAGAAACTTTCTAATGCTTCAAAAAATCGTTCCAGTTAGCTTCGTTGATAATATGTATTTCGCTATGAAATCAGATAAAATACACATTTCTGAAAAATATATATGTTTTTTTTTTTAATTAATATAATTACATTTTTATTGAGCACTATTGTCGCTGATTACTATACCGGACATAAGTTGAACGAGTAGATTACAAAAAGGAAGGCATAAGGAATTCCAGTGGACATGTAGATATTCTTAAATCGATCATCTGTACTTCGGATCATCATACGATATGGTTAATCTTCTTCTTTTCTATTAATTTTCATAAAACTTTCTATTTGCTTTCTTTTGCTCGCAGCTAATATCGTATTTTTGATTTGAAGTGATAATAATTGCAAACAAATGCTTTAAGAGAAATTACTCTGAACTCTGTGTGTCACGGCAGAAATGTAAAATCACCTCGAAAAAGTATAAAAGTAGAAATACATTGCGTTCTGATAGTAGGGCAAACCTAAAGAGTTTATAATTTACACGAATCGCCATTACTGGGGATGTCTTGATTTGTCGCAAAAGGCTGCTCGAATTTTGTTCGAACTTTCTTCTTCTTTTTTCTTTTATGTAAAGAAGAGTTGAAAAGTTGCCAGAAAAATGCAATTCAATTGGAAGCTCGCAGCAAAAAGCTCATGTAACCCCAACATTATATTAAGCATAAAAAAAAAAATTTCTCGAAGAAAAAAATTCCAACTGTTTGGGACTGAAGATCGTTAGCCCAAAATAAGGACTTTTTTAGGTAGGTCAGTTGGGTAAGTCAGTTTTGCGGTAGTTATTTGTGGTATTACAGTTTCCTTGAACTCTGATATGAACTATGGTGCAAGGCCTTTCAAGAGTAAGTGATATTTTAAATTTCGAAACTTTATTTTCAAACTATAGCTGAATTCCCATCCTTTATCTCAAACTTTTAATTTCTTCGGCAGAAGTGCTACAAGTTCTCGAACCGCTCTCAGCCTTTCGAGCTTCCCAAATCTGGGGTTTATACTGGATCTTTAATTGAACTTTAATTTGCAAGTCCATGTCAGCGCTAACAAAGCGAAAGTTGTACTCGGGTTTACTAAATGCTGACCGTTTGAATTTAAAGACCTTAGCAAAAGACTTTAGCAAAAGATTGTTTACTGCACTTGGAGAATTCAATTGTGGTATGGTCCCCGCACTCCAGGTATTATATGGATTAAATCAAGGTGGTGCGAAAAGTTCTTTTAAAATTTGCTTTACATGGCTTGGGATGAAATCCAGTGGTTCCATACGCCCCTTAAGTTTATATATCTTCCAACCTAGGAAAGTGGACGTGCTTGGTTGAATGTCTCGTTTGTAGTAAGATTATTATCTGTTGAGAGTTATTCGTCATTTTGACTGAATGAGTTAAATATTCATATCCCGGCAAAAGTAAGCCGTAATTATTGGCTTATAAAGCTGCGTTAAACTCGTACCAACGATGAGGTGAACCTCCCGCTGCAAATTGCTTGCTGATCTTTTAATGATTTCTTTAATTTCTATATGATATAAGGCCGTCACCATTTCTAAGGTTAAAGAAAAAGTGGACCGATCCGAACCATTTTCATTACCGTTCGTCCTTGAGTCAAAACACGTCACTGCAGCGAATTTCATTAAAATATGTTAAAAATTTGCGATCTATAGCTTGAACATAATTTTACATGGGCTGATATCAGAAGGACTGATGGACAGACAGGCTTAGATCAATTCAGATTATGATTCGGAATCGATAGGTGTAATAAAAAGCGGGTCTATCGTAAGTCCTTCTTATATACGATTGCACTAACTTAATATACCCTGTACTGCAAGTGGTGTAGGGTACAATAATAATAACTTATAAGGGCGAAAACTTGTTTTACGCAGAAAGTCTTTTCGAGACGCTTGCAAAAATTTCTAGAAAAAACTTCTTTCACAGATTCTTAAAGGTCCAAGCCATCTATTAGCCGAATATGGAAAAAATGAGTTTTTTATCCAAAGAAATGTGTGGTGCGGTGTTACGTCTTAAATTCTACAAAAAAAGTCAAGTTTTTTAAGTCGAAATAATTCGAAAAATTTTGATAAAGCAGAGAAAGATAATAATTTGATATTAAATTCACAAAAATTAACTGTAAACCATTTATTATTGTGAATATTTAGATAAGAATTTTGTACAAACAATTTTTCATGTTTTTATTTATCATAGAATATAATGAACAATTCCCTCTTAGGGGGACCATTTAACTGTAATATCATACACATACAAGAGTCAATATTTAAAAAGAAACGTTATAGTCTCATTAAAGTGCCATATATGCCTCACTACGTCCCGAAAAGAGGACAATACACACTTATCTTGTGCTTTTCAAATGAAAGAATAATAGCCAGCTGATATAATCATTGCTATTCAAAGCGAAGACGGGACACATAATAAAAGGGAAAGACAAGAAGGAAATAACAATTTAATGATTTACAAAGATTAGATCTACTAGGCAGGAGGGATATGCGTAGATATATATTTTAAATCATGAAAATCGAGAAACAAGCTTTAGCTGTCTTTTAAAGACAGACACTTAAAAGAAAAGAAAAAATTCATTAATAATATGCGTTCGAAACGCTTTCTCGACATTTCACCATAAGGGCTTAACAATGAAAAATTACTTTCATCTGTGTGTGTGTGTGCTCATATCTGTCGGTGAAAGTTGTTGATTAATGCTTTTCATGTTAGCAAAATGTATTATTTATGCTCGTACATATACATATATTTATTTTTATATACATAAATGTATGTGCATTTGTTTTATAATAAATAAGGTATGCGTGCAGGTTGCTTTAACGTACAAAAAAAAAGAGTTTTCTTTTAAATTCTCATCAAAAATATTTTTGTGAAATTTTTGTAAGCATAATTCTTAGAATTTTCTTTAAGAATTTTTTTGGGCAAATTTCTTCATTATATTTCCTCAGTTATATAGAAATTTTTATTTATAATTAAATCAATTTAGAATTTTTAAGTTAGTGCGGACGTATGTACCCACCTTTTATTATACCGATCGATTCGGAATCATAGTTTGAATTAATCTAAGCCTGTCTGTCCATCTGTCCATCTGTGCGTCTGTCCTTCTCATGTCAGTCAATGTAAAATTGTGTTCAAGCTATAGATCGTAATTTTTGACATACTTTTCTGGAATTTGGTACAGTTACGTGTTTTGACTCAAGAACGCATGCTAATGAAAATGATTCGGATCGCTCCACTTATTCGACCACTCCCCATATAACGACTTTTCAGAATAAGGTAAAAATTGGAATTTTCAAAATTTCTCGGCAAAGGTGACCATGTGGTAGTATTTCGGTATTTCTAAATTGGCATGAAAACTTTGGATGGATGGGCTGGGTCAATTTTAAAACTGAAAGCTTGATGATGAAAATTCCAGCATAATAGTAATTTAACATAAAAAAAATAACTGTAGCAAATTTGGACCATCTCGGCCTATATTCTGGATCCTTTGTAGAGCAGAAAAGTCGAAGTTTTAATATGTGATCATGAAAATTGACCCATAATAGTAATGTCGTACAAATATAAGACAATGTGGTGTACGGTATTTAATGGTCGACCTTGCTTGACTATAATGTTCTTCTTCGTTTTGCGTGTTAATTTAAATGGACAAGTAAGCCTCTCTGTGTTCAGTGTTTTTCTGAGTATTTTTATCTTTTCGCAAAGCTGATTGAGTTCATTGATTTGGTTTCATTTCGAAATACATAATTTTTAAAGCGTAAAGTCATCGAATTAAAGTATCAGGCAAACAGGATAATTGATCTAGGGCTCAGTTTCCCTCAAGAATTAATGGCGTGTCGGCAGTGAGGTGATCATCTCTGTTATTTTTAACTGCACTTAAAGTCGAAGAAGACAGATGAACGCCAATTAAGAAAATTATATTCGGTTGTGGTCGAATTTTTTATAGCCACTGTTTTCGTCTTAGAACGAACTCGAGTATTGATTGGGCGTAAATGAATTTTGTATTGTACGATCACCGATGGAATATGCAAATTTTTGACTGTTAAAATGAAGCAACCACTATGCAAACTATAGGCAAGTTAGGTTACTAGCCATGTACGTTCTTTCGTCCATTTGTGACCTAATGTTAAGGCATTCAAAATTGCAGCACCAAAAATTAGATCTTCTTGCCATATAAAGGCTTATCTTAATAGCCTACACTACAGGTTATATTGATTTCTTGTAAATATGTATGACACCCAGAAAGACTTAAGAGATAGATAGACCCATCTATTATACCGATTGATTAAGAATAATTTTCTAAATTGATTTAAGCTTTATGTTTAAGCGTCCGATCGACAAGTCGCGACTAAGTGTATTTAGTTTTTTACTTGTTTGTTTATGAGAAATTTCATATGAGAAGGGATTTGGAAAAACGGACGTGTTGGATTCAGCTTTGCATATCAATTTACTATTCTGCACCGATTTCTACTATAAAATGTCAAACCTTTTACTTTGTTCAAATGTGAACCCCCCTTTTTATACTTTACATCACTTGCAGTGCAAGGATATATTAGCTTTATGCGGATGTATGCGAATCTCGAAAGGACTTGAGACAGATCCGCTTAAGATCTAAGATCTAATCACTTCGTCAGCCATTTCCCGCTTAACGTTCTTCTTTTGAACAGTCGTTGTATGATTAGCTGTAAATTGGTGTAGGGTACTTAATGATGAGCAGTGACCGATTGCAGTGTTTTTGCACTATGGTGTCTTCCTTGTAAGCACTTTTATATCGGGGAACTGGAAGAAATGTTTCTTTCCCAACAAAATTTTTCACATTTATTCAGTCCGTCATAATACTATTTTCAAACGACTCTTGATGAAAAATGTTTCAATTTTTCAAATGAGGACACAGTTCTGGCACAGTTGTAGTAAATGTCTGATCCATTCCGTTTTCAATACGGATTTTCTTTACGCTAAGGCTTAAAATTTTATTAAAATATGTCGAAAATTGTGGCCTGTAAGTTGAAAAGAAAATTGCATGGGCAGATATCAGACAGATAGACGGAAACATATACAGGCATGCTTACTTAAATTGCTTCATGAAATAATTCTGAGTCGATTATTATAATGAAAGTTGGGAATCTTTCGCAAGTTGTTCCGCGTGTTGCATAACACCGCACCAACTTAATAATAGACCCTCATTGTAAGTGATGCGGTGAAGTGTGTAAAAATTTGAAACCTATTTTTTCGTTTCACCTTTGAGAGGAAAATTGTCTCTAAGAAATATAAACGACAAGCATGCAATAAAACTTGTTATGTTCATCTTTATCTAATATTTTATCATTATATCTTATCGTTTGCAAAATCATTCTTGTCGTCATCATCAGTAATGATGATTGACTGTTTGTTTGTATTTTGCTCTTGTTGTTGCTCTTGTTGATTTAGATAAGTGGAAAATTCAATTTGTATTCAAATAAAGCACAACCAAGTAACAAATGGTAACACGAACAATAACGAGCCAAGTATTGTGCAACAACTACATGAATGAGTGAGTGCAGCATACAAATATCGTTGTAAAAAAAAAAAAAAAAAAAAAACAGAAAGAAGAAGAAGCTTATCAACACATTGTCATTTCACTGTTGTGTAGTAGCTGCTCATCAAACCTATTGTTGGCGTTGTGATGCGGTTTCTATACAGAATATATTGCGGCTGTACGTTCTTGCTTGCTTCGCATCCATCTCCGTATGTACTTTACATCAACAATATTTGTGATATAAATCTACATAATTTACTTTTCATTGTGTCTCATGCACTTCGCGTGCTATGCGAAGAAGTAAAAGAAAAGAACGAAAGAGAGAGAAGCGTGTAAGGTGATGTACTACTTAAGTTAAACAATAACAAAAGGGAAAAGTTGACGGCATTTGCGTTAAGACATAGCTTCCGATTTATGTATATTGTTCTATATTGTAGCGCATTTGAACAGTGACCCTTCATAGATAATTAAAAAAACTTACCATTGGTTACTTAAGGTACGAAATTAAATGCGTTTTGATAATAAGTCAAATTTCTGAAAAAATGGTTTAATTTATGATAATCGCTTTAGCCGAGCCGACAACACACTTTCTAGGTGTGACAAAAAAAATTCACGTAATGCATGTAGCGAACAGCATCAGTCGCACTCAAATGATTTGCTGGTTTACGCATAAAACTGAATAGGAAACAAACTGGTATTTGGCTGCCAAATGAGTTAACAGCGAAAATATTTACTGGATCTAATTTTCATCTGCGAGACGTTGCCGAAACGGAGCGACGGAATTGGACTATTCTCGTAGAGGTTAATAATGGACGATGAAAAGCTGTTCACATACGATAATAGTCGGCGAAAAGATTGTAGGAGAAGTTGTATAAAAGACGGTATAATCCTCACCGACTTCACAAAAGGTGAGGAATTCTGTTTAGTGGGATTGAAAAGGTTTCGTTTATCATTCATGTGCTGCTCCAACATGACCAAGCGACCACTTTCTACTGTCAACAATTGATGAGATTAGATCGCGTAACTCAAGATCAATAGGAGAGGCGACGTTTTTCATTCTTGCATTGTGAGACGAAATAAATCTTCAGCCATTGATAAAATGACGCTGACAAGATTTGATGCATTGACCCCGATTTGCCTGTGTTTCCCCCTCAGCAGAACTCTATTGATAATGTGACAGTAGGTTTACAAAGATCTGTGAAAATTATTTGGTACAGTTTTTCATCTAGAAATTACAGAATTTTGTGCAATAATAGCATAACCGCTTTAGCGGAAAAAATGCAAAAGATTTCCGATCAAAATGCCACAAATTTATTTGTATTTGAATTTATGTGAAAAAAGATCGCGGTCACGTACTTTTCCAGTAAAATCAACTTGGAGAAGTAAATAGGACTAATGAGCTTTGAGCTGGATCGCAGTTTAATCGCATTATTTAAGGTAAATCTACAAAACAAGCATAGTTCGCTCTGATACCTGTAAATGTCGAAGAATGCGAGCAATTTTATGAGGAGCTCTTCGATATAATTTATGCCAATTTTCCATTTTATCGTGTATGTGATAAGCTCATAATCGACCAGTTTTCAAACATTTTCATTTTTTCTCTATAATTAGTTGTTCAAGTCTACTGTTAAAAAAGGTATCATTTAAAATAATAACAAAAAAGTAGAAAAAAAGAAAACCGTGAGAAGAAAATCTTAAAATAAGATGCGTATGTCATATGTTGCTTCTTTTGTTGCATGGGACGTATAAGTATTATTTAATTTAAATAAACTTCATATGCTTACAGAAAGAGGTACACATCTATATATGTAAGAAAGAAGTACATATATATATAGTACATATATATATATATATATATATTTATATATATGTATATATGAAGTATATATCTATATATAGAACGAATTGTATAAGCAAGCGAAATAATTTATTATCGCATATTGTCATTTAATGCATGTATTGGTATCGTTATTGCACGTTCTTTACTACGCTTGTACAACGCGACATGTCATATGTGACAATGTAATTTAAGAGAATTCACTTACTTGCTAACCTATTTTGAAATATTTATTTCATTTTGCTTGGCATGCCACATCATCTCAATGATGTGCTGTAAAGTTCTCAAAAAAAAAAAAAAACAACAACAACAACGACAACAAAAAAATCACCCAATTCCGCTTACGTACACTTCTTTGATTGCTTTTTTGCCCCTCGTTATTGAATTTGCATTTTAATGCTCAACCAGTCATCATCGTATCCTTAGCTATTTTATTTACATATATAATTTTGTTTTTTCGTTTAAAACGTGGGGTTTGCATCCATTCTCGTGCTACCATTTCTCTTCCATTACCAATTCACCGTTCTTTCCCATCTATTCGCTTACTATTTCTCAGTGGGCTGAGCTGACTGCTCATACCGTTTCGCAATCATGTCATGGAAATTTATAAGCATTGAATAATGATGCAGAAAAGCTCTTATCATTGAAAAGTACAGAAAAAATCCCAAAACATCATTCAAAACATTTAAAATTGTGCAATGAAAGCTAAAAGGAATAAAATAAAATAAATAAAAAAAATAATATAAAAAATGAAGATGAAAGAGAAGAAGAAGAAGGACACATACACACACACACACACTTCCTATCGTTAATATTGCCGCTTGACTGACATTGATAAAGAGATAAGCTCGTAAATACGTGGTTTCCAAAAAAAAAAAAAAAAAAAAAAAAAAAAAAAAAAAAAAAAAAAAAAAAAAAAAAAAAAAAAAAATGGACGGAAAGTCGGTACTGAAAAAAAAAAAAGAAAGAAATATTTACACTTTTACTTGTCGCCCAATGTTGATTATATAGAACTTGGTAGCTATAAAGCTCCATGAAACTCGTCTGATGAATTAAGATTAAATTAAGAGAAATTGTTTCAAATCTTGTCAAAATTTAAAAGCGAAAAATGAATTTTAAAAATACGATCGTGTCATCTCTTTTTTACTCTCTGAGTTACGCTGACATTCACCTGTTTATACAAGCATTTGTTATTTGTGTAAGAGCGAATAAGAGATTTTTATTCATATTCTTTTGTGTGTGTGGTTGCGTGCACACAATTAATAGGCAAATAAATAAATGCCTATTTACGCATTAACAGCAGTTCAAGCAACCCGAATACCAGAGTAGGGTAGGGAAAGCGCATGAAGATGAATAAAGAATTTCGCTCTGTTATTTTTTGCTCTGAAAGGAGGTCAGTACTTTTTCTGTGAGTTTTCCGTTTTTTTTTTTTTTTTTTTTTTTTTTTTTTTTTTTTTTTTTTTTTTTTAGACTAAAGTTTAAAGTTGAATTTTATTCGAAAATCAAGGTTGAGCTTTTCTCCCTCCTTTTTTCCTCTTCTTCTTTTTTATGGTTCATACCATAGAGTTACAAAGGCAGCCTTGGTATATGCTTCAATGTAACAGAGTCTGGTGGACGTTTCTGATCAGCTTTACATTATTAATATGATGACGGACGGAAAATGCGGCAATTAGTTGAGATCAGCAGTCATTTCGAAACTATATTAACATATTTACTCTTCATTAAAATTTTATAGTCTCTCATTAAATCCGATAAGATTGTTTGAGTAAAAGCAAAAACTTATAAAAGAAGACGTACACGTACACACGAATAAACGAATAAAGAGCGCATCACAAAAACGAATCTCAGATAATATTACATAAAAAATGTTAAGAGCTAACTTGATTTTTAATCAGCTTCGATGCCGTAAATTAGTTAATTAATAGAGTTTGGATTACACCCCACGCCATTGAAGTCTGAAGCAGTTAAAATGAATTCAAAATCTATGCAAATTTTAAAATTGATTTTCTCAGTTTTACTTTTCAATAAGCGAAGCTATCAGTTGGTAAGTTTACGTTTAAAACAACAACACATCAACTATCTTGATAAGCAACTCTTGCAGATGGAATCTGATGCTTTGGCCGAACAATTTTATTATACAGCAGGTGTTGTAGAATTTCGCCCTGACGCCACTGGTATGACCGATGCTTTAAGCGACCATCTGCAAGCTTATAAAGACTTGATAGGATCAGTTGAAGCGGAAGACGTTGATATTATAGTGTTTCCTGAAGGCACTTTAAGTAAGGATTTCCAACTGACGTATGTACCTTCGAAGAAAGATAACGTTATACCTTGTTCATTGCCCGAGGAGGAAAATATTTATGCCGATTTTCTCGTCGAGTTGTCGTGTGCAGCGCAGACTTTTAAAAAATATCTAGTGATTAATTTGACGGAAAAGGAGATTTGTTGGATAAACGCCAATGATCCGCGACCGTGTTCTCGCAATGGTTTAAATATTTTTAATACAAATGTGGTGTTCGATCGGGATGGTCGCGTTGTATCGAGATATCGGAAAACGCATGTTTATGTCGAAAATAAGAACACCACCTATGAACAGGAATATGGTATCTTCGAGACGGATTTCGGGGTGCGTTTTGGACATTTTATATGTTTTGACATTCTGTTTTATACGCCCGCTCAAGAGTTGGTGGAACGATTTGGCATAACGGATATAATATTTACAAGCAAATTCTACTCGGAGCTGCCTTTCTTGACGGGTGAATCAAAAGGGAATAATTATTTATTTAATTAATCTAACCGCTCACATCTTTCAGCGGCGCAATTGCAAATGGGTTGGTCATGGGGTAATAACGTTAATTTGCTAGCTGCCGGCGCTAGTTATCCCGTAAATGGCAGTACGGGCTCTGGTATATATGCGGGTGAAAATGGAATTTTAGTGTCAGTTATGGTTACGGGAAATGTGGGAGAAAGAAAACTGTATAAAGCAAAAGTACCCAAAAAGAATTTAAAAATTCCTCCATCTAACTTAGCTTCACCAACCATGACTGCGAATAATTTACCAAAATCCTTGCGCTTATTAAAGGATCCAGAGATTGAAAATTTCAGTTCGATTTTGTTGAATTTGCAGCAAAGAACCGATGTGGAAGGAGAGACCTTATGCCATGGAAACCTATGCTGTCAATTCAACATAAGCACGTCGACAATGGATTCTTCGATGCCTAATTATTATTATCGCTTAGGTGTTTTCGAAGGCAAGCGTACGTATGAGAAAAAAGTGTGGAATAATATCAAAATATGCTCTTTGTACGCTTGTGTTACTGAGTCTGTTTCCAGTTGTGGTGAACTACCGATGCCTAATAATTTGAACTCTTCCGTAATATTTCGAAGCATTTCAATCAAGGGCTTATTCAAGAAATCGAAACATCTCCTAATAATGCCCAACAGTTTGGAAAGCAATTTGCTACCGCTTCCAGCCACTAAAGTAAACTGGTCGAAATCGCTCCAGGGGTACGTGCCCTCTTTTTGTCGAATTTTTGAAACTTTTCTACTGAAAATATTGAAATTTTTCTTTGCAGGGATTCATACGAGGTCTCGCATCAGCTAACATCGGAAACTGATAATTTATTGACTTTTGGTATTTATGCCAACTACTATGAGGGTAGTGCAGCGGAAAGGCTGCGTATTTCTTATTTTCGTAAACTATATTTTTTGATCATGTTTACCCAAAAAATATTTTTTAACTAACTAAATATAAAAATTAATAAATTTATTATTATTATTATTGTTATAATTTTTAGACAAATGAAATAAATTCTTCTGCACTGGCAACATAGGCTATCGGCTCTATTAGAGAGAAGAAAATGAGATGTTGAGCCTAGTAATTTTAGTAAAGTAAAATATTGAATTGATATTCCCTTCTGTCCGAAAGGTCCATACGATTAGTTGTTTCGAGTGCGATTTTTCCAATAAAGCAAAAGCCGATTCTCGAAAATGTTTTGATTTGGATATTCTCAATAGTTTTATTACATATAATGGTAGAACTAATTGAAGGTTAATCGAGGGCCAGTGCTGATCATAGTAATTGTAAACTTGCTTCCATAATTTTCTCTTTAACTTTTCTTCCAATGTAGGTCCAAATTTGTCCACGCTATCGTCCATAATTACAGGTATCGATGCAGTAGACTTTGCCGCTTGATCAGCTTTTCTCATTTCCCTAAACACCGCTGTGACTTGGTACACACAACATTTTAAGTTTATCACGGCATATTATGATGATATTTATTAATGTTGATGTTGCTCTGGCCGGAAGTTGACGAATTTCGAATAGCTTTTAATACAGGTTGACTAGCAGTGACAATGACAATTTTGGGCCTGTCTTGATTATTAAAGTGCGTAGCGTGAAAGATACGTCCGAACTTGTCCTAAAGAATTTTTAACTGAAGACAGTGTAATTTATTGGAGAACGTAAGTCCGAGTACGTTGAATATGCATGAGCCGATTTTCAGCATCACGTATCGTATCTTATGTAAACAATTTTTTAATAAGCCCTCAAGTAAGATAATGTAGGTACGCATAGCATTTACAATATAATTAAACAAAACATAGTCAAATTTAATTAAAGCTTTACCGAGCTTGTTGCATGATTAGCTCAAAGTTTAAATTTTGTAAATTGTAAATTGATAGAAAATGATCTCGTATTTTTTGGTCTCGGGTCCAGAAGACGTTGAAAGAAAGTTCGAGAATTCGCTCCTAGGAAACTAAATCAATGAATAGATTTGGAAAAAGCTCACTCGATAATCAAATCTTTGCGAAAATTTCAAGTGAATTGTCCAGAGGACGAGTTTGTGATAATAATAATAATAATAATAATAATAATAATAATAATAATAATAATAATTCGATAGGAATTTACTCTCCTGACAGTACAAAGTCTCTAAGTAAACTTAGTCACAGGCTACGCACTTGTAGGCTGATAACAGTTCGATAATATGATGATTAATCATCCATGCTTAACTGTCAAAAATTGTGTTAAAAGTTTTAGTTTCACTTTATCGACCGTTGTTGGTGGCTTGTGGTCTACACAGGTAAATTGTCGGGTACAGTGTCTTCAGGATGAATTGTTTGGCAAAACTTTCCTTTTGCGAAGTTCTAACAACTCTTCTCAGCGAAGAGGATTTGAAAAGTAAGAAACGTCTCTGCATCTATAACTATCATTAGCAATCCTTGCGTCTCATCTTAACTAAACTTCGCTCTGCAAATGTCACGAATTCGCAGTCAAATTGCTTGGAGCAGTCAATTGCTTGGAGCAGTTGAATATTTTCTTCTTTTTTTATGCGTATTGTGCACGTTCCTTTTTTCCTTTCGTACTTCAAATGACACAAAGCAACTTAAGAAGCGATCCTAAGTAAGAACTTTTTTATTGGCTTCAATGATAATGGATCGATACGGTATTGTCAGCATATAGGAAAAAACGATTGTCTGCTAAAAGATGGTGCGACTCCATTTTCTTCTCAAAAATTCGGAAAAAAATAAGTTATGTACGATTTTTGACAGATTTTTTTTGTAGAAAAAAAAAGAATAATTTTTTCAGTTTACATCGACGTCTTTTTCTTTACATCAATATTTTCAAAGAATTTTTACGCAATTCACCAGAGATTGTATAATATTTCAAGAGGTGTTTTAGTTATTTATTTCAGAAGCTAAATTGCGGCCTGCAGGTATATACGCCCGGGGAAGGGTGATACAAAAAAAAAATATGATTTTTGCAGATGACGCTTTGCCGCCAGTGTGCTTTCGAAATACCTTAGCTAATGTGCAGATATTTGTAAAAAATTGCTTACAATATATTAGCTAGTCTTTCGTAAAAACATTCGAGAAAATAACCCATAAATTCGCTGCCGCAAGGTAGCATTACTTTCATATAAAAAACCGATATATTCATAAATCTTTCATTTTTTTATACAAATTCTTTTTTTGCTTTTTTCTTTTTTTCTCTACATATAAATTTGGAAAGAAGTGACCCTGTTTAAGTTCCAAACGGAGAGGGGGAAATTTTAAATGTAATTGCATGGAATGTGACTTTGCTTTAATGTAACTAACTTTGCATATAAGAAAGACTTAAACATTAACCCTAAAAGTAGACAACGTTATTGTTTTTACTTATCGCTAAATTCGGTATTGTTTTTGAACAAATCCGTAACACAATACCGGTAATTATGTTTATGTTTATATTTTTCTGTCTTTTGTGCTGCTCTCGCGCCATTGGGTTTATAAAAGCGCTGAAGACAACAATAGCTTCCATGTTCGCCTGCCATGATGCGAAATGTGGTATTATCTTTTATTTTAATTATGCCTTTCAACGCAATTAAAGGCGACTTCTTTTATATCAAATATTTCGCGATGTAAATATTTGTGCGCCCGTGTGTGTAAGTCTGTGCTTGTTTGTGTTCGATAATAAAAGCTTATTGTGTTTTAGAGAAAACCAAAATTGTTCATTATTTCAATTTATTTAAATAGAAAAAGAGTAGATTCGTAGTTCGATAAAAGTGCGGGTCTTGCACAAACTAATACAATTTAATGAGTGCTTTGACGTTACTATAAAACATAAAAAAAAAAAACGAAAAAAAATCAAGTCAAACTAAGTAAACATATCATAAATGCGATAGACGTTAGTTATGCCATAATTAAATGCAACGTGTAATGGAAATTTTCAAAGGCAAAGTCCTTCTCTGTACCACCAGTTGCTGTTACGTTTCTCTTCCAACCACTGTGTCGAATATACTCATTATGATCATTAATTGTTAATAACGGAGCGGCGAGTAAACATTTGTCGACGTTTTCACTGACATAACCTGCCAGCATATACGACGACTATATCCCAAGCCTTTGCACTTATCTTCTTATATGTGCGCGTATGAAAAGAGCACGAAACACACAAGTATTTCCAGGAAATTAAAAATAAAACAAAAACCAAAATAATCAAAATAAAAATATTGAGAAACACACATATTGAATTATCGTGAACACACACACGTTCATATCCGAATAATCATCACTCTTTATAAAGTCGAGCGTGTTTATGAAAAAAAAAAAAAAAAATTGCAATTTGCAAGTGAATTAATTTATTGCAAATTTAACGGCCTTAGGGGACCTATTGGGACAGTGTTAACTTTACGAGTTACGAAAAAACTATCCTCTCGAAATTTATGAACAAGGATTGTTTAAGTGAAAATTTGTTATAATCTACGCTTAAATATTTGCATATGCAAAAGTGTATATAAATATGTCTGTATATGAATATGTTTGCATGCACATAAATATGTTTATTCTTTTTTTTACATTACACTCACAATAATTCATTCATTTCAACTGTTGCTCCACTTGTTAGCATATCACCCTCCTAAGCATCCAGTTTGTCAACGTTTATGATGGCAAAGGAGTAAGTATCTGGGCGAAAGAAGAATGAAGAGGGTGGGAGAGAGAGAGAGAGAGAGAGAGAGAGAGAGAAAGAGATAGAGAGAGAGAGAGAGAGAGAGAGAGAGAGAAAGGAATAAATAGACAGAGAACGAAAAAGAGAATAGGAAAGTGAGTAGTGAGTTTATACTTACTTCCAGTTAATGCTGCAAGAGAGCGTAAAAAAAAAAGGAAAGAGCATTAACATAACAGCCTTTGCGGAGAATCTCTGAAAACAGTAATACCATGCAGCAACAGGAAAGTTTAGATCCTTTCTCGTCGTGCGAATGTATAATTGCTGTGTGTCTGTATGCGGGTGTTTTTTTTGGTGCGTGCCTGTGTGTGATATATGCAACACATTTTTTTTTTTAAATATTGCACGTTTTTGGAATATATATAAAAAAAATAAAATCCGTTTTATCGAAAAAGTGATAAGAAAATAAATATTATTTAAATAATAATAAAAACTATTTAAAAAATAAATAATTTTTTTTTTTTTTTAAAGACAAAAAGAAAGAGAAAATGTATATGTATATGTAATTTTAAATCTTTTCAAAAATATATATGTTTGGAAATTCGTTTTTAATGAAAGAAGATTAAAAACTATATCTGTTTTAAGAAAAAACGTCTTCCAACACCTGGTTTTTAAACACTTTTAAGAATAAAACGTTTTGGAAAACACATATTTAATAAGGGAATGAGAGAGTATTTTGGATGTGTTAACGCGTGTGTAAGTGGATGTGTGTGTGTGTGTGTGTGTGTGTGTGTGTGTGTGTGTATGTATGTGTATGTGGAGAATTTCCATAATTTTCTTCATTTTTTTGCTTTTTTTTTTTTCTGTTTCTATGTCGAAGTCAAATCGCTACTATTTAGTAGAATATCGTACATACAAGAACTGCGATGACGAGATGCTATTGTTAGTTGTGCTGAGTAACCAAAAATTACTCACTCATATTGACGGAAGAAAATAGAAAATCCAGTAGGCTTTTAGCCTCCGAGCGGATAACTTATAGCATTTTCCCGATAGCGCAAGTGTTAACGTGTAAATGGATTTAAAATAAAAATAATAAAAGGCATTAATACTAATAAGAATAAATAAATATATTAATGAAAATATTATATATATATATAAAGAAGAAAACAAAATATATATATATATATATATGAACGATTTTCCTATTTATGCTTAATTTCAAACTCGAGAGAAATTCGTGAAGAAGAAATGAATTAATTTTCAATTCAATTTATGACGAATAAAGTTTTTAAAGGAAAAACTTCAATGCAAAATATTAAAAAAAAAAAAATTATAATAATAAAACAAAAAAATGTACTTTTATCGAAAATATTAAATAAAATGTGTTGATTTTATTTATTTATTTATTTATTTATTTATTTATATTTTGAAAATACAAAATGAAATAAATTGAATTAATAATTTATTAAAAATATAAGTACGCATGTAAAATACAGCAAAAAGTTCATTAAATATTAATAAAGGTGAGAAAGAATTCCAACAGACCACTACTTGTACTAGTGTTATTTATGTATGGCGTTTGTAACGGTCAAATGTTTATGAGTGTTTTTCTTTTCTTTTTGTTTTAATATAAATATACATATACATATATATGTATATATATATAAATAAATATATGTATATATGGAATAGTAAAAGAGATGTTAAATAAATGGATAGCGCGGACTTAATGACTCTGAGTAATAATGCACATACACTCACATAGTTACATGGATTTAAGTTAAATGATCGAAAACGAACTTAATATGAAAAGATTATATGTACTATAATGTATGTATATATATATATATATATATATATATGTTTATGTATATATATATGTTTGTATGTATGCATATGATTGTGTGAGTGCTTACGTGCGTGTATGTATTTGTGTATGTTTGTTATAAACAATGCATGTATGTATTCTTAAAGTTTATATATACACACACACAATTAAAATGGCAATTGTGTGCGTAAAATATATGCAGAGAAGAAAATGTTTTAATTTCAGCAGAAATGTAATTTATCATAAAAAAGATGAAAAATTTTGTCATGATAAATACTAATCTGAAGGCATGAGTCGAACAGAAACACGGTAAATGGTATGAATATGCGGGCATTTCAAATAAGTCAGTTTCTCTGAAATATTGAATGAATTATTTTTTTGTACAAATATTTTTTTTTTTTTTTTTTAATTTGGAACAACAATATCCGTGCGACATTTGACTTGAACACATTTGCTTAAAATGAATTATTATTCGTAATTTTAATCAAAGGTTAGATGCATTATTTTGATATGAAATTCACTCAATTCAATTCAATTATCTGAATAGTAATTTAAAATATTATAATTAATTATATTAAATTATAAAAATCGAAGTAAACGAAATTTCATTTCAAAAAAAAAAAAAAAATTACATTTCAGATAAAAGTACAAATTTTGTTGTCGATAGATTATAGGTATAGGCTACGAGTACTTCACCGCATTAATCTAAAAATAATAATCGCGAGGAATAAATATTATATTCGGTTAAAAACATATCGTTTAGTATAATTTGTTTGTTTATATGTTTGTCCGTTTGTTTTCGTCACTTTTCATGCGGAAGTAGAAGTAAAACATGTTTGAGTGGTGTGTTGCTCCCATTCCATAACATATGTATAATATGTATGTACATGTGTTTTGCTATCTTTATCTATCAATAAAACATAACATACCGAAAGTTGAGCAAAAGCGGGTGCATCGTTAATACACAAACAATTGAAAAGTAATATCTGTGACATACAAGTATGTAAATTAATATACCGAACTATACTGAGCTAACTCCATAAAGTTATGGGAAATTTCTCATATGATAGACGATAGAGACTTGTGTGCGTAGATTGGTTGCTTTCAGGTGTTTTGCTGATTAGCTTCGACCCAATAGACAAATCCAGGTCATTCTTCAATTTAATTTGACGAGAATGAGAAAAATAAATATAAATTTTCCAAGATAAAATTCTGAGATGAGGAATATGTTATTTATCGACATTTCTGGTTCGTAGCTTATTCGAAAAAACTTTCTTTGTGTGCGTTAGAAATAATTAAGAAACATAAAGTATACACGAGGTGTGTTTAAAAACAACAACAAAAAAAATTGGCTTTTTATTTTTCTCGACAAATATTTATTTATACGTCAATACCTATTTTGTCCCCATCAAAGTAATCCCCATTTCTATTAATAGACTTGTGCCAGTATTTTTTCGAATTCTCGAAGCACTGCTGATGTGCGTTTTTTGCTTATGGCCACGAATTCTTCTAGTGCGGCGGTCTTTATCTCCTTAGTCGCGGCAAAACTCCGTCTGCTCAGGGATCTTTTCAGGTTCGGGAATAAAGAATGCAACAGTGAATCAACTCCAGCAAATATGGTGGCTGAGGCATGGTTACGGTGTGGCTTTTGGCCAAAAAATTACGAAAAAGCAATGACGTCTGAGCTGGCAGTTCGGTGCCACACGTTTCACACCCAAAAGTCAACCGATATGCCGACACTGCTCAACAGTGCTGGGCATATTCTCCATAATAATTTTCTTCATTGCTTCAACGTTTTCATCGGTTGTTGGCGGGCATCGTAATTAACGTCTTGCCGGTCTTTAGTGAAAAGTCTACACTACTTATAAACACTTTGTCTTTTGTTCAAAGTAGACTCGGCCAATGCCACAGTCAGCATTTTAAGTTAGTCAAAGCACTTTGTTTATTTATTTTTCACATAAAATTTAACATCGATTTTTTTATCCATTTTTTTCCAAAAAAAAAAAATCACCAATCAGACTATAACACGTCCAACTTTTGCACTTGTTAAAAACGAATTAAAAATGTCAAATGGCTGATAATGTCAACATAATATGATGACGACATATGTACCAACATAACAAAGAAAAAGATCAAAAATTCGGAAAGGGATTGTGCATAGCCCACAAAGTTTGAATAGTCACCTTCTCTCTTGAACACACCTCGTCTATAAATATATATTATTATTATTATTATTATAATTAATCCAACTCGAGAAATAAATTCTAAGAGTAATATCTAAGGCTAGTCAGATGTACTGAAAACTCTACGGAACGGACTTCAATCCCACGGCCATTGAGTTGTTAGTCGAGGTCCCTTCCCTATTCGACAACTCAGGCGGATCATAAATACATATATACATATACATACATACATACACATGTATAAATATATATATATTATATACATACATACATACATGCATACATACATATACTATACTATACTGATAATACTAAATTTTTACTCAATTCGATATTAAAATTTTATTTAAAAAAGTAATGAAATGATATTTGATTTATTTGACTGATTTATTTATCAATTGTAGGTCTCTCACAAAACATAAACTTTTCTAGAAATCATTTTTGACCGAAACCTCATATTTCAATTCATTTGTAAATACGTATCAATTTACTAAAAAAAACTGAAATCATTTCTACAAAAGAATTTAAATGAATTAAAAAAACTTTTTCATTAACCTGGGGGAACATACGATAATGATTTTGTTGAAAGGCCAAGTCACTCTATACAAAATTTTTTTTCATTTTCTCCTGTAATAGTATGTGATTTCATTGATTTTGGCAATCAAAATTTGAATTGAAATCATTAGGTGATTGATTTCAATTTATATATATATATATATATATATAGATATATAGTGAACATTAAAAAACGAAGAAAAAAAAAAAACAAATTGAATTAATTCAAGAATAAGCCACTGACATTTTTGTCCGCCTTTGCAATTTCATCCAGATGATATATGTTCCGTGAGCGATATGTTCATTCTGTTGTTTGCATTTCATTTTTTTCTTTTTTTTGCTACATTTTCGATCACTACTTTTATAATAAACAAGTAAGAAGGTTATATTCGATGGGGGGCGAACCTCGCATGCCCATTACTATGCTTTTCGCAATCTACTCTCCAAGTTCTTTTATTTGTTACCCATATCGCTGATATTATTAAGAAAAAATTAATCGCGGCCTTTAACCGCCCATTAAACCATTTTTAGGCAGATACTATATCTATATATATCTATATCTATCTATCTATATCTATCTACATATATAAATAAGCATTAAGTCTCAAAAAAGTGAAAAATATTAAATTTAATTATTCGTCATTTTGTGTGGACACAGCCGATTGGTTCCATTTTTGGCCCTAGAGAGTAAAGTGTCTCGTAAAGCAGATGCGGAAAATTTCAACTTTGTAATTTTAATAAATTGGAAGCAACGAGCATAAATCCAAAAATTTTTGTTAAAAAAAACTGGGTTACGTTCAGTTTATGCTCCATTTGCGCCCTTCTGCTTCGACCAATTTCGCCCATTTTCAATACCAACGTGCGTGCAGGAACTTCCCATGTTTCTACCAAATTTCAATTGGATATCTTCATTTTTTGCAATCAGAAGAATGTCAACAACACAGACACACAGACGGACGGACATAGCTAAATCAATGGATAATTAATGAATTAATGCTGTCAAGGGCCTGCTTAGTTGTGCTGTTTATATCAAAAATTTGACTGAGTTTTTTTGTCAACAGCATTAACAGGTGTTGAGTTCTTTACTAACGCCTAACAACTATATCCACTCTGACAGTGAAATATGTGCTAAAGTTATCATTGCACTTGTAATGTGCAGCCAGAGACTTATTTAGCTTACCGTCAGTCTCTTTGACAGTCAGTCCTTCAATATTTTCTGTGAGGTAAGTCTTACGGTAGCAAGGATCGACTTGAAAAGCTGAAACTTTGCAATGAACTTGATCGCGGGCTAAAATTTAGCTTCTTGTTAATGTAAAATACTTTCACTCGATTAAATGACGTGGCGTCAGACAGCACATAGTTATTCCATTTTTCATTTCGGTAACAGGTATTAATAATTGGTGTAAGAAGATGATATATTTAAAAATAGTATTTTTGCTTTCAATTTTGAACCTCACCTTCTATTGGTTTAATATATTTTTTATTAATATTTGCTTTTACACGTCCGTCTGTCTGATGACTGTCTATGAATGCTTTTCTCCAGCCCAAAGAGCTCAAATTTTCCCGATATTTTAAGAAAATTTTGCACAAAAACAGGTTTTGTCCGAAGGGAATGAATTGCATCGGACCATTTTTATGACGCCCCATCAAGTAAAAAATAAAAAAAAAATTGCTGTGTAAGAAAGATTTGCTATTTTCAATATAGGAAGTTTGGATGGAATAAGACCATCTTTTGACCCCCTTATTATAGGAAATTCTTACAAAAAAGTTAATCTATATGTGGCAGCAAAGCTGCTGAATATTGATGAAGAATAATAAATTCTCACCTTACTAAACCTGTAGCTCTTTGGTCGAGGCAATAACATATAGTCCTCTTGATGGAAAAAATGCTCTTATGCAAAGAAGTCACAACAACGCTTACGTGTGCGTGTGAAGCGCAAGTATTTCCTTTTAGGATATCATATAGCAACAACAAGTGAAGTGAAGTTCTACTTTCCTTAACCTAAAGAAATCTAGAAAGAAATTGCTTTATATGGTTATCGTATGTCCTAGTGATTAGGATGCCCGCCCATGGGCCGGAAGACGCCAGGTTCGATTCCTGGTACGGTAGGCCTATGAATTGTACTTCATTTATAATATGTGTAAAAGAATTTTGGGTCGTGTGACGACTTATGCGTTCTCATCTAACTTTCTTACATATATTTGCTGTTTTTTTCAAGGTATACGTGAAGTGCAATTTGGTTTTTTGATGCCACTGGGGCTTTATATAGATTTATAAAGTACTTGACTAGAAATATCACACATTTTTTGGTTTGTTGTGTTCTATTATTTACTCATCCAATGATTAATGGTTGTTCTCCAGCTAATCGAAGCATCCAGCGTGTTTTCTATTGTTATTAATTTTCTTCAACGTGATCAAATTATATGCACAGGTAGAAGCTTTCGGGGTCAAATCTTAAGATCAAAGCAATAGAGTCTCTTTAATAAATAGAGTTCGTAATGCATACGATTTGTTATATTTGCTAGATCGTTGGACTCTCATGCGGTTCGAAACCATCTATTTAAAAATTTCGAAATTTTGTCGATATTCCTAAAGCCGGTCTAAAGTTGGATAGAAATATAGGTAAATAGATGATTTAAAGTTTCGATGCAATTGGATTGATCCACTAATTAGTCTTATTATTGATATGGTGGGAATATAAAGTACGGATTTTCCATTGTTCAGATCGAGAGATTTCCAACAAAGACGAAGCATAGACGGACTGATGGACGTGGACCATTCGAGTTACAATATACTTTTAATTGAAACGAGAATTAAAAGGTAGGTCATAGCGGATACTTTTTGCGCCCTACATCGTTTGCGGGAAGGCTATATTCAGTATGTAAGAATGTCTGTAACACCCAGAAGCCTTTGAAACGCGCATCACTTCGCTTACACCAATCGGATCAGGAAATGGTTTTAGTAATTACGAATGTCTTTTCATCTCTTTGTCTCACATATGGTAGCATATGGTCTTGTGCTCAGCCTTTACCTAGCAATTTTCAAAATCTTTTGATATAATTTGCATACACGGACATGTTTTGTTCCAAACACAAGCTATATCGGAAATGGATCGGATCAAACTATTTTAATGACACAAAGTCCCATTTAAAAAATTTGCAAATTTTAATAGTTCTGGATAAGAACCGACGAAAAAATAAACGTAATAGATTTCGATGGTATGAGACCCTTAGTCATCTCTCTCCCATATGAATGCAACTACAGAAAATAGATTTTCTTATGATGAAATATGAAAACAAGTGGAGAGCAAGAAGTCCTTTGACAAACCGATTAACTTGACTATCATTAACTTAGATCGCATCGGTTCACGTATATAAGTTCTATTGGCAAGCAAGTCTTGATTTCAGAATAAGTTCTGAGCTCTGTTTTATTATTAAAAGATATATTAGTTGAAGTAGTGGAGGACATTTAATTTCGGGCTTTGCCCGACAGTAACGTTTTTACTTCCGCGAAATGATTATCTTACTTATCGATCAATGCATTCTGTAAATAAATAAAATATTTTTCGTCATGATAGCAATGCAAGGGTGCCCTCTCGGTGTTACAAATCGTCTTCCAATAGCACGTATACCCAACAAGTAGTTCGGATGCGAATTCAATGATCTGCTTGATAGTTTATGCTTTGACGGGTTTCCAAATATAGTTTTAAACACAACAAGTGTTAAAACGTTGTAGTTGGGGAAGGCCGTTTATTGAACGCTACACTACTATATCATTTTGTCTGATTCAATTCTTCATCTATTTTCATCACAATATACCAAAAATGAAACTTTAGTGCCGTGCAAACGCTTACTTCCTTTGAGAGTTTTTATGTAGGAAGAGCTACATGATTCAAATTTAGCATAGTCCGTTTTGGAATGGTTTACGTTCTAGAATGCTTAAAACTGTATGCGATTAAGCTAAGTTCAAAAAATCCTTTTGAATTCTTTCACACGCACTTTAGCATAGTGTTCTCGATGATTTCTTTAACTGCGACCATTTGCAATAGTGTTCGTCGTTGTTCCAGCATAGAATATACGACCGGCAGACATGTTTAGATAGATTCGATAGAGAAATGATTGTGGATCGATTGTTGTAATAAAAAATGAATCCATGTCAAGTCTTTCTGGGTGTTGTATACATTCACACAAATTTAATATACCTTAACTTATGTATGTCATGAAAAAAGTGTAAAATTTTTGTATTATGACGAATATAGACATCACGATTCGTCCATCCGTCCTTGTCGGATTTCCTCATAAAATTTCATCATTATGAATGTATGTGTGTCATAATGATTTATGTATGTATGTATGTATGTCATTTTGTGAAGTTATTTTATTAAAACCTAATTTCATATTAAAAATACTCTTTGTATGACGAGCATACTCGACATTGCCAAATTTTTGCGACGCAATTTAAATGCACATTTTCCAGAGAGGTTGTCGTCACAGTTAAGTGATTTACACAAGCAGCGTAAGATATACAAAAATGCAAGACTTACAAAATTTTGACTATCGTTACATTAGTTCAAACTCTCCGTGATTATCAAATTGAAAATTGACTCGAAGCAAGTGGTGGACTTGTTAAATATAATTTCACCTTAAGAAAGTGAATAATTAAGTGATGCCTTCAAAACATTGTTCTCGTACGCATATTATTCGTTTTTCTTTGTCCTCTTCGTCTTCTCATGCACGCGTCTTCATATCAAACAACGAAACGAATAAAGCCGTGAACTTAATGTATATCAGAATGTCATTGCGTGACAGACACATATAAGCGGACATTACAGCAAATTTTCCTGTCTTAGCCCCGAAGGTCTCATGTTTACATAATTTGCTGATTTTTTTTTGTTGCTTCAGTATTGTTCTTATTAATCTCCTTATAACCTATGGCGGTGCTCTGCACAACACATTCTCGTTTGAAACAAAACAGAACAGTTTGTTTGTGTGTTTGGCTAAATGTTTGGCCGTGTGCACATGTGGGTTGAATACTGGTATCGCGTATGAAACCGCAACTTTTCTCGCTTAAGCACACATGCGAGCAGAACGAGATAGGAAGAGAAATAATTCGCTATATGTACAAAAACAAAATATGTATATATGTAAATATATAAATAAATGAATAAAAACAATGGAAAAAAAATTATTTACCAAATATTTCTTTTTTATTGACTGCAATTTTGTGGTCAATTAAATAAATACAAGGAGCAGCGTGTGTACAGCAGATATGTGTAACTAAGTAAAGAACGAATGTCCTAAAAAAGAAAGAAAAAAAAAAAAGTTTAGTTTTTTTTTTTTTTTCTATAAATTTTGTAAAAAATTTTACTTTCGAAGCCTTGCAAAAAATCTAACCTTGTCAAAGATTCATGCCTGAGTTACTTTAAGAATTTAAGAATTTTAAATAATTTTGTCACAATTTCTGTTGTTTTGATACGAAATAGATATTAATTGATTTCAACACGATTTTGTGAAGCGCAATAATATTAACGAAAAAAAAAAAACTGTTTTTCTTTTAAATTTATTTTCAGATTTCTTGGTTCAACAACAACAACAACAAGCATCGGCCATTGTGCGTGTGTGCTCAACGTTATGCAAAAGAGTGCTCCATTAAAACCAGGACAATATTAATAACAACATTAACTTTATATCTATGCATTCGTTCGTTCGTTCCTCTTGTGAAGGAATAAATTTCTAATAAGAATCGTTTTCCAAAAAAAAAAAAAAAAAAAACAATATAAACAAAATGTGATTGCAACAGAGAATGCAATTAGAATGGAAAGCGCTTATGCTTATGCTGCACAAATACTAAGCAAAGTAAATTGTAATTTGTACTGGAAGTTGTGCTTAGTGTAAAGCTTTAAAGAAAAAAAAAAAGAAAAAGAAAAAGAAAGAAAAGTGTTTTCATAACATCAGGCAAAGAAGAAGAAAATAAATAAACCAATAAATAAATGCATTGAACCGGGACTTAAGTCTCTATATATATATATATGTGAAAGCGAATTATTTAATAATAAGAAATTAAATGAATTAATTAATGGAAAGTTTGTGTGACGAAAGCAAATGTTGTCAATTGTTACAAAAAAAAGAAAAAAATATATTTTAAAAGAAATTAATAAATAATAAGTTATTAAGGCAAATTATTAAAATTATTATTATGCGCGTAAAAGTCAATTGAGTGCCAAACCGTTCACGATTTTTTAGAGAAGAAATACAAGCTACACAACAAAATTCAATCAAATCGTTAAGGTAAGCGTTTCATTAAATTTCTCAAATAATTTAGCAAAATTTTCAATTGTTTGTTCTCTAAAAAAAAATTGTGAATTTCAGAGACTTATGTAACATTTATTTATTATAATATATGCGCTGCGTGTTTTTTTTTTTCGCCCGTCTTCCTCCTTCCCGTTTCCCTTCTCCGCCGATATTACTTGCAATGAAATGTAATAATTAAATTTTGTTTAACAATCGCTAAATACATAAAACATGCCATAAAAATTTTCATATTCTATCGTATATACATACATACATTCCTTGGTACATTATACACGCAAAGAAATGTTTATCAGTAATTAAATGCCTGTATGTGTATGTGTACCTTACACTCACGTATCTTACGCAGCAGTCTTATAAATGGCTACAACTCGGCGCTTTTGTGGAGAAAAAAAAAAACTATTTATTACGAATCTATGTAAATAAATATATACTCGTATATGAACTAAATCCGTGAATTATATGTTTTATGGATAAAATATATAGAGAATTGTTTTTTCTTTTCTTTTCTCGATTATTTCTTATATGAATAGAAAGACATAAGTGAAGAAGCCCGACAAGTTGAACGAATGACATATAGAAAGGAGTAGAAATTCACTTGCTTAAGTGAACGGTAAGTATCTAATGTTCACTTTCGGAGAAATTGCTACAAACGAAGCCCACTGTTTCAACTTAGAGCCCTTTAAGCACTTCGCGTTGATAACGTGTAGTACTTTGCTGGGAGATATAGTTTGCCGCGTTGCAGTTTACGTCAAGAGAGAGAGGGACTGAGAGAGAGAGTAACCACCTAATGTTCACTTCACTAGAAATCGAGGAGAACAAATTTGGTTTGAATCGCTTAAGCCGGTCGACATGTATAACGTCTTTTAGTGCACTGTGATATCTCGGTGGTGTGTAGTTTCTTGTATTGCAGTTCATGCGAAGAGAGAGCGTCTAATGTTCGACTTTTAGTGAAATAGATATAAAGTAATACCGCTCTCTACATTTTTGAATTCTTCAAGTTTGGTCAAGGTGTATGGTGTGTGAAAGTTCGTCGCGTGTCAACTGTATGTAGTTCGCTATATTATAATCCAAGTCAAAAGTAAGCACTTGAAATAGAGCTAAACGAATTCCGCTTTTTAGTTTCGGAATCATTAAAACAAATTGCGGTGTGTTAACTATGATATTGCAGTTCGCTATGTCGTAATTCAAGTAAAGAGTAAGTGTTTAGTGTTCGCTTTAAGGGAAATTGAGCTAAAGATATGCGACTCTTTAAATTTTGCATTATTTAAATGGGCCCGCATCGTCGTCTATGAGGCTGACTGTTTTCATGAATGAATAAGCTGGCACCCGGTTTTTGTTGGCATTAAACAAACCTAAATTACTTAACCTTAATGTATTAGTTTGCAGCAGGACACAACTTATGGCAGTTTATTGGGGGGAATAGTTGTTTTACATATTAATTTTATTTTGCTTTAATTCTCGAACCGCTTTAATCTTCTCTCGTTTGCATCACACCGAAATACGTCCAACATTCTTATTTGTCGGGCAACGTGAAGTAATCTCAGTCCATTTATTCATCTGAGGTTTCCTGTTGAAATGTTCAACTAGGAAAAAATTACTACAGATATGTAATTGGAGCGCCACAATTCGCGCAAGGTTTTCCTCTTCGCTTATTTTCGCATTAAATTTAAAAATTTCCCACGAAACGTCCTGTGGAGGGTAGAGTTTTTTTCTTCGAAAAAAAAAAGAAAATAAAAGCTAGTTTCGTTTTCAATTTTCCTTTCTGTGGGAAAGTCGCAATTGGCAATAGGCCAGAGAATGGATGAATTTTAACCGACTTATTAAAAATATTATCTTATTATGATCCATAGGAAACCGTATACTTAAACTGCAGTTAGAATTTCATGGCCTCAATTTTGTTCTCTTAATCTTAAAAATAAATACATACATGCATTGCATATAATCATTAAATTCTATTATCTGTATATAGAAGCCACGTTTCTCACCGGCTTAGTCCAATGACATGATCGAGTGACAGCATTCAAGTTTTGAAATTCAATTTTGAAGAAATTTTTATTTTATCTCTTATGTACAAGGTCTGTAACATACAATCCGTTTTGATGGCTTCGAATACTTTAATGAACGTGATAGGGTTGGCTTTAAAATACTTTTCACCAACAATCCATTTCGCCATATTCGCCACGTTACTCTACTTAAGAGTGCAATCAAAACATCTGTACTATTGCGCCACGGGTGGGTTTAGAAAATTGAATTTTCTGGTCATTTATGACTTGTGGGGGAAAAAAATAGTACTATACGTGTGCTGGTACAGAAGCGTGGTTTTCGATTGTTCCCTCTATTGTCATTTTTCATTTCTTTGACATCGTCTGCTGGCAGATCGAAATTGATCGCATGCTGATTAGGAATGCAATGAAAAAAGTCAATGAGATCCTCAATCACTTTAAGGCATTCTATCTTATTTTTATATTTTCTCCGATTTGGAAGTCCTTTAATGTTTCGATATTTTTCGTTCAAATTGAATGCATTTTAAATCTCATTGAACTCATTCGCTTCATTCATAGCCCAGCCAATGTAATATTAAAGCTGAATAATTAAATGCAGACACATAAACAAACAAGCATAGATACCTTGTATCTCATAAATTAAATTAAGTTTCCATTGAATAATCAAATACAAGCAAAAACAAGCAAGCAATCGTGCCGTCTATACGGCATTGTTTTTGAAGTAATTGTAAAACATTGTAGTAATTGTACGCACGAGTATAGCAATTTTGCAGATATATGCAGATATTGAGTCAAGTATTTGTATACCCTGTTGCATGTACATGCATGTTGTATACAACAATTAGGTCGGGCACATTGTATCTCGGTCTCGTCCCGGCATTTTCAGCGTTCATTTTACATGAGCTTCCTCTCTGCACTTTTTATAGTATTTTAATAAAATCTATATATATATATATATATATACATATATATATACATATATGTATGTATTAATTTTTTTTATGCTAATTTATTTACGCGGACTCGTTTTACATTTTGCAATTATCTCTGTACGTACGGTAGGTTGATTTTTAAAAAATTTAATTCCCTTTACATTTTAATTACTTGGCAACGAGGTTCATTCAATTTAATCGCATCGAAATCAAGTGAAATGCAAATTCTACATTAAATTGTATTTGATCTTTAACTGAAGCTTGTGACTGATCCGGCGAACTTGTTTCACTATGTTAATGAAATTCGCATTTCGATTTTTTCCAACTCATTTAAAACGCAATAACAAAATCAATCACCTGCGTTTCGAACAGAATTTTCTTTGCCAGTCAACCAGTCAAAGTAATGGGAAAAAGAATAAAAATAATTTTTTCATTATGTTTCTCTGTAAGTTTGCATTAAATCACGGATGGGAAAAGTGATCAAATTAGATTAAAAAAAGGAAAGACAAATATGCCCGTTATAGGACTTTGGTATTCATTACGGTATATTTGTATGTTATTGCTCGTCGCAATTGCTGATGGATTAATTTACCTTTCGGTAATAAGTTTGCATCGAATTTTCCCAAGGCCTTGAAAAGTGTTTGTAACAATTTTTGTAACAATGCTTCTCTTATAAGTTACTCGAGCTTGCGACTCTTATTGCTTATGTTCTTTTAGTTTTGCCTTAAGCTCCCGCATGCACCGCGTCTATGGATCCGAAAAATCTGAAACATATACCCCAATTTACTACGATAAGGGTGTATGTCAAATGACGACTTTGAGGATTAATAAAAATTAAATTTTTCGTTGATTTTCATGAGAACTTAAATAGGACGAGAGATTTGCAAAAACAGTCCTATGTACTCTCAACATGCCATGATAAATTGACATCTTAGATGATCGTTTTGCGTTGACTTGAATTTTAAAATGTAAAAAATTGATTTATTTTTTGTAAGAATAGTTATATAGTGAGGAGTTCACAGGGTGATCCCATGTTATCCAAATTTTTGTTTAGTATGAAAATGCAATACTTTTCATTGATTATTAACGACTTGTTGAAAATAGGACTTTATACGGGGAATAGTCGTAACTCATACGCAAGAGTAGCCCAGTAGGTAAAAATCTCGACAATCACGTCAGTGTGTCAGTGGGTTCAAATCTCAAGTGTGGTAGAGTTTTGTTTTGCTCGTAACTGTAGTGAGTGCTCAGTTGGTAAAGGCATAACACTTACTGACCATCACTGTCTTGCACGAATAGAGTGCATTCCCTGGCTGCTTGGTTCATATAAAAAAAGAGGAAAGCAAAAAAAAGAAAAACGGTCGGATCGTTTCCGCTTTCGATAAAATTCCACCACGAATCAAAACACATCACTCTAGCAAACTCAATCAAAACATCACGAAGAATGAGACTTGTATGTTGAATAGGCAGACAGACAGACACACAGACAGACAGGCGCATAGACATGCGTAAATCGATTCAGAAAATGAATGTGTTGTGGTAAAAAGTGAGTTTATCTCACAAATTCTTGGAGGTGTTGCGAACATTCGCATAAACCTAACAGTCATTTACCGTATGGTAAGTGATGATGTAAGGTATGAAAAATTTGTTTTTTCACTATAGATTTAAAAATTGTTTTTTTCTTAATTCTATTCGACGAAATATTGAGCTTTTTATCTGTAATTCGTTTTGCGGTTGTGTTTTGTTTGCCATAAATGGCCCGCAATTTTTTTCCTGCCCTTCAACTGCAATAAAGATGGTGAAGGCAAAGGTTTACTTACATATATTAATTTATTTTGCTTTCCTCCCCGTGACAGAATTTTGTTGCATGAAGTAATCATAAATTATAGGGATTATCTGTCGTTCCGTCCTTTTTCCTTTTTCATTCATTCGGTTACGATATTTTTCTTAATATTATTATATCAAGTTAAATATAGTGCGAGCACTTCCACTTCATAGCATTATTGCTGCTGTTGCTGCTGGCGTTCGTGCACTATCGAAGACAGATGCTCAGCTTAATTCAATTCTCAACTCAATTCAATTCATTTAATATTTGCTATTTTATGTGTGTTTTCACTTTTCTCGCTGGATATATTTCCGTTTCCATTGCGAATTGTAAAAATAATAAACGAAAAAGAAAAGAATTTAAAAAAAATAAAGAAATAAATGCTTATATGCATGACTTACGCAGACAGATAGCGAGATAGACAGCCAAGTTGGTTTCCCTGTCGACCATTTAAACGCGGGGGGGGGGGGGCGAAGAGATTTTCTCTCCTATCATCTTTTCTCGTTTTTCAATTGGCTTTGCTTTTGTTTTTTCTATATCATCTTTAAAATCGTTTTGTTTAGTTATTTGATTGTTCTTTTCTCTGTTTTCTTCTTTTTTGTGTTTGTAATTGATTTATGGAAAAACATTTACATTCAAAAAAGAAAACACAATTTTATATAAACCGTATACGGTTAGTCGCACAACAAGACAGCTGGTGCAAAACAATTTCTTTTTTAAACAAGTAAGGCGAGCATAGTCGAGGAACGACGACTATTAGATACCCTTAACCATTTCGCAAAAATCATAAATTATTTTTATGTAAACGCATAAGAAACGTGATTCTGTTCGGGTCGATATAATAAAAGGTGGGTCTGTCCCAAGTTCTTCTGGATGTTAAAACAACCGTACTCTACACAAATTAAATATATCCTGTACCATACGCGATGTAGGGTATAAAAGCGGCAACTTCATCTAATGATATACGAAGCAGATATGAGCGATGGCGACGGAGTAAGTGAAACTTGCAATCAAAAGATTTTTATAAATATTTTAAAAATTCATTTATGACATAAAAATTCGAATAATAATTTCCGGTCTTTTCGAGCTAGCAAAGTAATGTTCTCATAAATGAAATTCGCCTTTACTTCAACGTTACCTGTACTCACGTATGTACGATGTGAGCGAATTCCATTCAAAGTTAAGAAAATAATCTAATTTCAAGACAAATGATTTTGCTCGTACATGAAAAACTCTCTTTACTGGGTGTATATCATGGGGTAATGTACACATATATACACACACATATATGCATCTTGAAAACTCTTTACCAAATGTGTATTTCGTTCGGTTTTACGCTTCATATGCTGCACTTATTTAATTGATTTTTAATATATATGCATATGTATATGTATATGCATATGTATATGTATATGCATCTGTATATGTATATGCATATACTGCAATAAATGATTATTTTTTTTGTTCATTTATTGGTTTTGGCATTAAATAAAAGGATATGTTTATACTACTCCCACCTTGTCGCCGAGCAGAGCAGAAGTAAGAGCTCAAGACCTTTTAAAATCTTTCTCAATTTTCTTCTTTAAAAAAAATCCTTGAAAGCCATTTACACATATCTGTTCTACTTGTAATAGAATAAATAAATTTACAATATATACATACCTAGATACATACATGTATGCATGCATACGTACATCTCAACATTTTAAGGCAACGAAGCGAACACCGTAAATATGAACAAAAGCCTCTTATATATATATTTTTTTTTATTTTTTTTTATTTTTTTTTAACAAACAGTTTAGTTTGAAGAGACGGCGGTTGGATCAGACCCAAGCAAGCAAGTTGATTTCATAGTAAACAATATTTTATAAATGCCGCCAGTCAGGCGTCTTTTTCATCTTTCTATGCATAACTGCATACACTTCACTAGCTTTCTCTTCTTTTTTCTTTTTTTTGCACAGAATTTTAATTAATTTTATTTCAATAAAAAGAAAACAAAAACGTATCACACGCGTATAAATATTTGCTTAGTCGAGAGTTGTTTTTCAAATGGCCGGAAAAGTGAAAAATTGGCTTTTTTTGGGCGAATTTATACGGCTAGAGCTCAAAAAGACTTTTATAGTTTAATCTGAGTAAACATTCATAAAAAACTTCATCAAAATTATTTAATTTCTTTTCTTTTCTTTTTTTTTTTCATTTATTTATTCAAAAACGAGTCGTACTGCATCGAATACTGAATTTCTTGTTCCCTACATCCAACATCGACCCACACACACACACAGACATATTTGTTCCTGATTTCGATTCTTTGTTTGTGTTGTTTCAACGTCAAAATAAACAATTGATATACGGAACGTATCATCTTGACAACAATATTCCATTTAGTTCAGATCTTTAGCTGCATTAAAACCTTCTTGCTCCCTCCGCTAGCGTACCTAAATGAAGGATGCCTATGTATATATGCAAAAAAAAAAAAAAAAAAAACACTTCCTTAATAGTTAAGACATTTAAATAAACATAAAGAAGTTATATTCGCCTTAAGAGATAAGGTCCTTGCAGTAGGTTTTCTTTAGACATTTTTTTTTCGTTTTTGAAATGGAGGGAAAGGCAATAGAGTAATAACTTTCGGGGGAGTTTATATATATATATATATATTTCTGAATAATAATAAAATATGACATCACCACAGCTAGGTGACGAGAGATGGTGGCGGGAGGTACTGTGTAATTCGCATAAACTTGAATTAAAAAACAAAAAGAAATCCTATAACACATTTTCTTAAATCTCGTGAAGTGCGTACGGAATTTTAAAAGTATTGAGTTTTGTACGATTGCCGCATATTTGATTACAATTTTCGATCAAAAGGGCCACTACTTCGTTAACAAAAAATATTTAAATTAACATAGCGAAAAAATCGTACTCTCATATTTCACTCGAGAATATTGTTTTAACGGTATCGTGGAAGGCTTGAAAAAAAACAGAAGAAGACTTTGAAAATTCTGCAAGTTGCTTAGAGAAAGACGCATACAATTATGTTAAAAAAACAAAAATCAATTTTCATTGACCGTTTAAAATGTTGTCATGCCTACAATTGGCCTTTTATGCAATTCTTGACTACTTAAGGGAGCTTTTAGGTCCATAAAAAAAAAAAATTGATTTTTTAGGAAAAATTTACAATTGTCTATGCCACTGCCATTACAAAAAGACCAACACATGAATGAATCGTTCTGTCTTATGATTTTTCGTTCTATTGTTAACATTTTGAATCAATCGAACCTGCCCCGAAAACTATTTCGGGTTCTTGCGCTAAGAAATTTAAATTGGAATCTATTTGTCTCATTGCCTTTGTAGAAAAATTGATTCTTATTCGCATACTTATCATCATCTGAGACACGTGATAATTGTCAAAGGATTTACGTAATTAATCAGTGTGATAAGAAGATTTTGAAGAAATGCGTTGAATGGAAAGCCATTATGAAGGTTATTACGAATAAATAGTTTTCTTGCTAACCGAAAGCGGAATGTTAACATTAAGGCGAAGAATTGTGGATTGATATTTTCGGAGCATTTCAACATTCGAATTACTGCCCGTTCCTCACAGGTATATGCCGTAGGTCAAAATGTCTTGGAGAATACTCTGGTATAAAATGCATTTTTGTCTTAGATTAAGTTGAGATATTCGCGAATTAGTTTTTAGGCCAAACAGCTGGCTACCTCAAAGCACCTTCGTTAATAGATTTGAAGTGCTATGGGTATCATCGATTCAAAAATCGAGTATATTTTTTACAAATTTCTTCTTACATTAGCTATATTTATATGCTAAACCTAATTAATATACCGCTCAAAAAGTTCCCGGTCTAACACATATAAGGCAACATTGTTGACCTAGCATCAGCATGATAGTGATTGCATAGCATCGACCTTTAAACGGTACGTGTCATAATTTCATGAGATTGTGATAAATATTTTACAATTCACAGTGGGATTGACTACTGACTCCAGTTGTCTAATTTTCCAAACAATGGATAAAAAAGAATGGGTCATATGTTGATTGAAAATTGTTCGTTAATGGGGAAAAATACTCTTGAAGCTTTGAAAGAGTGGCGTGATAAACGTTAAAGAGACTCGGCAGTAGGTAAGTCAACTACTATTGATTGGTGTTAGAGCCATTCGAAAACCACTTGATCATTGTCGGCATGTGAATGTGTCGCGCTTGAAGGAGAGTATGTTGATGCGTAATGTCGAATTGCTAGCAAGAAAAAGAGTAATTTTTCTCACTTAGAGCGGACACTTGCTCGTCTGATGTGATATTTTTCACGAGCGATTTATTTATTTAAAATTTTCATTACATTTGTTATTGTAATCCTTACGCTGGCATATTTTTTTCTATGCTTCTTTGAATCATTAATTTTGATTTTTTCTTTCTCGTCTTCTTCCCCTCCCTCCTTTCCGGCAAATTTTCTTTCATATTGATTGAAATATTGAAATGACAAAAGATACAAAAAAAGAAAAAAACTTCTCTTCATTGCATTATTACGTTGTGTCGAAAATATTTACTAAAAATTAACATTTCTTATTAAAATAAGTAAGAAATAATTGTACATGAAATTATTTATTGTTTTTCCATTTATTGAAATATTTTTTTTGTTTTGTTTTAAAAAGCGGAATTTTGTGCCAACTGCACGCGTAAATTTAAGTCAAATTTAATTGTCAGCATCAGCCAGACCAATTTTCCGCAATCGAAAAGCAAATGAAGCGGAAAAATTGTAATTTTTGGTTGTTTTGTTTAAAAATATTAAGAGATTAAGACAGAGAGAGAGAGAGGGAGAGAGAGAGAGAGAGTTAACACCTCCTTTAGTTAGCATACAATTGCATTCGTCATTATTGGGTAGAAAGGAAAAAAAGATAATAATCACTTTCCGTGTCATGTTCTGTTCTGCGAATAAAAATGTAAATGGAATTCAAAGTAAAGATAGAAACAAGTTGTTGTGACTTTATTTACATACTACATGTCTTCCAATATCTGTTTATCTATTCTCCAATCTATTATCTAATTTTGGCAGTGCATTTCGTAACACATTGTGCATGCATAATACGACTGCATGTGGCCCGATAGAGTGTTACTCTCAATGAAAAGAAATCGAAACAATTTTGTGTGCTTCACTTTCGTAGGCAACAATTGTAAAAAGAGGTGAAAATGATGTGCCGAACGAACCTACATCGACATTAGATAACAGCAAAAAAAAAAAAAAAAATCATAAATTTCCAGCCAACAAATGATTTACAATTCCGTGTATATGGGATGGGGTTAAAACTTTGATAGAAACGTTCGACGGCAGACAAACAATCAAATATTGATGCACTCCTGCATGATCACAATTTATATGCATATATATGACGAGGTCGTCTAAAGCATAAATGGCTTCATTGTTTGTCGCTGACAAAAAACTCTTATCGTGTCTTGCTCTTACATGTTTTCCACATTACCTGCGACCAATAACATGTGGTTTCCATGTGCACTTCACGTTTTTGTGTTTCATTGCAGTTTTTTCAATTTAGTATAACATTGGTGGATTGAATTCCCATCACACACACACACACATTGTCGTTTCACTAGAAAAGCATAGCATAGCATAGTGAATTCACTTAACGGAAAACATATGTAATACAAAGTAGTATTGCTACGGTATACGTATACGTGTGTCTGTCTATCTACATATGCTACGTGTATAGATTCTCGACAAGAGTTCCTTTAAAAAGCGAACTAATCGAATGGAACGCATTAAAAAGGAAAATTATTTGTTACTTTTAAAACAATTAAAACGCTACAGACGGTCAAGGACAACTTTTACAGGCCTTACATCTGTTCACTTACTTACTACAATCCTTCGCCTATTCGAGGGTATAAATTATTCAAAATTACACGTTGTTGCTTCATGCCATGAGGACCCACATATATGAAAAGGCGCCCGGGCAAGAGTCCTATCTGATCGAAGCATACTTTGTACTTAACACAGTTTCGAAGTCAAACTTTTATTTTTGGTTTAATTTCAATATAAAATACAATAAATTATAGCCATATCATTATATGTGTGAGGATCCAACTAGCGTTACTATTCCATTCAAATTTTCCCCATTTATCATAATATATATTAAAAATTGATTTTTAACCGAATTTTCTCATGTGATTTTGTAAAACCGGTTTATCGTTTAAAACAGAAAAATTTCAATTTTCATACCTCTTTAAAACTATGAAATGAATTACAGTTAGGCAAAGCCGACCTTTGCACTTCTACTACTACTACTACTACTACTACTACTACTACTACTACTACTACTGCCTTTACTACTACTACTTTACACTCATTTATCCGCCCGTTTTGATAATCACTCATCAAATATTGCTCACTATTTTCATGCAAAAGCATACTTTTCATGACAATGCGACTGACTGGGTTCCGAATCCACGATGCTGAAACGTTTTTTCGAAACTTTTATGCGAGAGTTGATTAGGTTCGATGTACATTCAAACTGACATTAAAAATATGATTGGTTGGCCGTTTGTCCGGTTTCGCAACTTGTGCGCATTTTTTATATTAATTGTCGGGAGTTCAAAATGTTTTGTTCAACTGTTAAAAAGACAATGAGGTGCTTGTAAGCTTCAGCAGTAAAAGATAGCCGCAAACCTGATATAGAAATTTGGGTCTTTGCTCAAACGTTTACGTCAACAAATCGACCCTGGAATCAGAGGAAACAGATTTCCACATAAACTCTAAAGCTAAAAAAGTAGCGCTGCATTCAGCTAACTGCAGCGCTGCATTTATCTACGCATTCAGCTACGCAGCACTTACATGAATGCAGCGCTGCATCCATCTAAGTGCATAAATTTACCTAAGTGCAGCGCTGCATTCAGCTAAGTGCACCTCTGCATTTATCAAGTCCTTTAGGGTGGCATATACATCCGCACCAGAGTTTAAGTGAACAAAGACTTTGAAAATTGGGTTCGTTGGGCTCGTTGCTGGAACAGAAGTCTCTCGTTAGCTATTTAAATGACTTTATATTTCACTACATCGAAAATAACTAAAACAAAATTTATTTTTTCCTTTCCTCAATTTTTTCATTGGTTTTTTTTTTTGTTTTAATTTTAAAAAGAATTTCTCTCTCTTTCTCTCTTCTTGAAATATCCTAGAAGCTTAAGTTAAGCATAAAAGGCTTCAAACTCATCGCAAGGACAGCGCAGTCCATTCGTTAGAGTTAAAGTGCTTTGGGTATTACGTTTTTTTTTTTTTGTTTTCTCGCAAGTTTTGCTTAAACAGATTATTTTAATGCAATGGGATGAACTAATTTTGTTATTCCTTTTGTAATAGTCAAAAAATGTCATCGGAGAGCAAGTAAAATAAAGGTTGAATGTGAACGTGAGATTTTAAATCGCACTATGAATGCGTGCGTGTTTATAACCTAAGGAGTACTTGGAGGTTGTTCTTAGAAGCGAAAACTTTAAAAAAATGAACAAATAAATAAAAACATAAATCAAATTGTTTCAGAGGTACTTGGTATTCACCTTCAAGCGAAACTATCAAGAAATGCGAAAAAACTTGAATAAATTTTCCAAATATTGTAACCACTTGTTCATGTAGTAATAAGCAAGAACATTATAGTCGGGTAAGGCCTACAATTAAGCGCCCTGCACCACATTGTCTAATACAATTCTTATTTCTATTGTAGCGACACAACAATTATATCGTATTTCTATGTAAAGTCATATTTTTCAAATGCGTATTTACGGGGAGGGGGGGGGGGAATGAAAACGCAAACTAATGTAGTACAACTTTAATCCTTACATAAGGCAAGATCCAGAAAATAGGCCAAGACGGTTCAAATTTGGTACAGTTCATTTTTTTCTCTTAAATTGCTATTATGATAAAGTTTTAATCATCGTTTGAACTTCAGTTTTCGTTATAAGAAGGGGTTCAAAAATTGTCCCAGCCGATCAAAAGTTTTCATACCAATTTAGGATGCCGCAATACTACTACTTAGCTACTCTTGCCGTGACATGTTGAAAACTGCAATTTTTTTCCATACAACAACTGCATAGAATAGAGCGTTATATGGGGCATGATCGCAAAAGTTAACCGATCTGAACCATTTTCAACACCATTCGACCTTGGGTCAAAACACGTCACTGTACCAAATTTCATCAAAATATCTTAAGAATTGCGACCTGCAGCTTGAACGCAAATACACATGGACAGACGGACAGACATGTTCAGATCAATTCAGATTACGATTTTGAAGCGATCGATCGGTGAGTCTAACTTAAGCCCTTCTGCGTGTTACATACGTCCGCAGTAACTTAATATACACTGTACCACAATGCGTGTAGGATATAAAAAACAGATTCAAAACTTGCCACAAAGACATATGATAAAGCTGCATAAAGATATATGAAAAATAATCTCCATCAAATTTTGTACCTATCGCGGAAGAGATATAAGCATGATGGAGTGAGTACTAAACGTTTTATTTAAGGCGAACGTGGCGCTCTTACTTCATTTTGGTTACTTTTCTACTTGAAACATCCATACACGCACGCACGCACGCACAATATTGAATAATTTTCATTTGCAGTTTCAACACTAGTCATGTAATTAAATCTTACTTTAGTCATACATATATATATATATATATATATATGTACATGGAAATGATTTAATAGGTTTAAATTGAAACGTTAGAGGCATTTATCGACTAAAAAAAAGGCTGCCGTTGAAATACTGATATTAATAATAATATGTAAAAGTGTTAAGTGTTAATATTTTGAAAACATGCAAAATTTCGTTTAGGCCAATTGCAAAAAGCGTAAATAATAATAATAAAAAAAAATATATTGTGAATATGTTGGCATAGAATTTTTTGAAAAAACTCGCATGTCTTTCGGGCGAAGGCATTTTAAGGATAATGAACAACATGGAAACTAATAGTAACAATTACCATAAAATGAAAATTAATGAACGCATTAATGAATTCAGTGTAGAAGGTTACACAAGTATGCTACAATGGGCCGACCTTCTGCTTCTGTTTATATGGAAAAATCAAGTGGAATGCGTTTTATTCATCCGCCCAGGGCAAGCATAAAAATCGGTACGATGGTGACGTTGGTTACAAAATTTTATTTTATAAAAATATTTTTAAATTCATTTCTTTTTTTTAAAGTCTAATATATGCATATGTGTTAGTTGAATGGGGAAATACTTGAACAAGTAAAATAATTGCAATAAACACGTAAGGGGTTGATTGGACGAATACACTGCATCCGTCTTTGTATATCCTTTTTTCTTAGGCTACGGCAATCGCGTATTGAGGATGTACTAAGTTCGTGTGAATGTGGGCACTGCGTGTATTTAAGGCGATTTAAGATAGACTCACTTTTTATCTTATCGAGCGATTTAGGACGATATTGGAAGATATTTGTGGAGATGATTTTGGAATGTTTTTGAATCTACTGAAGCATGTTTGCATGCATGATGTCTGTATGCAATTTGCTGCTAGCTATAGCTAGAACGCTATTGAAAGTGGTAATGATTCAAACCCTTTCTACGCCCATTGCGTATACAGAGCTTTAGTTTGAAGTAATCGTTGCAGGACAAAACATTTAACGAATATTTGATAAAAGTCAGCCGATTTCAGATTGGATGGAACAACACGTTGTCCCGTCTCTCGCATAAAGGGCCTTAAGGAAAGTTAAGCCTATATCCACATAATAACAAGATATCATTTTTAGTACACGATGAAAGTTGTTTCAGAGTCACAATCTGTTTGGTTTTTATATATGAACAAGCGTTCATATGACGAGAAGATGTAATAAAATAAAAAAAGAATTGAAAAAATTATAGAGAAAGCATTTTAATTTATTTTTTTTGATAATTTGTAGCTGTCGCTTCATTCAATTAGAAAATATTCGCCATATATTTTCTTGAAGCAGACGGGCAAAGAGACGCAATAATTGTGTACAAAATAAATGACTAAATAAATGAATTGTTTGTGTAAAGGTAAACGGATTACAAGAAAATAAATAATGGACTGTGTATCCTCTTAGTAAATGGTTTTGTTGTACTTTTAATAGCTGAAGTAATTTAAGGAAAAAGTTTGCAATATTTACGTTGAAAATGTCGGAAATTAATTTTAAAAAATTTTACAGTCGAATAAATAAAAACTTTCATCTTATCCTACTTTTTCTACCTAAATATTCTTCCCAATGAGGTCAAGCTTCAGGCTACGACTTGCGTTTGTCATTGCGTATTCAATGTTATGTACGATACAATAAGAAAACTTATTTGATGTACATCGTGTCCTAATGTGCTCTAATAACTATATACTGAGTGAGTTCTACGCGATAAATATCCGCTTTAAAGGCATCCGTTTACTATCAGGTAATTGCAAGAGTTAGTGAAGTTGTTCTCCGTTAAGTGTCGTTAGAATTTCGTAAATCTAATAATAATAACACTATCGAGTTATAACTTAATTCAAAGTCAAATGCGATAATCGCCACAAGTTGTGAATTTATCTAATGCAGGTAAAAATAATTGCGTTTTGAAAATGAGCCAAAATTTGAAGAATATTCAAAAATCGTGTCGAAAATACTCTTCAAATTCAAAATAGCGATGCTCGTTTCCATGGAAGATGAATTGAGTAAGACCGGCACATTTATGACATAGCTACGGAACTGAACCTCAACCGCACTACAGTTTTCGATCATTTGTGTCAGACTGGATACAGCAAAAAAAAACCGCCATTTGGATAGCATATGGATAAAAGGTGAGCGATATAATGAATGGCTCGAATTTTTATCTACAAATCGCAGTAGAACTGATAAGCTGCTATGAAATGTGGGTCACATAACCATAACGCTTACCAAGCACGTAACGTAACGCTTTGTGTTTGGAGCGATTCGAAGAGCATGGTACATTATGAGTTGCTCCAACCATGCCATACGATGGATTGCACTTTCCACTGTCAGGTATTGTGTAATTAACGCGAGCGGGTAAGGTAAACTGCCGAGAATTGATTAGAAGAGAAGGCGTCGTCTTTCAGAACGACATCCTCAGTCCACCCATAGATTAACGAATACGGCTTGCTTTGTCTGATTACCATTTGTTGTCGTTTTCTGCAGAAAGTTTTCGATGGCCTAAAGCTGAGTTCAAAACGAAACTGCGAGCAACCACCCATTCATGGTTCAGTTTTCGGCAAAACTCTCTAACAATGACACAATGGTTTTAACTAAAAAATCGTAAAAGGTTAACCGATCAGAACTCTTGCGACATGCGTTTTTGATGAGTTGAAGAATTTAATTCCACGATTTCAGTTTGTTGGTTGTGCGTGTGTTTCATCAAGTTATGAAAGCGGATGCACACATCTGCACAATTAGTGAAAATTTTTTAAAAACTTGTGAATTCGTTGGCAAAAAACTAAAACCAAAGCGATGTGAAATGAACGCCGATCGGTCAATGAGTGTAAGGTATATGATAGTCTCTCACTTCTTTTGTTTGCAGTCTGTTGAAAAACTTTTTTTTCTTAAAGCAAACGTAATGTGGTTTGCTTTGCACGAGCTCCACAAGGCCACCGTAAAGTTTTAACTTTCATTTGAAAATTATGAGAGAAAGAGAGAGAGATGGTTTGCAAATATTTATACAAAGAAAAGATACACAAATAAGTAAAGGAAAACTTTTCACTTACATACGTCCTTTACGCATGTACTTTTGATATTAATTTGTGTAATAAATTGTATTCCACTCTGGGAATATATTTCGGAAGCTTTGCTACTCTACTCTTTGAAAGAGTAAATTTCTTTTCCTCCGTCTTCGTTGTCTTCGTCTTTTTACGAAGCTGATAACCAGATAATCTACTGCTGGCTTAGGCTTGTGAAAAGCGCATTCAAGTATCAATCACAGATAGCACTCTTCACCATGTAATGGTCAATACTACACTGCTTTTATGTTTCCATGTTATGCAAGCGTAGTAGGAACGGGTACGAAGCGCGGAAAAACGCTTGTGAAAATATTGACGATAGCATTGAAGCTTAAATGAAGGCATAGAAGAATGCCGTTCGAGTTAATTGAGTCCCGCAAGTGCATTAACTTATATTAGTTATTAAGGAATTGAGTTGAGTTGAGTTGATAAAAAAACAGCCCGAGCGGCTCAGTGGTTGCTAATTTTTTTCTAACTCTTATTAATAAGAAGAGGTTTTTATGTATGTACGTACTTGATGGACGTAGAAACAAGTTTTTGTTCACTAAAATGCATATCACATAGTGCGAACAACCATCAAATGATTTTGCATTGAAGTCAGGATTACGTTCCCACCCTCTGCATTAAATCACATACATATTTTAGAAGCAGGTCTAAGTCATGTCGAATCTTTTCACCTCATGCTCGCTAAGTAATAAACGTGATGACCTTATTGCACCAAATATAAAGTGTTGCAGGCAAAAAAGTAAATATTCGAGTGTTAATGTGATAGTGGGAACATGTGTGTGTATGCATGCGCATTTCCGACCATTTTCGCACAATACTAAAAAATTATAATTTCGCTGAGGCATGTGTACAAGTTTTCCATTCTTTACTATCGCAAATAATGCGAAGCAATTAAATGACGAATAAATAAAACTGCAATGTTAAGTAAGCAAATATGTTGTCAGCATTGTATAAACAAATGTGTTCTCAACAAAGACAATAATGACAATATATGTATGATAAGCGATGTCGACAACAATCTTTATGGGCAGAGAAGGGAAATTACGATTAGTCCGGCAAAACCACAACTCAATATAACGATAGGGACCGCAAGGGAGTCTAAATCAAGTTCATCACTTCCTCTGTTCGTGTTGTTGTGTCTGTTGATGTTAGATTCGAAATTTAAAGAGTATAGAAAAAAAAAAGACATTTAACTATGATATGGTCGTTAGGGTCAATTCTAACAATGGGAGGTTAGTAGAGTAAATTAAAAATCCGACGGATAGCGATCGATCGTACTAAATATAAACTTGTCTTGGCGAATTTTAGAAAGAGAAAATTGAGACATGAGTTGTTAATAACGCATTTTGTAATTTTCGAGAACGTGAACGTGAACGTGTTTTCCATTGAGAAACGAAAGTTCGACGAATATCGATCCAAAATTTAAAGGAAAATTACTCGCATTGCGTGTCTTTGAACACTTAAAAGTGCGAGCAAACATTGATTTCTATTACATTTACTTATGATGATTTTTATAGAGGAACACGCAAAGAAACAAGCAGAACAAGAAGGGGACTCGCTTGAAGGCTATTACAGTTTTAAATTATTGATCAATTCATTTGGTTGAACATGTGATAGCTTTCGCAGGCTACAATCCTACAAATATTGTTGCAAATTCCATATATATATATATATATATATATATATATATATATATATATATATATATATATATATATATATATATGCATATATATGTATGTATGTATGTATATCTATTATCTATTATATATTAACTGTTGGTCGCTTTAAATGTTTGGTCTTCTTGCGAAAAAAGGCCATTTCTGGTTTATAATAAGTTGTAATATTCGTAGAACTTGGGTGCGTGTCTGTAGCAATTGAAGTAATTATAAGCAGAAGAGGTTTTTGCTATGTATTAGATATTAAATTGGAAACTAGACAAGATATTCAAATGGATAGAAGAAAGGGAGAAAGAGGAGAAATTCTCGTTTTTGTAGTCTTTAGGGCAAACTGTATAAAAATGTACTTTCAAAGTCTCCCGCTATTTAATTAAAAAGGATTTTTTTTTTTTTTATTTTTTATTTTTTTTTTTGGGCCACAAATTAATGGCGGTAAACTGATAATAATCTTTTTTGGCTGTGTGTTTACGTGTATGCATGTGTATACGTATATAAAATTACATCCTGACCGTATGCTATGAGATCCTTGGTGAAATATTGAACCGCAACAAATAGACAATCATGGCATTTGTGTTGCGGTTGCATGTTATTTATCCACAAATTTAACTGAAAAGCACTTAAATGAAAAGTACAAACAAAACAGTAGGTATATGGTAACGTTTAAAGTATTTTGTTATTGTATTGTCATATTTCCCACCCTTTCTAGCTTAGGCGGAGGTAATGAGCTGTAGTTTAGGGCGAGAACACATAACATGCTCTATAAATGGTTGAATAAAAAGCAGTCATTAAGTGTTACAAAAGCACTTCAGGGTGTATTTGTGTGGGCGCGTATGCTTTATACACTTCATTTTAAGATTTCTTACAAACATATTAAAAACCTTGCAAGTTTTTCGTGTGTTCGTTTCTTTCTTATGTTCATCTGCATTATCGTCATTTTCTTTTAAAAGTTCAGAAACGATGACTGCTATGCTCACAGCAACACGTTGATTACTATAGTTTTTCTCTTCTATAACCAATATTAAGGGATAGGCGATTACACGCTGCCTTTAAAATCAACTAATACCACTACAAATGTGTATTCAAGAATTCAGCGGATATATGGGCTATATATATATATATATATATATGAATCATTCAAATGTTTCTTAACCTCAGAGTAACATGTTTATTAACATTGTAATTGAAAAGCAATTTATTATAACTACTACGACCAACTAGTTAAAGTTATGGCGACATTCTCTTCTTATGCTGCTCTTATGTTATTTATAATTTTTTGGTTTATCCTTTTTTTTTTTTTTCTTTTTGCATTTATTCATTCATTGTTCTCATTCTATAGTGTTCATGTTACTTTAAGTTTAAATGATTGTTGTCGAGCAATTTTATCCATCACAGTAAAGTGGAACAGTGAAAAGTTTGTGCGGATTAATGAATATATCAAATTGTCTCCGACGTAATGTTGCAACAATGTTTTAACACACTTTGATGTGGTGGTGTAAATATGTTTGATTGACGTTATTAATCTAATAAACAATGCTTTAAAAAGCTTTTCATTTTCAATTTAAAATCATTAAATGAATTATTTTTCATTTTTTACTAATTATATTAGCAGCGGAATATATAAATGCTTCGATCATCTCCATCATCATACCTCCTTGAATTTCCGCGAGTTTCGCAGATTGAACGACCCCGATCACATTTCAATTGAATTTTAGGTGAAAAAGTGACCGGACAGTGATATTGATATATCTTGCAAGTCACAGTTGGCAGACGAATTTCTCGCCCTCAAGCGAAATACGCAGAATCATCTATGCCCTGTTTTAACGTAAAACGATTGAAAATAATTCATATTAAATCTATCGATCGATTAAAATCCGTTTATCGGGAAAAAGCATGCAATGGAAACCAGTGCAGCCAGTGGTTTGTGCTAGAAGGGAAGTAACGTTGTTTTTTCCATTCATGGAATGCGAGACATTCTTTCTCCCGCCTTTTTATATAATATTTTGACATTTTTTTCATTTATTTCATAACTTTTTTCGCATTCAAAGTCTCACTCGATGGGTAATAGTTTAACTTGAAATTTCGAGTGCGGTTGAGTATTCAATTTCTTTCATCGAAAATATCGAATGTTAAATATCTTATTTCGCGTAAGCAATCAATATGTTTAACGAAGTGTTCAAGATCAAGTAAAGAAATTGTATTGCACGTAAATGAGAGTAATTTTTATAGAGAGGCTTGAAGGACAAGAATTCACTTCTAAGCTACGATAATTTCGAGCGAATTTGAAATTTTTTTATTAATAAAATTTTGTTGAAATCGCAGCTATTGGGATGCAAAAATTAAACTTATATTACATATAAGCAAATGCTTAGTCGTATATTCAATCCATTTCGAATTTTTTAATACCCAAGCCTAGCTCTAGTTTACCAAATTTAATTGAAAGATGAAATACCACTCCATCACGTATTGCATTATGACGTCATATACATCACATATATCGTGTCGGTGGTAATTATGCACCGTTTCGTAAAATATCTAAAAGCGGACAAAGGCAGAGACACTTTCAGATGATTTCCTCGTTTGCAGGCAAAGATCCTTTTAAAGGAAAATTTAAAGTTTAGTATGAAATGCTAAACTAATCATTTTCGAAAAGAGCAAACTTGCGAAAGATTTTATTGATTATCGAATTTAATTGAAAGGATGCATAATTTGTTCTTATTGTTTGTGCTTACGACGTAGTCGTGATTTTAAAGATGTTCAACTGTCGTCGCCATGTTCATCCCGAGTATATATACTTTATGGGATGTGTGTGTTTCTATGCGTTGCAAGTATTTCATAAATTTAATATACTCCCTGCCGCGAGGATGCGAAGAAAAGTTTTGAAATGTATTTCTATCCATTACTTTCGAGCTATAACATCCATTAATCCGGAGCTTAACAGCATTACTCATCAAAGTTACATAAATGTTTTGTATAAATGAAAGTTTCAATGGATTAAGAGGTCTTAGGAACAAAAAAAAAAAACTGGTATAAAGAGAGAGACAGAGAGAGAGAGAGAAACAGAGAGAGAGAGAGAGAGAGAGAGAGAGAGAGAGAGAGACAGGATAACCGAATAGTTTGAATTTAGTTTACTGACATCCATACGGTTTTATCCCAAAGCGAACGCAGTCGATTTTCTTGTTTGTTTACATGTTCATACGCGCACGTAATTTACGCAAAACATTGTTGTAAACTTAAATGCGACTTTACGTATGCATTTGTATGCGTATAAGTTTTTACATTGAATTAAACTACATTCTAAGCGAACGTGTACAACGCACTACACATTGCCCTTTCATTTTTGCACTCTAGGCTTAACTTACATTTTCTTTAATGATCTATATAAGTACTTCTGGTTTCCGCAGCTAGCTATATATATACGCAGGTGAAATCTACAAGATTATGTCGCTGCAATAACTTTACTTACTATCGTATGAATACGAACAACACATATTCATATACATTTTAATAATAATCTAATTCATGCGGTTGGTTTCTAAATCATTAGAAAGCAAAAATACACACAGACACACAAGTATATATATTATATATACATACGCATGCGTAGAGACACATTAATACGCATGCAGATTAATAATTCAAGGTAACTTTCAAGAATATACTTAGGTGCCAAACACATAAATAAGCAGATGTGAGAGAGAGCACATTTCTCTATTGGAATCCTTATCTATGTTAATAAGAAGTCTTGTTTTAATAGCACATGTACTGCATGCACACGATGCACATGTGTGCGTATGTGATGAAATTATGCGCCAAATTAGTTATAACATAATCCGCAATATGGAGAAAATTGTAATTTAATGAATTGTGAACAAATTTGAAATTAAGAAAAAAAAAAAAAAAAAACTTCTCCAACGTATGCTAATAAAAGCGAAGATATTAAGGCAGAAACAAACAGAAATTGTCTTCATTTTCCCATCTAATCATTGAATGTGAACAGCGTTCTCAAGTTATGGACTTATGGCCCTTAAGCAATTTTTCTTTAGTTCAAATAAAAATTGGTAAGCATTTTTTGTTGATTTTGCTTTCTTTCTTACAATTTCTAAAATCATTTTGAAATGAAATTTGATTAGAAAACCCTTCAAATCATGCAAAAATTCCTTAATAAAGTTGATACGATTTCTCCTTGATACTGCGATTATCCAAAATCATTCACTTCTAACAAAATCATTTTCTCAAATCAGAGTTATTTTCATCTCAATGACTCAATGAATAAGTAAAATTTAAATATTTGATGTGATACCCAACCGCAAATTGTTCACGTGACACCTTTACATTGTCGCATAAAAGTGATAGTTGGATGTGGTTTTTGGTTTGGTGATGTCATCTTGCCTTATCTCTTTGAAAATGGGAATGGAAACCACCGTATCTATATGTATGTATATATATATACATATATATGTACATATCAATGTTATTGGATTGGAAAATGATTTTATCATTCATGTTGAAGCTACTTGCCATACAACATGTCGACCAATCGCGTTCTTGTGCGATAAGTTCGAACGTCCTTGTGGAAAAATTTGAGATCACTGACCTATAGCGTTATAAATCAGATTCTGTTCATGGACTAGAAAAGTGTATGGAAATCGTTATTGATGTAATTGGGGAATAAATATAGTGAACAAATAGCTCGAAGATCGGTTTGATCGATCGGGCTCATTGCTGATCTTGTATTTCGAAATTTAATTGCATCGAATATATTTCAGGGAAAGTCCGAAAAAATTAATTTCACTTTTCAGAGTTTTTTTTTTTTTTTTTTTTTTACATCGTCGTTCTGCCACTGTCTGTTTATTGGCAAATTTTATAGCAAGATTTGAAGAGAATTTTTTCGAAATGTTTATTAATATCGATAGATTTTAGTTTGAAATTTTTGTAATTTATATAAAAAATTTTTGAAAAATTTACGTTTACTATGAAATCATGCACAAAAATTTTTTTCTGCTTAATACATAAACCGACAAACAGATAAATTTCCATGTGTCGTTCGTGTCCGTGATATATATAGATACCAATATACACACACATATATATATATATATATATATATATACACATGTGTGTGTGTGTGCTTGCATTTTCCAAAACGAATTAAAAAAATAAATTATATTCTATGCTGATTTCGTTCACTCACTCATTCGCACACAGAATGCATATGAATAGCATTTCGAAAGTCGTACGTTATATTTCAAGAGCTATATTTTAATCGAAAACTATATCAAATCGTAAAAACAATTTTTGAGAGGAAGAGAATACAAAAAAAAAAAAAAGAAAAAAACGAAAGAAAAAATTTATACAAAGCAAAACAGTTTAATAACATTTGAACTTGACATTGTTCCGTTGGCAGATGTATAACGATTTATAATAATTTATGAATTCGCTTTGCGTTTTTCGTGTTTCGTTGTTTTTTTTGTTTTTTTTTGATATTTTCCCAAATCTATTTTGCATCTATTAAAAATTCTTAATAATACTAATACCACCTTTTATAGATATTAAGATGAGAGCAGAACACGTTTAACTAATAACCTGAAAAGAATTCTAACCACAATTCTTTCTATTTATAAGAATGTGTATGACACAACAGCAGTCTATTTAAATAAATAAAGGCTTGAATGAGGACAGACTCTCCTAGACTATGATATGCACAATTAAACTTTCCAGCTAAAGCTTTTGCTTTTGCTTTTGCTTTCGCTTTCGTTTTAGCCAAGTGTTGAATGCATATTAAGAATGGTTTTTATTTCTACATAATAAACATACTTGAACGGCAAGTAGGCACTTGCCACATACCACTACTACTACCACTACTACTGCTATTACTAGTAAAACGTAACCCACATACTCGTAAACATAGCATACATCCTTTGTGTGACGACATTTTGTCGCTGGAACATTGCAGCTTTTCTTCTTTATGTCGCTGTTGCTGTTCTGCGAGTTTACTTTCGAACGGAAATCTTTTATGGGTATTTTTTTTTTTTTTTTTTGTGAAAAGATATATTTAGAGGTGATGTAAAATGCCCTACATTAGCGAAAACATAGACAACAAATACCGGGGATAAATAACTAAGCTATACACATAATTTGAATACTATTTGGTTAGCTACCGTATAAGCTTAGGACTCTTTCAGTTCTATTCTTCATCTATTTAACTTAAAAATTTCTTAAGCAAAAGTAATCCGTAAAACTTTTTTCTTCGCCTTCTAAGTACATCTCTTTTCCTTGTGTAGGTAAAGAGTCAAATTGCTTTAAATTTGCATAAAGATCTTTTCTGCCTTTTTTTAAGAACCAAATTTGTATTCTTTAAGCTGCTTATGGGGGAATCAAATGCAAATATGCATAGAATAGAGGAACAAAAAGCTTGACATAATTATTTCAAATAATGGAGGATTCAAATGGGACAAGTACTTAAATTACATCTTAGGATAATTAAACCGCTTACACAATGACACATGATTTAGAACAACTTGTGCTTGTGTGCAATACATAATAACTGAAAGCAATATAAAGATTTCATCATTTGTTCAAAGAAGAATTTTATTATTTTATAAGTTTCTATTTAACTTAGTTTCGTGTCAGCATTGGAAACTCTTAAATGATATAACGGATCATGTTTCAATTTTTCATACAGCTTCGGTTCCGACGGCTAACTATCTTTTTGTTAACATAAACGACTTGATATGGATATCAAGTAAAACCGTTTGAAAAGGAGAATGCGGATTGCAATATACATATAAATATAAATGTATTTTAGTAAGAAAATTAAATTCGGTCGGCATCGAATCTTTTATACCCATCACCGTTTACCGGAAAAGAAAAACAAAAGATGTAAAAGAACAAAATTCTTATGCTCTATACTACGATGTGGGCGCAGTAGATTCCTTCAAAAAAAAAAAAGTGTTTATCGTATAGGCATGTGGGCGTTGTAGGCGTGTCCTTTCAAAAGTTTAGGCCAATTCCAAATTCTTTCGTAAATTTGTAGGCGATATCTTTATTTTCGCTAATGGGAGAATGTTTGCCACAAATACTACAAAGTTGCGCAAACGGAGAAATGGACAGATGAATAGACAGACATGTTTAGGTGCATTCAAGATTTGAAAATATCCTAGAATTTATAAACTTTATGGGGTTTTCGAAGCGTGTTTCTGTGCGTTATAAATGTATTGAAAAAACAATTAAATTTTGATACACTATATAATTGGGTAGGCGTGGTCACTTTTTTCATTTTTGTGTACAAATGCTACAGAATCGCCCATAGAATATGACTTCAAATTTTTGTACATTTATCTCCTATAGTTTATGAGTAACGAGCAAAAGAGCAATTTTTCATTTCTTTCGAGAAACAGAGATGTTGTCAGTTTACGTGATGTTGTGGGTGCGTCCTTCGATCGATTTGGCAGATTTTCAATACTAATATGAGTGCAGGGACTTCCAATGTTTCTCTCAATTTTGAAGTCCATAGCTTCAGGCGAATGTTTACAATAAACTTTATACAGATGGGCAGACGGTCAAACGGACAGACGGATAGGCTTAAATCAATTTGGGATTTGATACAGATCAAGAATATATATAAAGACTGGGGTCTCTGATGCTTCCTTCAAATTTCACTTTTCGTATGCTGGGCATAAAAGTAAAGGAACAAATTTTGAATTTTCTATCTGGCCATCCTCTCAGATGAAGTGAGAAATTTTCAAAGGATATTACAGGGGGGTTTTTCGCCTTTATAATCTTAAATCGCGTAAAGTGTTCGATGTGTCAAATTATGAAAAAAATAAAATATATTGCGCTTAAGATTAAGTAAAAACCTAACAAAACAAAACAAAATCAAAAACATTTAAAAGATTTAAGTGAAACTTAGGCTAACATATGTAACAAAAGCAAAGAAGAAATCATTTATAAGCACACGGTAATCTTTTAGATTAAACCGACGGCTTATATAAAAAAAGCAAAAAAAAAAAAAAAGAACAGAAAAACTTTAGGCAAACATTCGTATTTTAACGAAAAACGGACCGCCAACTATACAGAAGCAGAACGACAAATAAATCGTTTTTTTTTTTCTTTTGTTCATATTTCACTTTTCCTCTTTTTTCCATGCAACGATTATTTATGTATGTGTATAGCATATAAAAGAATTTATATATATTATGATGTCTATGTTTCTATGTGCGTGTCTCTCTCTCTCTCTCGCTTTCTCTCTCTCTCTCTCTGTCTCTAGTACAGCATAAAAAGTTAATACTTTCCTTTGCCATAGCTCGCTTCCTCACTAATACTTTAATCCATTTTTACCAGAAAAGCTAAAAGCAAAAAATAAGTGAAGAGCATATGGCGGAAAAAGCAAGCATACTGTCGGCGAAGAGTCAATTTGCAGCTAAAGGAAATGTGAAAATAGAAAAAAAACATCATATTTATAGACAAAGAATAGAAACACAAATGGAAAGATCAGCCAGCCAGCAGTTGAAGTGGAAGAGGAAATGCAATAATTGAAAATCAAAAATTTCCTTTTTGCATGAAATGCAAAAATAGAAAATTGTTTTTTTTCTTTTTGAAGAACGTGACAAACAAACAAGAAAAGTGTTACGTGTAAGAGAGATGTGCTTTTACTAAACATTTTTGCTTTTTTTTTGCCGAAAAGCACAACCGAGACATTAGCCTAAGTATCGCTCATAATGAAAAGCGAAGTAGTGAGCAAGTTATTGGTCAAGTTTTAACTGCGCTACTGCATTTTAACTCAGCAATATTTCCCCGAAAGTATGCAATAAATAACTTGATACACATAAAGGATTTTAAAGTAAAATTTCAACCATAAGTGAATAAAAAAGTTTAAAAACAACATATTACGTATTACTCGATCCTTTGAAAACGTCGGCATTTTTCTAATATGAACTATACGACTCAGGGGATATCTACCTGCCACGGTTACCTTACACAGTCACGGTCCGAAAGAAGTGAGGAAAGAGAAATAGATAAGGAGAATGGTCGCAAGCTATTGCGAGTGACAGGACCAATCGCTAAATGTTACGCTACGGCCTAAATATAAAAGTCGACCGACTTGACTTTTCATATAAGGAAAACGGCGCCTAAATGCCCAACTAGTCTGCTTCGGGAACAGCTAAAATGCTTTCGAATAGATATTTGCAGCAATCGAAAATAAACTGAAACTGAATGACTACGAAAGAGCTGAGTTTTAAAAGTGCTTGCAGCATTACACACAAAAATCAAACACAAAAAGACGCAAAAATACTCCTTTCGCGTAGATCTGTTCCCAATGCTTTCTTCTTATAAAGCTTATAAGGGCAGCGGCGATGCAAATATATATTGCAGCAGACGAAAACGCGATACAATGCAAATAATTTTGATCTGATCGATCGAAACATTTTGAATCACTCAGATATCACAAGCATATATGTTCCGTGGAATTTCACAAAACAAAGGAACGAATCGACATGACTTGCGATTTATATACTGCGCGATATATGAAAGAAAGTAACGATCGCAAAGAATCTTATGTATGTATGTTATCTTACATAATAAAGGGTTTCTACGGTCCACGTATCTACCACTCCCTCATGCTACTAATTTCGGTTTTCATTTTCAATATTTCTTTCATTTGTAAGCATTAAGGTGAGTGCTGCTCAAAAACCGAGTAAAAGTTCTTGCAGCTGCATGCAGACATTGTGTGAGCATTCACGGCAATTATGTGGAAATATCTTGCAGGTAGTGCAATAGTATTAGTTCGCTTCTACGTCTTCTTAGGTCATGTATAAAAATCGCTAAACGTAAGCCATTGAAGATTAGATACATTTCGACTGTAGCGGGGCAAGTTTGCCTCTCGGCACTACAATTAATGCGTTTGCATACCCCAGTTGCAATTTGACACGTGGCCTTGGAATATTCAATCAATGTCGTATGTAATGCGGTTTAGAGCTTTTTCAACTGTAAAAGGCCTTATTTGAGATATTGATTTGTTATAGTGGAGCGCTTAGATGCGATTATTTATTTACTTATTAAATAACTATTAAGTCATAGGCCTATCGCAAAGTTACTAAATGCATTTGATGTACAAATTGATACTATAACATAAGTGAATTTATAGGGTGAAGTGAATGGCTGCAAATGTAATTACGCTGCTCAATATCCCTACCAGGAACGATAGAGCTTAGCAATGTCGTCAATTTTCTTCTGAACGTATGCAAGCAATGATCAAACGATCATCGGTGGTAATATCGAGCTGCGTGGGCAGTAAAAGATCGTTCAGCTGATGAGTTGGAAATACGTGGCATTTACTGTCTATTAATGTTACGCGAGTCTATTGTCTTCGATATTTTCCTTTGGGGAGTATAATCGGGACGCGATAAATGTGTAAAATTTGTTTGAGTTCCTTAACCGGCAGCCATGGGCTCTTGGTGCAATTTGTTAATAACTTATTTACTATATACTGGAGAAAATTATGTTTGTGAACTTCGGATGAAAAATGATCAAGTCTCACTCAATTAATGGAAAAGTTTGAACTTCAAAAGTATGTTAGGTATAAAATTAAAGAGAGAATTGGGGAAGCAAATCGACAGGACTACCTGGCGTCCACATTACTCGTAGCTCAAAAGACTTGCAAGAATCCGACTTAGGCATACCATTGCAAGATATCAATAGATCCTTAAGGAATCCACTCCGCCGATCTGCGATTGCAGACAAAATCTTACGATTAAACATTTACTTACTGAATACGAAAACCTTTCTAACATTCGAAGATTAATTTTCAGGCCATCTAATCCTATCTTGACCTAATAGGATTAGATACCTAATAGGATAAATACCTAGAGCACTTAGTATCCCAATAGAATTTTTGATTTTATTAAAGCTGCTAAAGTAACTAGCCCTCAAAAATAAACTAACAAATCTTGCCGCTCGATTATATTTAAAAGTCCTAAATTTTTAGTTTCTATGGACAAAAACGGAACTGAGAAAAATGCTGAGAGTCACGCAATTTTTCTTTTTGCAAATAGTTCTTAAATATAATACAAAACAAAACAAACAAAAACAACAACAATTTGCATATTAAATCCAAGCCATCTTGATATGTTTTTCTCATTAACTTACTTCCGTTAGCAGACTTGGTCCAAATGTTCATTAGGTCGCTATAAAAGATAAGATTTACAAACCGTTTCCATCGGTTCCCTGACACACAAGTCTTATGGGAAGGAATTTTTTCGTTTGCCATATAACTTATCTAAGCATGACACTATCCAGAGCTCTTTCTCAAGACTAATATTTTCTTTGTTTTGTTTCTTATTTTTTCTAAATGTTTTGGCCTTTTTTTCTGTTTTAATTTCTTTCAAAATTTAAAAGTTTTCAACACACAAATGAATTTCTTGTTTTTTTTTTCTTGTAGCAAAGAAAAATAATTTTAGATTCCTGGCGTTTATCGTTCTTGGTGGTGTATTGCGCAAGAAACCGGATATAAAGGGTATAAAAGTGTATGTACATATATAGATAAACTGTTGCTCTCAGTTGAAGTTTTCATTGAAATGAAAAGAAGAAATAAGTAGGAAAACCAGAAAACTTTCACTTCAAAATATGTTAGAAGAGAGAAGAAAAACTTCGTCTGCACAGCAAACATCAAATAAAGTGAAATCATCTTAAGTATCGTACGGGTCAGTCAGTTAGGATAAATTGCTCTTCTTTCGTGTCTTAAAAAGTTGATTCCCTTTCACAGGCGTTCGCCTGAAAAAATTCACAGTCATATATATGGCAACAAAAAGAAAAGAAAGAAAAGGTAAAATACATTTTTCATGAACTTTTGAATGCAGAATTAGCCAACTTATGCATTATGTAATGTGAAAACATTGTTTAACTATTTGACAGTAACGTAGAAAGTCGCTTGATAAGTCAGTTGGGCGGTCGGTCGGTCGGTCCGTCATGTTAAGTTCTTCAAAATGATTTCTGATTTACATTCTTAAGAATTTCGTAATATACGTAATGCAGTTCATGTGATGACTTAGGGAAAGAGTGTTTTCCGCAATTTTACTTTAAAAGTACGATTTTAGTAAATTATTTCATTTTATTTTTAGAGCAACATTCATTTCATTTAAATAAAAAAGACAGATTTGCATTCAAATTTCTAAATAATAAAAAATAAACATTTACTTACCATTTACATTAAAATATCGATTCTCTTTTTTTTTTTTTTGTATGTGTAGCCTTTAGACTTGAATTTTCTTTCCACTTATCAAGTAAATAAAGCAACCTACGTGGAAAGAGAAGGAGAGAGAGAGCGTCTGAGAAGGAATGAATTACACTAGAAAAAGATAAAAACTCTTGTCAGGAAATTATATAGAGCTACATATATACATACATACATACATATATGCATATATACTTGATGGCCATGATGTCGAGTACTTTTATGCAATTCTTTATTCATTGCTTTTATTCAAAGTCTGACCTATGCTTGATGTCGTAGTGTGTGTGAGAGTGCGTTAGTGTGTGTGTGTGTGTGTGCGTTTGCACGGGCTTTTTATGATTTCTTCAAACTAGTTAATTGAAATGAACTCAAAAAGTGCATTTTCGAAAAATGACGAGTAAGTGAATATGAGTACGTGACGTAACGCATATGTTCTTGTAACCTTATATAGCAGCTGGAATTTTTCGCGGATTCGCGGATTTGCAGAGTGTCTGAACAGTTATCAACGGTATGCTGTCGCATTCTTGTGCGAAAGCATCCGTCAATTACTGTAATTATGTTGGAGATGGAAATTTACTTCTCCAAAACGGTTGAATTGTGTTGAGGTCTGGCGATTGTGCTGGTCAGGGGAGATGTTTGTGGTGCTTCGCCCACCAAGACTTTTTGGGTACACTATGTGTGTCGTTTTGGAATATTGTAGTGTTGGCAATATGGTAATCATAGCAAGAACTTCATCATTGAGGATGTCGAGATATTCATTCCTTTCCATTATAACCTTCGATCCCATGAATATATTTTTGATATTTTGAAAGAGGCCTGCGTGTTCGGTGCAAAAACCATCCTTTTCGGTTCCTTTGACCCTACCATGTCAGCGCGCCAAGTTTTATCAAAACATAGCGACAATTGTGTGTGAACACATCAGACCGGTCTTAGCCATGCGGACGGACAGACACGGAAGAATTATTCTGAGTTGATCTGTTTAATAAAAGATAAGCCTATCTCGAGTTCTTCGGGCTGATGCGTACCTCTTCTCAAATTTCAGAGAGCATTGTGCTGCTAGCGGCTTACAAGTGCAGTGCATTGAGAAAGTTTCTTACTGACCCATGCAAATTGCTGTAAGTGTTCATACAGGCTTCTGGTGTAAGTTGGTGCTCAGTTAAGATAAAAGAAAAAAAATTGAGAATCTTTTGCGTTTGCCCTATGATTCTTTTACTCATTGCTTGAGAGGATATTACGCATACTGTTAATTTCATGGTCGATTGTGGCCGTGTCAGTTGACAAATTAAAACCCATTTTTCGCTCTTCTGCCGAATCGTTTTTGGTGTTTAATCACTTTGCCATTAAGTATAAATATTGCGGTTGATCACTGTTCCTCGTAACAATTTTTGTTTTTATTGCTGCAAAAGTTGACGCCAGGTACATTATGTGCTTAGATGGCGCATGGTGGGTGGGGACCACGTGCACATGTCGATTGGAGGCCTAGAAGATAGACCAGATTATATGTTTTTATGCATCCTTTACGATTATCAAAGAGCGATTGATCAAACTGATCTAATTTGCAATGTTTTTTCCCCTTTAGCACTTTACCGTCACCTCATGCATGCCAGACCGGTATGAAGTTTATCACGACTCTCCCTACAGTCAGACTTATGCCTTTGGTTCCCATCAAATACGTATAGTTTTGCGCAGACTGAAGTTCTAAATAGATTTAATTACGTCATAGAGTTTGTTTCTTATTAAAAGTTCTTGAGTCGTGGATGCTGTTACCGCAAACTCGAACAAAACGTAAGAACAAAAAAAACTAAAAAATGTAGAAGAGATTTCCTTACGTAAACTACGAAGCATAGCAGACATTGTATGAAATTTATCGCAGCTATGTTTATATGTAGTGGGCATCAAAAATTTGCCGGACGATGAATCTAACGTGTTTTTTTTTCGCTCGTAATTTCTGTTATCCGCAGAAAAGGCAAACCAAACCAAATTATAAAGCGAATTAAAGCGAATATAATGCCTTTTTATGCACTAGAGTGGCAAAAAAATCTGAACTATGCTGCACATATATATACATATATATACAAAGTGAGCCCTAAAGTGAAAAACCAAAGATTGAAACAGAAAATAACAAAAGCATGAAATATTTCTTTTGAGCATCGAATTGAAAGGAACTGATTCTCGTCCTTTCCGCAATGCACTTTTCAAATGACTGATACAAACTGTAACTAATTGAAGACATCACTTTTATGTGCTAATTGGTTTTTCGGCGCTTTCAAAGACTAAACTTGTGCCCTTTTAAGAACGTATGGATCGAAATTTCAGCTTTTGCTTTAATTTTTGTCATTGTGAGTTCTCCAAGAGCATAAGGGTTGATAGACGGACATGACTAAGGAACGTATTGAATGAGAAACAGATTGTAAATTTTTTTTTGCTAAAATATATGAACACGATCCTTCTATATTTTAAATAAATGCTATTAAACCTAATGGGTGCCATTTTGATCGATAAGCTATCGTAAGTTTCCTAGTAAAACTAGTATTCGATCATTGCATAGTTTCCGGGTTTTTTTTTTACCAAATCGGTCAAAGCATATGCCTACAGCAGTACGTAAAACGTACAATAAATCTACAAACATTTCAACGCATATTCTTTGGGCGAGACTGTACAGAAATTGGTTACGCCTACCTGATATTTTGGTGAATCAAAACTTAATTTTTTTGAATACATTTGTAACGCACAAATGCAAGCTTCAAAACCCCCATTAAGTATATAAATTCTTGGCCAACTTCAAAAGCGGAATGCTCCTAAGTGTGTCCGTCTATCTGCCCAGCTGTCTGCCTGCGCAACTGTATAGTCTCTGTGGTAAATACTCTTCCGTTCGCAGCAATGAAAAAGTCGCTTACAAACTTGGGTAAAATCAGCCGCGCTCACCCGATATTATAAAATACGAAAATTTAGCTTTTTTCATTTTTTCTGGGATCGCGGTTGATGGGTAGAAAAGATTCGGCCGCGACCGAATACACTTTTTTACTTGTTTCTTTTAGTCTCTTTTAGTAAAAAGCTGGTGGGGATGTAAAAGTTTCAGTCACTGCCGAATGTAATTTTCTTATTTGTCTCTTTTAGTCATGTACGGAGTCCTTTTGTGAATTGATCCGGTTAGAATTTGCGAAAAGTATTAGGGAGAAAGTCGAAGTTGTTCTGTAACTTGTTATGTTGTCACTTAAAATCTCCCCCTTTCGATAACAGGTGTTCATCTTAATGTTCCTTAGTTTAGGTTCGTACTGCTGAATAGTGAATCCACAGTAGCACAGACTTTATTTGCAAATTTAGAACAATTTATGTGCAAAAAAATTAATTAAAGAAAGTGGAGAACTAGCATTTCACAACACTTCTCTTTGTTGAGTTCAGGAATATACGAGGGCCGCGATATAGTTCCGCTAGCTTGGGTGAATCGTTTGCTTATCAAAGGGACGAATATCGCAGTCGTTCTGATATTTTTGCGTATTTGTCTTAATCCCTGCACAAAAAATTGGAAGCGTGGGTGTGTGTGTTTAATGAGTTAAAAGTAAATTTTTGTTAAAAAAGAGCAAAGAGTCACTTAAGTTACTGCAAGTCGTCCAATCGGTAACAATAACACGACACAAGCCGGCGCACATGTCCTATATTTCTATTAGTGCACGTAAACATAGAAGACATAGCGCTTTGTGCGAAATGCTGGTGAAGAGAGTCCGACTTCAACTAAATCCCGTCTTTACGTGAATGCTTTGAAATTTATATTACATACGATCAACGAGCTTGCCGCGTTGATACTGTGACACTGCATTAAGTAATGGCCAATGCCTTTTAACGATTGTAATGGTGATGTCTTGTCTTGATGTCGTATATGGCCTCCAGATTGCCTTTTAGATTGGTTGCTTCTTAAGGGTACGTCCGTGAAACTATATTGTGTCCCATTGCATTAAATTACGTTATATTGATGGTGAGTTTATGGCGACAATTCTGAAATGCTCCTACATTTAGGAAATCTTACCGTTTTCATCTGCGCTCTTTAAACTAATTTTAATCTTGATCTGCTGCTAGAAATAGTGTAGGGTATAACATATGTCTCACTGCATTTCCTACCTTCAATAGACTATTATTTATGCACGTTGGTGGAATAACTGGTTGGATATGTGATATTTTTATTTCTTACTCGCTGAGTTACTCATCGAATGCTGAATGGCTTCTCTCGAGAGATTCGTAGTATCCGCTCCTTTCTTTAAAGCCATTGTCCTTGGCTTGAGCAAATTATATGAATAGTCGGAACTTTTTGAGTTCAAATGTTAAGACGAAGAGTAACAGATTACCTTTAATAAGTAGAGCTAGGAATTCATATATTTGCCAGAGCGTTAATTTTGACGCTGTTCCAAACCACACATTTAAAAGTTTCGAAATTTCATCCACACTCCCAAAATTAGAGCAAATACAAATCTAAAGTGGGATACAAATAGCGATTTTAGTGGATAAGGCATTAACATCCATTGGACTGGATTGAATAGGTTCGTTGATAAGACGAATTAATGATGTAATGGATGTATACGGTTCTCTCCCCTTTCCGCCATTGAGATAAGGAATTTTTCAATAATGAACGTATCCAAGCGAATAGTTTTTATATCGTTCATCGCTGGCAGTGAGGGCACGTTAGATTTACGAGGATACAATCACTTTTGCTTATGCCGAACGAATCAGGATCATTTTTTGAATCCATGTTATCTTTTCTGTCCGTCCGTTCAATGAATTCAATATACAGGTCGCAATATTTGAAAGTGGATGCGATTGGAATTGAATATAGAAAATTCGAATTTTTAATTTGTCCATCCTTTGACCCTTCTTCATATAAATGTGCTTATCAATCATAAACCTTTATGTGGCATAATTTTGTTGCATTTTATGTCCAGAATAGCGAGTAGACATATAAATTTACTATACTAAGTTTGGTCAATATTTCGTATACATTACCATGATAAGTAAGCCTTTATATGACTTAGATGCACTGGATGAAAAGGTTGAGGATCTTTAATAGTCGGTCCTTTTCAATTATAATGCGTTTTCTCGTCTTTTTATATAGGCTGGCAGACGTAAACATAGTAACATGATTTATGGAATATTTTTATATTACTTTGATATTAAAAAGTTCGATCCGACACGAACATGGCCCACCTTTTGTGTTCTTCTTCTTCGAACAATTCCTCACATATATGTAAATAAAATAGTTACTTGATTGCACTAGAATTTCCTTGCTTTCGTTACTTATGTGTGCAAAAAAAAAATAATATGATTTAAGTTGAATTTTTTTAAAAATATCTTTCGCTTTATGACATAAACATATACAGTTTCTTGTTTTCCAATAAGAACCACACGACCCTAAGAAACGTACCAGTACTCTGTTAAAATGTTGAAAAAATAATGTACTTAGAATTTCTCTTCCTTTCTCTCTCTCTCTTTCTTTCTCTCTCTCACTCCCTCTCTTTTTGCCTTTTGCGTGCAAGCATACATTCATTCAACACCGGAAACAAGTAACTGTCATATAAGTTCTATTACAGCTGAGCAAGACTAGCGCTCCATATCATGCATATTGTGTGTGAAAGTGTGCTTCATATGTTGCACATGTTGTATATAACCGTATGAACAATGGCTTTGTCTGCCCGTTACAAGCATTTTCAGAGTCCCGGTATAAAGTTTTTTTACTTTCTTCGAATGTATTTTTTTTTGTTTTTTTATTCACCAGATCCACTAGCTGGACAGATAAGTAAGTGTCTATGACTTTGTTAACTCGAAGAAAAGCTTCACGTTCTTTTCTTTCATTCTTGTTGGCATACAGTGCCACTGCCGAGAACAATGATCGGTGGTGGAGAGAAACAGTTCGCGTTCAATATCTTTAGTAAAAAATGTTTTGTTATATTCATGTATTTTCACAAATGCACACACACACGCATACACGCGGGCGCAGAAGGTTATGCTAGATATGCAAGTAATGTACATGTATTTATGTAGTTGTCAGGGTTTACTTTTGCGTTTGTGCGCGTGCATTTATATGTACGTTTAAATATGTTTTCTTCTGGAAGCTATTGTTTTATGCTTGTTCTTATATGTTTCTCTCAAAGCAAAATCTACGGAAATATTTCAAGTTCATATGAGACGTTAAACAACAGGATATAGGACCGGAATAAATTGTTGCTGTGTTATCTGCTAATACTGTTTGTCAATACCAGTAATTATAAGGAAACAACAACAACAGCAAAAGCTGCGTATTGCCGTTTGCCACATTCGTTGATAACACCCTAACTAGAAAATACGAATTTCACTACACGTTCGGCCTAAAAATGTTGGTCCATTTTTGTTCGAAATTTCCTGATATTTCAAAATGACCGATCTACGTGTACATGTGAATAGATATGTGCCCAGGTGAATGGATATGTCCAGGACATGTCTAGGTGAACTCATTAATCGCACTACTTACAAGTATCGTTACGAAAATCTTACGCCAATCTCTAACTTTATTAGGATTCACATAACGAGCTTAGTGTTCACCTTGAACTTTTACCACTCGGTACGGCGAACGGCTTATCGTCGATTCGCTTAATACTTAGAAGAAAAAATGCCAGATTGAGACATTTTTGCTTGTATCAGCTTACGCATCTGATAAAGTAACGTAAAATTTCCGCCATAGGGGCAAAATTTATGAAAAATGAAAATTTTCATCTGCTCATCCAAGAAGATTAGAAGAGAAAAATGCTAACATGCGTGCGAACGTTTAAATACTTTTCTTTCATCTCGTACGCTAGGGCGGTTGCAATTGCTTTGATTTGGGAAACTTCCCGTGACATCCTTTGTATCGCGAGTAATGCTTCTCATAGTCTAGGTAACGTCACACTTTTTTAGGTTAATTATCGTTAACATCATATGGGGCAGTTTGTTTGTTGCTTAGCAACCACGTGGAAATAAAAGCAAGAAAAATGTCATGAAAACGCCATTTTTACGAAGTTTTTTTTTCTTTTAAGCAAAAAGTAAGAAAAAGACACGGCCAGGATGCGAGATTGCCAAGTTATGTTCACGAAAATCCCCCATATGTTGGTAGTCCCGCAAGACGTTTGATATGGAATCCTTACAATATGTTCAACGCAAATCGATGGCTCTAAATATGTACATACCAAGCCCACACACATGACCTTACATCTGATCACCTGGTACTTTTCTGCAATCTACGGGCCACTTTAGTTGTTTTTCTCAACTCGCTTATGCGATATCATATCTGTCAAATTTTTTATTACTGCACTGAGATTAAAGTCTTTGCTTTTTGTTTTCAAATCGTTTTCAATAGAAAACGAATAAATAAATAAAAATATATATTTTATAAGTAAAATTAAACACCTATGAATGTAATAAATATAGTTTCGCTTAATCCTAAAAACTTTGCGTCTTACTAGTGATCGGTTGATCCATTGCTAAATAGGAGAAGAGAATCGCAACGTAAGGAATGTCTTCGCTAGCTGTTTTCAGATGCTTCGGTCCTCCGAATAATAACTAAAATTGAAAAACAGAGCGAAAGTAATCGTAAAAAATATTCGTTCAAATGGTAGGTGATGTACACGAAAACTTACCCTTGCCTTGAACAATATCATTGATTGCACAGGATATTTGAAAACGGAAACACATTTCCTTTGAGAAAAGCATGTGCTCCAATTTCAAATTTAATTTTTTATTTTTTTATTTTCTGAACATTATACCTCTAATTTTGATGAGATTCCGAAATATACTAAAAAAATTAAAATATTCGACTGACAACTTTTGCTTATGTATGACTACTGTGACTACTTTGTCTATTTATTATCCATCAGTAAAAGCTAAGTGGTGTGCGACTGAACAACTGAATTATTCTGAATTCAATTGAAATGAATAGTTGTTGGAGAAGATATTATCTGGATGTGCCGAAATCCGTCAATCCATACTGCACAGTCTCGCTGAATGGCTTAGCAGCAAGTAGTCCAGTATTGTCTTACATCAAAATAATTTTTTAACAAATTCTAATACGGTCCACCTGTTTTGTCTCTATTGTTTAGTGGAATATAGAAACTATTCGCTTGGACAGGCAGTTCGCAGTTCAATGGAAAAGGCCAACTGCATTTTGATCAAATCGTTACCCCATTTTAATCAAATTAATATTGAAAGTCGATTCGACCACATCTGTCAGCTCGTCTATAGTTTGTTGTTTGATGTCTACAGATCTCGCATCGATCAAAGACTTGTCAGTGGTCAAATGCCTAGATCGGCATATGTTCAAGACCAGCAAACTAGTTAAATGAAATGTACGCAAACAACGCAACAATCACAAATACTTGATATAGACTTTTATTATACCGATCGATTCAGAATCGCTTCCCTAGTGGACTTGAGCGTGTTCAACTTCAGCGATAACTTTTGAAATATTTTGATAATTTTCGTGCACTGACGTATTGTGGCCCAGCAATAACCGCTCTTCGATTCGGATCCGATCACATTTTCGACCACTTCGCATATTTTTGAAAATCGTCGTATAAACAACTGTATGGTGTACGAACCTTGTGCCACTATACCATTTGTACCACAAGACGTATTGAGTTCATGCGGACGTATGTTCCGCGCAGAAGGGCTTAAGATAGACCCAACTTTTTTCTTTTCTTCTTCTTATTTTGGATTGTTGTTAAAAAATATTTAAACTTGCTCGTTTCTTCACATATTCTCAACACAAAGCGTCATATAGAGAACGATTGTAAAATGGGTTTACCCAGATTATTCTCAATAGGACTCATCGTTGGATCAAATTATGTCTTGTGCAACAAATTTCATTCAAATACGCCAAATTTATGATCAGTAGATCGGTAAGACCTTAGGTTAAACAGACCGATATGCTTGAACCGATAATTTTCTAAATCGATTGTTATAATAAAAGTGGGCTCTAGCTCAAGTTCTTCTGGGTCTAGTATATAATAAAAAAAATCTTTTTGCGCTAAAGACGGTATTACGCAAACTGAAAAATAAACCTATTGACCATAATTCAATACATCAATAAACGGTGCTTGTGAGAACTTGGACCCTATATTTTGACAGAAGAAAACAGAGCCGAGGCGAAACGAGTTTGCCGAGGTATTTAGCCTGAATGATTTTCTGGGCTTTTAAATGATTTCGGCATCACCCGAGTCCCTGGGCAACAAACATTCGATGACTTTAAGATATTTCTTCAATGGTTGGACTTCTTTCGAGGACAAACAACTCGTATAAAGAAAATATGAAACGAAAGCAATTAATTCAAGTATAGGAATATTTGCTTAAAATCATTTCTGTCGTTGCTTTTCTTCTTACGACAAATTGCTTGTGATTTATTAAATTCTTTACAAAACGTCAGTTCATTTTTATTCTTGATCGGACCATTTGTTTGTGTCGTATGCATTCTGTTACGTTATGTTTTGTTTTATTTTCTAGGAGAAAGTACAAAACGATATCCGTGACATTGCATTGAATTGTCAAGCATTTCAATTGACTTGTTTGTGACATTGCAAAAGATTTGCTACACTTTACTTTATTGTTGTTGCTAACCTATACCGTAGCAAATGCTACGTTTATCGTATGCTTACTTTGTGCATTTTATGGGTGTTACGCTTGTATGCATTTATAAGTTTGTTTGTTTTATGTGGTATTACATCTTTTTAAAATGTTGTCTTTCGGTTCCACTAGGAAACGCAAGTCATTCACAAAGGCTATATGCATAGCATTCGGATTTCGATTGGATATGACAAGAAACGTACGCAACATAGTGTTGTGTTTCAATATATAAAAACTTTAACAAAATCATTTTTTAACAATGTTGTAAATGTGACAAACTGCTGACCTGTAAGAGCAAAGGGGACCATTAGCATCTGTGTGCTGTGTGCTTATGTCCTCTTATTTCTTCTGACACGTTCAAATTTTTCTATATCACATTCCCAATCAGAATTATTTTCTGAATCGATTCAAGATTTTCGGTTTGTCTGATTTTTGTCCATTTTTTTGTATTGTGTTCCAACCTGAAGGTCGCAATTTTTCCATATTTTGACGAAATGAAGTACACTTCAATGTATTGGCCCATAGGACGGCCACTTTTCGAGGTAGCATTTAAGTATATTCTTCGGCAGCGCCCCGCGAAAGATAAGCCTTTATAGTCTCCTTATAAGAAATCACATTTTTATATCCCCTTCCATACTTCTTGGTACCGCGAAGTGTGAGCTTTTTAATGGCAACATAATATAACTTGTTTGCAGTTCATTACGAAAATAAGTAAAGAATAAGAATTTCTTCGATACATTTAGACATCAATTTTACATTATCTTGATCACATCCATTCACTCTTTGGTCCAGCCCCCCTTATCAGAATTCCCAAGAAGGCTTCACATGGCAATAAAGCCTATGTAGTGATTGACATGATAAGGTATTTAAAAGTCAGCTCTGCCCGACCATAAATTTTAAGATGTCAAACCGACCAATTCTTATGAAAACATTAAACGTGTATTTGCGGTTAATACTAGCCATGGTTGTATAGTTTCCATCTTTTCTACCTCCACTAGTACATTCTCTGACTTAACTCTTCATTCAAAAATAAATGAAATAAATAGATTTCTTGCTCCTTGGCGAAGTCTTTCGCTTAATAAGCGGACTGTGTCCATTTGCAATTTCGAATATTTCGAAAGTGGATAAGATATCAAAAAGAGAAAAAAAGCACGGAGCTAACCAGACTTGACGTTGCGTATGGCTCGGATTAACTATTCCTAATAATCGTAAATGAAATAAAGAAAATTTATCCTTTATTGTCGTTTGATTGGTACGGAAATCATTCAACCCGTTGAATACTTTCACTAGAAAATTTATTCATGCCAAGAAACGACAATCATTCATAACCATTCGCCACCCAACAAACCTTTTGGCTGATAGCCAAAAACAAACACTTTCCACAAAGAGATAATCGGAATAATGTGTTTGTAAATATTCGCACAAGAGCACTTTATTGTTTAAAACAATAATTAATTGCTCTAATGTAGAAAACGCTTCAGTTCTTTAGTTCTCGTATTCATTGCCCTTCTAAAGTATATTTCATTCTATTCAATTTAAATTTTGACGCAAAAGAAGAAAAGGCTCCAGTAATTGTACACTTATTGCAAACTATCGCCACTTATGTCTTATAATTGTTTTATTCGCTTAAAGTATTGCAGCGAGTTTCGGTGATTAATCCTGTCAAGGGAGCACTTAAAGATGATAGAATACTTTGACAATTTACTTTTTGGTCGTTATTCTATTAACAGCATTTTCGTGCTGAATTTTTAGAGTAATCCGTGTAATTACTTGTATCAACTTTTAAATCGATTTATGCTTAAAAATGGATTATAGTATTTTTATATATATAATATATATAGATAACGACTATTTCAAAATGTTCTTCTCTGACCTCATTAGCTAAGAGCAGGTTTTTTCTAGGTTTTTCAATTTTATTCTTCATCGTTTTCATTTCCAGCAAATGACAGACAGACAGAAAACGTCAATATAACTTCTCCGACGAATTTTTGCTCGTCGTTTGTCGTCAGTTCATATTAATATTGAGATCGTTTCGCGGTGGCTGTGATCGATTCCTTGGTTGAATGCGCCTCAACACGGGCAGTAGCTCCAGGAAGTTAGAAGGGCGGCAGTCAGTCAAAGGACGGCCTGAAGACAACTACTCAAAGGAGCCTTGATAGCGTACCGACTGCACCGCCAGCACGCCTTAAGTTCGCTTCAGAACATTGTGAATCGGAGTATGGGTCAATGGAAAGTAGTACTGTCCGTTGACGAGTGCAGGATGTGTCTTCATAGTTACGGCGAATGGGGAAGTGTTCAGAGAAGATCCATTGGGCAATTCGCACAATCCTGCATCTCTGAACGTGTGTTGGGTTCATGAATTATTTGAGAAAGCATATCCTTAGAAGTGAAAATCGAACTTGTTTTCACCATAGGGCAAACGGATTGGCTTACCGACGCGATACCGAAGAAATCCCGAAAAGGCGAAAATTTCATGTTCATGCATGGCAACTCTTGAATGCTTACGATCCAGAAACACGACGCCTACGAGCCTCGGAGAGCTTCGAAGCGGATTCGGGTCGCATTTTGCCAAAAAATCGTATTTATTCGACGAAAACTCGAAAGGGATTTGCTATCTAAGCTAAGGGAGGTACTAGCCGGTATTAAAAAATATTTTCTACCAATTTTCCTACTTTCTTATCCTTTTACACCTGTTGATCGCGGACACAGCTCCACCTGAAATGATCGTTTTTGGATATTTCTATTGTTTTATTGCTACTGTCATGATTTTGAAGGTCAAGGTTAAGCATTATTTCAAAACCTAACAGTGTGCACTTTCGCTTAAATTAAGCTATGTTTGCGACGAAGGTTCAAAGTGAAAGCATAGGAGGCATGCGATTTCTTTATTCTCGAGTGTATATAAGTTTGTATATCAATGTTAGTCCTTAAGGGTACTGATTTTTGAGTTTTCAATTTTCGTTGTTTTAAAAGTAATTTTGTGCGAACTGAAACTTTGCACACATATAACACATATTCTGAGTGGCGATTAAGGTGAACGATCGTATTTGAAAAGAACCGATCAATCTTGCGTTAAATCTGTTTATAGTTGAAAGAGGAGAACAGTAATAGAATATTGAAATATTTTCCATAAACCGAAAACGTTCCTATCATCTATTGTCTGGCGTTATATCAGACAATCTATCATTAAATATTCCAAAGTATTTGTATTGTATCCACACTGAATATTTTTATTATCCTTTATCCAAGAGTTTGCGTGAAATCGTATTTAAAAGCTTGGGCTCATCTTATAAAGTTTATATAAAATTGTATTTTATTGCTGGCCGAGGACAAGGAAGATTGAACTTGGATGCAGTTTAAGCATTTAAATGTACATATATCTGACAAAGGATTTTGCGGGGAAGAGAGTTCAGTCAATTTGATATCTGTTATAAAATTTCACTAATTAGAATATTTACTTTTGTTTTGTTTTTTTTTATTTTTTTTGTGTGTGTTTTTTATAATATTTCTTTATTTGACTCTTTGCAAAAATTTTAACATAAACAGTAATTTTTTCGCATGTACGCAAGAAGTAAAACAAAAAGGTCAACAATTCATTTTTTCGACTCGCCCTGAAATTTTCTTCTATATGTTATACATATTTGTTTATATATCTTATATAGTGGTTGTTGTTCTTGTTGCCGTTTCTCTTGTTACGTTCATATTTTGGTTTTGCACAGTTAGTTTAAGGTTTTCGCTCTTTTCCTCATTCTCTACCATATTTCCCACTTTATTCTGACATTGAGTTGACAGTTGTCAAGTTGCATTGTGTGCATTCATCATTACTTACTGTTGTGGTTCTTTTCAAAGGATTATATATACATATATATATATACATATATATATATATATATGTATATGTGTATGTATATATATATAATCAAAAAAAAAAAAAGACAAACCACACACACACACGCGCACCATACACAAATATTCGCTGATGTATGTGTGCAAGTGCATCCCATATAATGCTTGGTTTTGGCTGAATGAATGTTACGGTTGATGTGAAAAACTTGTCAAAGAGTCCGCCATAAGTCATTAGTAATACGTAGTGAAGGTGGCAGCTGATGGGTAGCACCGGGTGTTGGTTAATTCAAGGTAAAGGTGAATGAATGTGCTGTGAACGGTTTTCATTTAAAACATTTGAAGGCGAAACAGTCGCAGCTGCCGCAGTAAACAGGAGAAAACGGCATCACAAAAGAGAGAATAGAAATAAAGAAAGAAACTATGTAATGTTTTGTAAACGAGTGCAAGGCCAAGCGATATACTCGTTCGCTATACAAATGTTGATTAAAGTTTTTTCTTCTCTTCTCAAAAATACACACACTGGTTAACTTTGTGTCTGCGAAAGTTTTTTTTCTTTTTTTGCATTCACATTCACTATTAAGTACTCAGGGTGTATCAATTTGGTCATGTCATATCTGCCACGCCTAGGGATCCGTAACGCAACTCTCACAATAGCTATGTTCTATTGCTTAACGCTGTGCTATCTAAAAGTTGCGAATTTTTCGTTTGATTGATTAGTTAATTGGCGCCTACGGATGTGTACGGAAGTTTAAAAATGAAAAAAATCGCAGCAGACAGACTGACAGACTGAAAGAGCATCAAAAATTTCATAAATTTCAATTTGAAAGATCAAAGGCCTATGTCCATGATTTCCATGAATCCATTTGCTTTATAAGCCTCACTGTGTGTCTCTTACTGCAGTCGTATGAGAAAGTACACAGTCTACACCGACCAAAAATCTCGAAAGAAGAAGAGATTTTTTAAGTTATTATTCTAATGATCTGGTTTGCATATCATATTCATTATCTGCCCCCACTATATTTCATTGAAATGAAATAGTGTGTGTGCGTATAGGAGCTAGCGATTACCCATAAACTTCTAGATAAATTTCCATTGCTCCTCTAACGAAAATATTTGCTTTTTATATGTAATTCAAATAACATTCAAATTCCACGTCACGTGCAATTACACAAAAAAACTTGAAGCCGTTAATTTTGAGATTGAGTTGTCTTTCAACGGTCAATAGATAAAACTTTTCAGGAATGACTTGAGAAAAAAATCAGGATTTTAGTCGTAAATATGTAAAAAAATATTAAACTCTTAAAGTGTTCACGTTGTCCGGACTGACCGACTGACTAAATGAGTGAACAAGAAATGAATGAGGCAGTTACCGTGACGATGTCATAATTCATAAGTCAATGGGTCACAAACTAGCGACACGTGCGTAGGAAGAATATTTTTTTTATAAAATGCGTTGGAAGTACGGTCTGAAAATGCTCTGCCACGTTCGTTCGTTTAGGTAAACACGTATAAAAATTGGTAAATTTGTCATGAACTTTTATTATATAGATGTTTATGTGACTTTATTCTTAACAGCACTTACTTGACAAACGTCAGCAGCCACGTTGTCATACTCGGAAATATAATACGAGTGTTAGAGGAAGGCACACATAAGTATTTCATAATAAATGCGTTCACTATTGTGCGTATGGCATATGAGAATCTATATATGTACGTAAATAGAGATAAGATATTCATTCCTCTTGCCATACTTGCCATCACTTGTTCTTGTATGTAACCAACATTTACAGGTGAAAATATTTATTGTATGAAGAATCATATTAAAGCTTAACAAATAGCGCATTTGCGCATGTAATAAATTGAAATTTCTATCTATTACGGGGGAAATGAGAAGACTGGCACTAACTTTCTTACATCTTTAACTGAAATGAAATGAAAAGATTTTAATGCGTTTGCGTTAAGCAATTGCTTTTCAATTTACTTAATACTACACAAAAGTTTTACGTTCTGAAAATTCGTTTCCAATATTTGAACAAGTAAAAACTATAATGGGCCGCGGCCCACCATAAAATAGTTTACACCATCCTTCGGTTACCCATATAGCGACTTTGCAAAATAAGACGTTAAAGGCGAAATGGTCGGAAATATAATCCGATTCGATTTTCAATAGCGTCCTTGGCTCAAAACATGTTAGTCGATTATATTTAATCAAAATATTGCAAAAATTTCGGACCGTAAGTTGAGCACAAGAAAACAAAACGGACAGTTGGAGAGAAACGCTTAAAAGAAGACGGATGTGTGTAGCTCAAGTCCTTTCGGGGTGTTGCATACAATCGCATAAACCTAATACACCTTTGTGTGCAAATACAAAGGATACAAGAGTACGATGACACTGACAGCGACTTTATTGATTCCTTATGAATGATTTCAATTTGACTATATATAGAGATACAGGAGAAACAGGACAATTGTGCTTCTCTCTGAATTCTCTAATTTCACTAGGATGTTATACGCTCCAGGTACAACGATTTTACTTCTTACATCCTTTAAGTAATGGTAGGGTGCTTTAATTTACGTTACAGTACGTTGTCTTTACGGACAAGTAAAGTGTCTTTCTTTCGCTCTCTTTCGATTTTCTTTTGTATAACGAAACTGAAAATCTTTTGCTTCGTTTCACCTGAACTTACAGAGAAATCACTCGCAGTGCAAATCCTTGTTCAAACACCGTGGCTGCACATTCCCAGAGATACTCGCAACTTTACGTAAATAATTCACTTTTTTCAAGTATTGGCCTGGCTTTGGAACCGCTCGAGTTTATTTTTACACTTTCACATTGCGATTATAGACAGCTTTTGACAGATTGAATGTTTCAGTTCTTCTTCTTGGTTTTTTTTTTTGTGGACGAGCTTGCAATCAGGTTCAATTTCAAACATGTTGTTTGATTGTCAACTGACACTCATGCGATCAAGAAGCGGAATGGACCAACCGCTAATATCTAAATCGTTTAGAACTGCATATATTAGCTATCAAGCGACGTCATAATTCTATCCGCAATTCAGAGATGACCATCGATAGGAGAAATTTTAAGGAATACCATTTTTAAGTTGATTAAATAGATAGTGTCCTTTGTTCTCGACAACTGTGTTCCAATGATCCATAAGCTTGTCGAGTTCAATTTTGAAAAATAAATGATAAGCAGAAGGCGCAATATTTAGAATATATGGTCGATGGTGGAAATTTTTCTATTACCCACTCTGCAAATTTTAAGAGCCTTTGATTCACCTACGATGCATGACCTAGCTTTGTCGTGAAGTTTTTCGACTACCTGAAGCTCAACGTTTTCTTTGAATGGCCTCGACGACGAGTCTTGCTGAGTACGTATTCGTGATACCTTTGCTCCTTTCTCTTAGGCTGAATATTATTATTATATAAAATCCACTTCCCATCATTTGTTGCTAGTCGAAAAAAGCTCGAAAAAGTGACATCGAAGGACACAAATTGTCAAATTTTTACGTTTCCTTTTTTTCTTTCAGTCGAGATATTTATTCACCAACTCTTGGGAACTCATTTAAATGTTTTTGAACCTATTTAAATGTGTTTGTACCTAGCAAGCTCCGTAGTTGTTAGTCCTGGGTTTTCTTCCATTAAGTTACTCACAATATCGCCACCAATGGCAAAAGGCAACTTGGAGTCTAGATCACTTTCCATGTTTTCAAAGTTTAATATCTCTTCGGAAATTTGTGAAAACCAAGTGAATTGGCCCAGAGAGCAGAGAACCGACTCTCATATTCACTTCGTCTTTTTGAAATTTATATAGCATTATGTGCTACAAATGCACTTTCTCTTTCTCCATCCATCAAGGAAGAATCAAAAGTCAGAGCATTAATCCATTTATTTGAGTGAAATCGTAGACATGCCTTTCAATGCATCGAACTTATGCAATCATCTGATACTTTGCACATTACAAATCGATCGAGGCAAACCTCGATTTTTTATGGTTGGCCTTAAAACGCATATAAAATTTTCTATTAGAAATTAAATTTATTTCCCAAAAAGAAAGAAAAAAAAAATGAAAAAATCTCATCACGCCCTTGTCTTGCTTATTTATATATGATTTCAAGGCTTGCATGCGTTTACATTTAATCAACTTATATAATAAGTGGTTTAATTGCGATTTGCGAAAATTGCGAAATTATTCTGGCAAAGACGGTTGAAGGGATTTTCAAGAAATTATTTACGTATTTACTATTAAAACTATTTCGCTGCAATGATGCAATCTTGCTTATCTCCGATTCTCTGCACAAAGTTTCGATTTAATAGCTTAACGTCATTAAAAGCAGACTAAAACTGAAAATTTGTAAAAAAGTTTTACAATTGTTGTTGTTATGAACTTGTTACTGCTAACAATAGATGAAATGCACAGCATTAGAGGAAAGTTTTCAATCGAAGCAGGACCGAAGAGAAGGATTCGCGTAGCAACGGATGAGATCATATAAATGAGAAGAAAAATTTAAATATGGAATTTTTGAAAAATTTTTGAAAATTTTCATTTTCGGCGAATGGATACAATTCAACGATGCTGAAGGGACAATAAACAGTGTTTTTTTTTTGTATTCACCCTTCTCGCGTATAATTAAAAACAATTTAGTATCCATTCTTGTTTAATGTTTTAATTAACATCTGCGCAAAAGTTGAAGCGAATGTCGTCTTTACTCAAACAGATGCCCGTTTATGTAACATTCTTTCATTTCTCTCTTTTTTCTTTTTTAATTAAGTTTAAAAACAAGTAAGAACATTATAGTCCGACAATACCCTACACCACATTGTCTTTAACACAATTCTTAATTTTGTTTGAAATTACTATGATGGGTCAATTTTCATCACCACATATCAAAACTTGGAATTTTCTGCTCTACAAAAGATCAATTTTCGTGAAAATCATTATTAGCGTAGGATTCAAAAAATGGGCCGAGATGGTCTAAATTGGGTACAGCTAATTTTTTTATGTTAAATTACTATTATGATATAATAATACGTTTTGATCGCATGAACTTAATGTATGAGAGGGGGCTCAAAAATTGCCCCAACCGGTACAAAGTTTTCTAGGACCAATTTAAAATGACGAAATGCTGCTACTTAGTTACTTTTGCCCGAAAATTTTGAAAATTATAATTTTTTTCCAGACAACGGCTTCTCAAAATAGCCCGTTATATGAGGAATGGTCGAAAAAGTGGACCGATCCGAAGCATTCTCAATAGCGTTCGTGCTTGGGTCAGAGCACGCCACTGTACAAAATTTCATCGAAATATCTCAATCTTTGCGAACTGTAGCTTGAATACAAATTTACATGGGCAGGCATCAGAGGACATACGGACAGACGGACAGAGTGAGACCAATTCGGCTTATGATTCTGAATCGATCGGTATAGTAAGTCCTTCGGCGCGTTACATACGTCCACACCAAGTTAATATGCCCTCTATCATAAGCGGTGTAGGATATAAAAAAAGAAGGAAATCCGGAAAATAAAATGAAACTTAAAATTGAAATTCTTATGTCTTCAAAATGATAATGACAATGCTGAAAATAATAATATAATAATGATGATGATAATGATGATGATAATGATGACAATGCTAACAATATATTAATGAAATTCTTTTTATTAGTTTACTTTTATTACGCAAGAATGAAACAAACTTTTAATCAAGTTACTGTTCACATTTTGTTGTTGCACACTGTTTTTCAAATTACTGAAGAAAGTTGCAAATAAAAAAAGAAGAAGAAAAATGTAAAATATTGTTTTATTAGCATTTGAAATGCATATAGGGCGAGATAATGACAGGTCATGATAGAGATGAAAAATAAAACAGCATGCAATGAATTGTACAAATTATTCGAGGAAGATGACAAATAATTCGAAAGGTGCAAATAGACGTGAGAAGAAGAAGGTGCTACATGTTTTAATTGCAAATTAATAGTAAAATTATTGGACCATAACACTGCAAGCCTTAAGTTAACTAAGCGAATATCTTTCGCGAGAAGTATCGGAGGGGGGGCAAAGGCAATCAGTCAGTAAAACTTTTTCCTAATTTTTAGCATACAAGTGACAAACGAAACATTTGCAAAATCTCGTATACATACATTGCACACATTCTCAACCATTCTAAACGATAACATTATTGCATATGATATAAATTAAAATTTGAATAATAGAAAGGAATTTCTTATATTTCTACAATAAGAAATAATGAATGAATGAAGGGAGAAGATATATATTCAACACAAATGTTAAAGGAAAAGAAATTTGAAAAATATTCGAAATTTTCATGCAATGCCCTAACGACTGATTTAATGGATTAATTTTCTTTTTTGTTATCAATGCCATCATCATTATTATTACTATTATTATTATTATCATTATTATTATTATTATTATTATTATCATCAAAGTTTAGGTGAAAATGTGAATTCATGAATTCATGAAACGAATATTGAATAAGAAATCGATGATATTTTATGACATAAAACGTTTATGGTTGAAAAGTGTTTGCAATTTCCACTATACTTGAGTGTGTAAGTGTTTGTATGGGTGTGTGTGTGTGTGTGTGTGTGTGATGCTGAATATATCATCAAGGATACTTGGCTGATTTTTACTTTTCTATTTTCTCTCTCTCTCTCTCTCTCTCTCTATGTATATATATAAATATATATATATAAATAAGATATATATATATAGGTATATATAAATAATCAAAAAGCCCCGTCACAATAAATATATTTATTGTTTGTTTTAAAAAGCGATTAAGTCGGTTAAAAGGGGAAGAGAGAGGAACAAAAGCCTTTTGTCAAGGCTATGTGAGAATATTTTTAATAAACTTTTATACACGCTTCGCAGCTGAGTGCGGGAAAGGGGGAGAAGGGGAAACGAATAAACGCAAATAATTTCTATATAAATACAAAATTAAATTCTATTCAAGTGGAAGTGTTCGGGGTGCATATGCATATCGCAGGTCACAAAAAGACGAAAACAAATCACTTGAAACCCTGTCAACAATGACGTTACTAAAACTATTTATCAAAAGAAAAAAAGCAATATTTCATTATTGTCTGAACATGCATATCGATTTGTTGCTTTAAAAGAAATCGCGATAAATTAGAGAAAAAAAAAAGAAGAAAAGGAAAATCCTATGTTTCCACCCATCTGAATATATAGAATATGGAAGGTAGTTAGTTTAGCTTAGTCGACCGGTACGATTGAGATCATTTTGATGAGAAACTTTCAAGACTTTTGTCCCAACACAATTTTACTATTTAACATTAGCAATATCAAGCCATAATAGAATCCAATATTAGACATGAAACTCCATAGATAATGAAGACGGAAAAGCGTTTTTGCATTTGTTAAATCGGTCGAAGGTGATTCCACACGGTAACGTTTTGCGGTGTTGTAAAAAGCTGGTGGTATTTATGATGAAAACGCTGTATCAGAATCAGCAGCATGCTGCGCCACCGTGCCGTTTAATGTTTAATGAAATTGGAAAGGAATTGTACATCGCCAGTTGCCAGTCAATAATTAATGCCATTAAGGCACGCAATTAGGATAAAACGTTCAGAATTGAACATTAGGAGAATAATTGTTGCATCTACCCCACCATCTAGCTCGGAAAAAATTCAAAGAGCTTAGCTTGATGTTACTTGTACTCGCTCCCGCCCGCCGAATTCACTGACTGGTATGATATTGAACTCAAAAAAGACCTGCGGAGATCCCTCGCTTCGCTTATTCATTCAGAAACACAGCAGATATTCTTCATTGAGGATACCACGATTTTAGTAAAATATTCGCAAAAGCGTCGATCGATCAAAAATTTATCATTTATTTAATAATAAAATTCATAAGAAAAACTGCATTTTGAATTTTAATAAAAAAAAAAAACGTTACGAGCTCTTTGGTTTACAGGTCTTTCGAAATCGTTTCATTCCTTCATCGCATTGTTGTGGTGTGACTAAATGGGGTCCAGTGATTAATATAAAGTAATAGTATATCTACAAGGTTTCACTATTTCATCTTAAATCTTGCAACCTTGAGAACTTTATCAGAGATGCGATGCCATTTTCCGTTAAGAAACGAAATATTTTTCTAATTCTGAAATAGAACTCATTAGTTAATGGATTTTGATATTACGCACAAACAAACAAACGAAACAAAATGTGTAAAAAAAATAGAAATACATTAATGACCAGCTGATGGCCAAGAAAAAAAAAAAAGAAAAAAAATGGAGAAAAAGAAGCTCATGAGTAAGGAAAATATGTAAACATATTCCCGCGCAAGTTGCAAGTTCGGGGTGGTCTGCACGCCTCGGGTAAATTTCGTTCAATAAGAAAACCAATAAAGTGATGACGGGAAGACAAAGGGAATTTTTACAAATATTGTGTCTTTGTGTCTGTCCGGGTTAATACTGCGGTTTGTTCGAATGTTTTTCCTGCTTTAGCTTAACTAACCCGTTAGGACTTTCAATGAAATAAATTATTATCATGCTGTTAGTTTTAAAAAATTCAAAAAAAAACGTATTTTTTTTTTTTTTTTAAATAAAAAACCGTTGAAAGCAAACTTTGTTTTGATTTAATTAGGTTTTGTTTCGGTTTGCCAAACTAATTTCTTCACTTAGATGAAAAAGTTTACTCTTTCCGTTTTCATTGTACATATTCACGTATGTAAAGGTTTATAAATTGCAATAATTATGATCATTAATTGCACTTTATTGAGTCGTTAGCAGGTCAGAAGTTTTTTCCATTTATTATATTATTGTATGTATTTTTAATGACAACTGTCGCCCAGAGATAACACACATTGGTTTCATATTTGAATGAAGACTTAAAAACACGTATGCTTTTGTCGGGAAGGATATATTATTATGCGAAAGACTTGCCAAAGACTTTCTTATACTTGTTACTTTTTGGTCTGCACTCGACATTCGAGAATCCATTACAACAATTCTCATAGTTACAGCACACGTTAGAGTATTTCTGTGAGGAGCGGATGGAGGAGACAACAACCAGAACAACTTACCGTAAGACAGACTTACCTCTTATCGTACCACTCTATTCAAAAACGACTTTTAAGCTTTCAAGTCTGCTTCCTCGTTTGTGTGCTCGATATCTATTGAAGTATTTGTTTAGCCAATTTTTGCGATATCTCAATAAAATTTCTTACAATGACATGCGTTCGTCCGAAAATGACTTCTATTGAAAATTGAAAAGGGATTGAATTTAATCAATTCCCGTATGAATAATGCTGGCTTTTGCAAACCCCTTCCCGAAATTGCGTAAAAAATTTAATGATCGGTCTTGCCAAACTTATTTGTTAATAATTAAGTATTTGTATTGAGTAAGAACTCAAACCAATAATAGTAGCCTTTAATTTGGCCTTAAGGAGAGTTTACAGCGAATTTTACCTTCGCATCTCTAGTTGACGCTAAATTGCATGCTCACTGCCTATGCTGAACGTAGTTGTGGTATGTGTGTGTAATTATGGTTATTCGTAAACTTGGCTTACTCCCACCAACTAAGAAGGTGTGCAATCGATAATAACAACGACAACAACGACAACAAGGACAACAACAGAGAGACGGATGGACATGATCAAATCGTGCCAAGCGTTTATATATATATATATATAGTTTATTTAGGCGCCAATGTGTATCACATTGTTAAGCATTTTAAACCAAAAGGGTAAATCCAATAAATCCTAGGCTTTGGTGACGGGCGTATAGAAAGACAACGCAGTAAATTTTTTATCATTACTTTGTCTTTATAACAAATGTCTAAAATCTATTATTGTTATATTATATATGTATATAAATAGGATGCGGATAATAAGGTAAATAGTTGACAACACTGGCTCGGCAAAGCGTTAGTGTTCGAGATGAGGCTCAAATGTGCAAAAAATGTGAACTTATGCACAATCTTACGCTATAACGAATATACTCGATAAGTCATCACTCCGAGCGTATTTCGAGTTGAAAATTTGCGTAACGGTTTCTTGAACTCGAGTAAAACTAATATTTGAGGACCAATGTGGAAGGCGTATCTTTTCCAATCTGTTTCAGATATAATTTTGGCCTTCGTATTATTAACATTGGCCGCTAGACTTCAAAGTTATCTTGAGTTTTTTGTTCATCTCCAAAAGACCACTGAATAAGGGAAATTTTTATGACAAAATATTTTCATTATTTGTCATTAATTCATGGATAAAAGAAAAGTAAAAAAGAAAGTTTTTATTACGAAAAATATAAGTAAGGATATTATGACAAAGGATGTTTTGATTACTCAAAAGAGAAAAGAAGCGTAAATTTGTTTTTTTTTAAGTCAAAGCATTTCGAAATTTGATATGTTTTGTAGTTTATGTCACAAAAATTTTTCTTTACAATGAAAAATTTTGAAAAATGTTTGTATCTTTTACGGGTGAAATAATATAAAAATTTGTTGCCTACTTTTAAGCTTTGATGGCATCTGTTTTTGTGTTTCATAACGAAATGAAAGGGAGACTTCATCAACATTGTAATAACAATATAATTTTTTAATTTTCTGAAATAATTATGAGCAAAACATTCCCTTGGAACTTGTCTTTTTCTCTTTTTTATTCACTTATTTATACAAGAAACCGCCAATAGCGGTGAATACTTTTTTCATCATAACGAATAAAATTTTATCTTTCCTCGCTTATCGTCACTCTTGAACATGATCTCATTTAATATTTATATATGTATATGATGTATATATTTCTTTTCTTTTTGCACGAAAAATTGCTTAATTGTAATTTGGTTTCCATTTCCTTCAGTTTCAGGTATTGTTACTGAGAACTTGGCCGAAAAGAGTGGTGAAGGAAAAATGCACGTATTGCGATTTACTTTGAGAGCAACAGAAGTAATCAAATGACATTTGCTGCGAACGGTGCTGTGGGTGCAAAGTGCATGAGGGCGGAGAATAACAACAGCTGGTAAAATAGAAGCAATTTTGCATCAAGAAAAAAAACCAAAAATAAAAAAAAAATTTGCTTAAACAAAAAATCTGTTTTAAAGGACGTAAAAGACGTAATAGAAGTGGAAAAAATCAAATGTTAATTATTAAAAGAAGACGGAAAGATTGTTGAACGGAAGAAGAAAGGTTGCTCGTAAAATGTTGAATTCCTCCAAGCAGGAGCAAAATGAAAATTCTAGAAAATTGTCCACAACTGGTTTACCAGTAAAGCAATATATTAGCGATAATTGTCAAACTATTGACATCCGTTCATTGGCGGTAAAGCATTTAGAGAATCAAACTTTGCAATCCTATCGCAATGATTATGGCCGACTTGGAAGAGGACAGGGAGGAAGAGGGTGGGGAGATGTGCACAAAAAAGATTCGGAATCGGGTGTGTTACCGTTCAAGGTTAGCAATAGCTCCAATAATGGACACCGTAACAGTGTTCGAGCATCATCAAAACTAAAAGATAACTTTAATGGCGATAATCCTACAAACTGTAGAATGCATTCCAATGACGATCCGCTAACGGTAGTGGTAAATAACAATAATGAGCAATGGTTGCGAAAAGGTAACAACAACGATGTCCCCAGTCATCGGAAACTTAGTTCCTCAAGTGCCAAACAAATAATTGAAACAGCAGCCGCAACATCAGCGGCAGCAACAACAATAAGAACAGTTGAAAAATATCCTACTAGTAATAAGATAGAGTCAAATAATAGCTCCGCCGCAAGTCAAGGACCTGCTACTATAACGACAACTTCAACAAATACCACAACTACTAATCAGCGACCTAGCAGTGCAACGAGAAAACGCTCGCGTCGATCATCACTTACCCGCCAACAATCTGGGAATTCTCAAAAGGAGACAGGGACGGAAAGTAAAAAATCTGGACGTCATTCAAATAACGAAGAGTTACGCCTGTCACCCTCACAAAATATTGGCAGCACACGTCAAAGGAGACGCAGAACGAGACGATCGAGTTTACAGGATGAGTCTAGACAGATATCTTCAGATTCTTCGACAGCCACTGGCACGTCGTCGCCTTCGAGTTGCAATGGTTCCTGTAGTTCGGACGATGGTGAATCGTCGACATCTTCTGGCGAGCCGAATCTGCCTTATCCTGGCTTCCCTGCCGTCGCTCTGAAATACTTAACCCAGGATACCAGGCCAAGGAATTGGTGTTTAAGGCTCATTACGAATCCATATCCTTTTTAAAAACAAACATTTCTTCAAAAAGAAAATCATCATCTCTTTTTTATTCATATAAACGACAACAACAATTAATTTCCCAATTTCACAATTGGCTCCTCTCTCTCTCTCTCTAAAACATGCAAATATGCATAATAAGCCCGATGATGTTTATAGTCATCGATACAGTCAATTTAGTTGATTTAATGATGGACGGAAGTAATCTTTGATACGGTTATCTATTCATCGGTCTATCCGTTTCTTTCTTGTTATTATTCGCAAAAATTGAGAGAGACGTTGAAATTATCCCCAACTATTCCTTACTTTCATTTCACAGAGAAATTTCGAATAAAACTAGAACTTGAAGAATACATACATGTATGTATAATAAACACAATACCACATACAAGTAAAATATCAAGTGCAAGCATCTCTGCTCCCATTTAATGTGAGCTAATGATGGGTAACATAAACGTTCGGAACAATGAATATTTGAAGTTGGTTTCGTTCGCCAAAAAAACTTTTTTTACAGTTTTTTTAGTTTTTTTCCTATTTTCATACATATTTTAGAAAAATTACTGTTTAATCAAGAATTGCACACAGATACAATGAGTGATAAGGATTTTCATTTGCTTAACAATTTTTTTATTTTATTTATTTATTATTTTTGCTTTTCTTTTTTACTATCTTTTCAATTAAAATATTGCTCGTAATCCTGAAAAAATATTCTTCAATTTTTTGCCCTGAACGAAACTTGTATGATCTGACCTTCGATCCGTCTAACACCCTTACTTTGACACGCTATATTGATCAACGATGTAGCATTTTTTCGTTTTTTCTTTCTCTACCAAATGGTATATCAATTTTTTCATTCCGTACGTCATGGACGTCATGATGGAAAACTCTTCTTGTGGATCATATAACAGCGCAATTTTTTGATTTTATCCAAACATGTTCATCCATCTAACCATTTGTTTCAAGTTTTTTAGAATCAACGATAATCAATTAACAAATTTGAAGTATCAGTATCGATATTGACGTAATAAAGGGCACGTTATTTATTGATTCGATTGAATTGCAAAGTATACTGGCCGTAATTGTCACCAGTCTAGCTCCGAATTAAAGCTTGCAAGCCCCACTAATCTTATAAGTGCACCGAAGGCGTAGCTCTCTTTAAATTTGCCAAATACTATGTCGTTTTCGTATTGTCGCAGGCAGATTGGCTCTATGCTTAATCCGTCCTTCCCTACCTATCAACTACTTTAGGTGTGGATCGAGAGCCCTGATTATGTTCCTGAAGTTTTATAAATAAATAATTCGTTTTTAAGCAGAGGATATGATAAACAGCCGTTGTTGGTCTCTAAACTGCTTCTAAAGAAAGAGAAAGTCATCCTGTTATGAAAGCGTTCACTTTGATGAACTGTAAAAGAGATAATTGGATTTTATCACTTTGTGACTAGTAAGAGATCATGAGAATTTCTTGCTCAACCCCATTTGGTCGCATCGGCATTCCATCCATCATATCCATAAAAGCAGCCGAATAGGTGAGAATCGCGACTACTAATACTAAGTCAGTCTTCGCGAGTTCAAACCTTAATGCGATAGAGTTGACTTTCGTCTTAGCTATAGTGAGTGAGCGCTCAGTCCGTAACTTATCAATTGAACACACGCCCACCAAGCTGCGGCCATCTTCTCTCTTTCCCCCCTTTCTTTACTTCTTCCTGACCGTCACCATGTTACACGAATAGGAGACATCCTCTGAGTGTTTGGCCATATTAAAAAAAAAAAATATATGTATATATATATATATATATATATATATATATATATATATATATGTATATATTTAGACAATTGCAACAAATTGACTGGATCTAAACGCACACATTTTCTTGTATTTACTTTCAGTAATGGATACAATGTATTTGCCCCAAAGAAAAATAGCTTTTTTCCAGAAAAAAACCTAAAGGCGTGCATATGTATGCATGATAAGCGGTTTTGCTCTCACAATTTAGATTTTATTTCTAAATAATGTGTTGACAACAGCAACATCATAAACCTGTTGAATGTTGCCAAAGAACGGAATAATTATCATTTTGTTTTATGCAAATTATTCGTCACTGAGGCAAATGTTTTAAATTAAGAGACAAGCATATAGCATACGACACATAGCCATTCATATTAATAACGAAACTCGAGTCAGAAATCCCTAACAAATGGTTTGGTCATTGAAAGGGGATTTGCAGCAACTGCAACATGGCCACTGACAGGGTTAAAGCCCAAGTGCTTGATTGCGGCTGCAAGTTGTGAAATACTCAACTGAATCGAATCGCAACGACAGGATTAGTAAGAATTAAGACGCGCTCATTAGTAAAAATGCAGTGTGTAAGCGGTTTACTTTCGAACGACGGTTCTCTGCACATATTACGTTGATGTTACAAATTTATCTGAATGTGTATGTGCGGTGACTTTCGGTTTATAAAGGGGCAGCTGGAATACATTACATAGTCAAGCATAGATATAGTATTATGCAGATGCCATAGAAAGCGGTGGGGAAGCGAGAAGAATATTAAAAATTTTGTGCACAATTAGCATAAATTTATGTTAATGTAGATGACTTTCAACTAGAAAACCGATGAAAATATGCAGTGCGAACGTGTAAATCGCACCCATTCTAAAGCAGCTAAATAGATGAGTAGATTGTTGCTTACTAAAACGATTGTGAAAAAAAAAAAAATTAAAATTTAAAATTAAAATTAAAATGGAAATGGAAATGACAATTTAGATGAATTAAAGAAGAAATAAAAAATCGTAATCAATGTATTTATTTGTCTTAAGACTTATATGAAAAAGAAGAAATAGTTGGAAGGCTTTTGCCTTCCTAGTACATTTGCCTCCTTGAGGCACTTGCCTCAAAACAGCAAAAATTCGGTTATGATCCCCAAAAAAAAATCTCCTCCTTCTGGCATTTTAAAAAAATAGTTCCCCGCCTGTCCCACTAGTACTGCAAATATGTATGCTCTTCGTACAGGAGGAAGCATTCGATCGTATTTTAATTTTTTTTTTTTTTTAATTTAGTCATAGAATCAATTCTAAGATTAAAGTCTTAAGGCATTAGCATCTAAGGCGATCGGTTTTATTGAAAACTCTACCGCAGTTGAGATTGGAGCCCACGATCATTGAGTCGTTAGTCGAGACTCTTTGCCTGCTCGCCCTCTCAAATGGCATAACTCAATCACACGTACAATTAATTTTATCATTAATTATGCAAAGTTGTAATCGCTTCTAACAATATTAGGGGATTAAGAGAGAGACCAATGTGAGGTTTTCCACATTGTTGCACTTTCGAGGATGCATCGAAAAAAAACAGTTACATCACTTGAAACAAATTTTTTTGCATAAGCTTTCTGGCTTTTTTCCAAGCTCGCCCCAAAGACTGCTTGGGTCAAATGAGACTCCCTGGAAAGTTGCAACCTAACACACTAACAAATGTCTCTGTAGAGTGTTTATGTTTATTTAGAATTGAAAACGTTTGTCATGATTCGGAAGCTTTCACCGCTTCTCCCAAAAAAATTAAAAGTTTGAGACGGAGTTTTTGGTGTTATTTAGGTGTTCGGCTCTTGGATTATACATTTCGTAGGAATTCGTCCTTTCGAAACTGTGATCAGTAGCAAATTTTAAATTTCTTTTGGCATGTTTGACCGTCCGTCTATTCGTGTTAGAACAGACCGTTTAAAACCCACAACATAAACAAAAAGTGGTTATTTTTGCTCATTAGTCACTAGAACTGATAGAACCACAGGCAAAAACATCTACATATCCCACGCTATCTATACGGAAATGAATAAAAACGACCATGTCCGACTTTTTTTTTAAAGCCTGGTACACCTTTTTTACCTGTTTTTTCAATTATCTACGGCCTCTTATCTTTCACATGCTCTCTAGTCTAGTTTCATAGGGGTGCGGGTATAAAAGTCACGCGTATTTAAAAATGCGTGTTTGGGAAAAACGCCAGGAACTTTTCCCTTAACTTATTGTGTATATACTGTAACATTTTTCCACACATGTAGCCATTATATATATGTATGTGTGTGTATTGCAAAAATATTAAATGATGCGACAAACATATCTCTCTTATAATGTTGCTATGATTGTCTCTCACGCAGGAATCGGCGACTAAAAAAAACGCCTTTATGTACTTGAAGGACAAAAAGGAAAAGTGTCACTTGCATCGTGTACGAAAGTTAAGTTAAAAATAGAGTTACAGCAAAATAATGGCGGCATCCATGAGCCTATATTCCATCTTCTGTTTAGTCCTGTGTCTCATCGTTTTTTTTTTTTTGTCTATTTTATCTTCTCTATTGACTTAAAACGACAACAATATGTTCGAGAGTAATATTTTTATGCGGCAAATATCCATAAAACGAAAAAAGTACGCGTTATTGTTGTTGTTGTAATTGTTATTGTTGCTGTGAAAGAAACATGCTTACTTGCGTAATAGCGTAACTAATAGTGTTAATAAGTGCTGCAGAGAACAGCATAAATTGGACGACTTGAGCACATTTTATTGCCAAAGGGAGAAGTTAAAATGAAATACTATACCATTGCGATGAACATGAATGCTATAGCGTTAAGGGCAACGACGTGGACACATTTTGATCACACATATAAAATATTTCGTTACGTTCGCTTGTCCCAATTATAGGCGTTTCTGTTCGATCCTGCATGAAAAATCATATGAAATTTTAATTCTTGGATTATTGTTGGAACAGCAACCAGTCATTATATGCAATTACGTGCATATATATATTCAGAGCTGACCATCTCTGAAGGCCGTAAAACGCCATCAATGAGTTTCGATTGTGGTGTTGAAGACCAGGATGAGAGCCATATGTGCCTTTCATCGCACTAGTATTCTTTTCTAAGTTAAACTTCGGAAAGTGTAAAAACGATTAATTACCTTTAGTTAGTCTAATTGTTATTCTAAAATTTTCGAATACAATTTCGGGGCGAGCAGCGTGGTTGTAAATTGTAATCAGCCGCAATAATAATTAAATATCGATTTGACATTAAATAGATTTTTAGTATCTAAAAGGATTCAATTGCACCGCACAAGCAATTATCATTTCATACCATAATCAAAACCATAGACACGTACGCACATACAGGTCCATGCTAAAGCGCAAATTATATACACGAAACCATTAAATAGATTTACAAACATGTCTTCCCGTCGTTTCTCTCTTCACTCAAGTTCAACTAATGTAACAGCATGTTTACCCAGACATACATAAATTTATTACTTTTTCATTTCATTCATATTCTCTGGCATTGGCATACGCACTTATAGATATGTATACGTATGCAACAAGCATACTTTGTTTTATGTATGCACGTAGTAGGTATGTGCCTTAGCGCGTGTGTGTGTGTGTGTACGTGTGTATGTTAATGCGAGCATATAAAAAAAAAGTGCATTTTGGATTTTTTTTTTGTAAATGAACGTGTGTCTGTGTGTTTGTATGCGTTTGTATAAGTTTCCATCATACATACATACATAGATACATACATCCATATGAGCTTTCAATCAATGTTAATTATAGCAATACCAGGCGTTTGCAAATTAATAACAAATGGTTTTATGGTATATGGGTCACACAGCCATTCAGGCATGCAAGCAAACCACTGCACAACACCTCTCTGGCGGACAAGCAAACACTTTTTATAGCTAGCTAGCTACGCTACGCTTTATATACAAGCAAATAAATACATAATCGCACGTATGCTTGCATGCATGCATGCAAGCATGCAAGCCATGCACTGTTTATATATTTACTGCCCTGTCATACTGCTGTACTAATGACTGTTGTGAGAATAAAATGTCGTTCAATTTAAATCTGAACCTACTCATCCGAGGCGAAAGGTGTAAGGGTGCACATAAACACATTTATGTTTTTGTCTCTTTGGCTATGGCGAGGGCATACTTATGAGGGCTAAGTCCAGGCATGCTTACATGCAGAATGGGCTTATATTTGCCCGCATATATATATATATATATATATATATATATATGTATGTAGGTATCTATCTACATATTTAGGTATGTATATAGATACATATGCATACATGTGCATATGTGTGTGCAAATGTGTTTGTGCTGAGGTTAGTTTAATGAGTGTATGCTCAATGACCACATTCAAGGTTTTTGAATTTATTAGAACAATAGGTTTTTTTATGTATTTTTTCAAACACATACGATGATACGTATTTGCGCGCACACATGTACCCGCACACACACACGCTCACACACACACATACATGCACACGCACATATAACTCAGCTGCTTATCAATCATAATTCACTTATAGGAGCAATTGCATGTTTTTCGAACGGTTATATATATATGCATATATATATATATATATATATATATATATAGTCGACATATTTTTATTACAATTTCTAAACAAATGAATCTGCATATTTGCACTGCACTGTTGATGCATTTAAATACAGTTAGATAGATGATAGTAAGCATTATAAATTTTATAATCATTGGTATGTATGTGTATGTGGCGTTAATTGCCAATTTCATTAACAAGACACATTTTTACATAAATGTGCATTTTAAGCTTTGTGAAGCGTAATTAAAGGAAATGCACTCTAAGCAATAAAATTATAGTTTACATGTCTGTATATTACATATAGAAAGATACAGCCTTGGACACATAAATAGCGCAGATATGAACAAAAATTTGAATAACACTTTTTTAATCTTCCATTTTCTTTTGTTGTAAATAAAATTAAAGGGCTTTTATGATCGATAAACAGAGTACACTTCACTTGCACATTTGGAAAAAGGATAAAAGCTGTTGGAAGGAAAAGAGGCGGCTGAAGTAGTCATCTTCTCAAGGAGCTGCAGAATGTTAATCAAACTACATTAGTAAAAGAGCGCGTTATTTGCTTAAATAAAACGAAAGTACCAAACCAGAAGTCAACGAAAAGCTACTGTTTTCATATAGTCGTCCCGGCGCCGAGAAACTCCCTATCGAGAACCAGTCAAGCGTGCCAGACGAAAGTTTCTTTTTCTTTGAAGTCATCAGATTTGCATAGTTATAACAGATCCGTTCAAATCCGTTTGGACCAGAGAAGTAGTACTGTAGCGGAGAGCGCAATCCGTTTCGATTCCTTCCTTTAGATCCACAACCAATAGTAGCTTTAAGTTCCATATATTGGCAGGGCTATCGGATAGTCGCCACTACCAACTCGATGCTCGCGGATTCATATCTCAGTGCTGTAGATTATATTCAGTCGATAAAGGCCTAACACGTACCGATCGGGCACACCATCAACTAAGCTGCGGCTACTCCTTAATTCTTTCTTCATTCCTTTCTGACTAACACCCTACTGTACATATAGAGAACCACAACCAGATGATTGAGCAAAAAAAAAAAAAAAAAAAACAAAAAACTATGAGCTTGATCCAAATAAAGGTCCGAAATGTTTTCTTCGTGCAATCCCTACACTCGTGCTGCAAATGTACTTTCGCGGTCTCCATTTTGAAAAAAGTACCCTAACACGCAAAACGACTGAATTGCATGATATTTAACGATAAAGCCATACCACAGACCTTATAATCTCTTCAGTGAATGGAAAATTCTGCACAAAAATGCCTTCAAGCCTTCTGTGAAAATCGAACATGCACTTGTCCAATCACATGAGATGATGATATATCGAACGAACAGAAGAATGTGTAACTTTAGATGCTCGTAACTGTATATACATAATATAAATATTGCAAGCGATATGCAGGCCAATTGTGCCCATCTTTGGTTCTAATCGAAGTGATTGTTTTCTCTCAAAATCGCATATTCACACATTTTAATTTCCATACACCAAAAACACGATTACACTTTACACTTTTTGTTGTTGTAAAAGCAGCCAATATTTATTTTTATTATAAAGAAAGAAAAAAATTTTTAATATTTAAAAAATTTGTATTTTGCAAATATATTTACAACGGACTCAGGCAATATGTAGGTGTTCCAGTTTGTTTTTCTTATTTAAAGTTCAAGGGGAAAAGCTGCAAAAGCGCTATTAATTGTACACAATCAGGACTTTCAAGGATATTGGTACGCGATGTACGGGCATTTTTTCGCTTTCGTTTTCCTCGCTTTACCTATATTTATAAAATAAACAACTTATAGCGTAGTCTTCCTTTGTATGTCCTTTGTGTTATACTAGCAAACAACACAAAAACAAACAAAACAAAAAAAAAAAAAGGAAAACATAAAAGTTTATACTTCACGGCAGCTTTAACTTTAACTAAATTTATGCGTAAAATACAAAAACAACAACACTAACTATTAAATTGGAAAAAAAGGTTTCACATGAACGTATATGCCCTGTCCATGAAGTACGTGCATAAGTGAATATAGTTTAACTAATTGTGTTAAACTAGAGCTTACATCAACAATATGAATGCGTGTGTGTGTATGTTAATATCATGTAAAATCAAATACATATAAAATTTCAAAAAAAAAAAACAGCAAGTCTGTACATACAGTCAGACATCAGAGTAATTGTGCATAGCTCTTAAGGTCCCGTATTAGAGAGAATACTTGAACGGTATAGAAGAGCGTAGAATTTCACCGAGCATTCAGCATCAAATGTGTACTAAGAGTTTGGCCAGATTAAGATAAAGTGATTAGTAATAGTAACTAGAAAAACTTTTTTCGTATTATTTGCTTATTCAACTTTTTAAATTACACGATTATGCTACAGATATCTCTATACGATCTTTATCTCCCTTCATACATTATTTTGCATAATAAAAATTATTTAAAAAGTTTAGTTTCATTTAAATAAAGAAAAATGCGGAAAAGTTTTCCGTTCATTTTTGTTTGCTTTTTCAGATGAAACAGATCTCTAATTACAGAGAAAGCTTCAGTTTTGCAAACAACTTAACACGTCACTGAATCAATTTTAAGATGAAATTGAGAAGTTGGAAACGGAATGAAACCGACAATAGACGATCCACTTTTATTTAATAATATTTTACAGGCTTAGATCGGTATAATAAAAGTTGGGTCCTTCTTAAGCTCTTCTGCATGTTACATACGACCGCACTAAGTTAATATAGCCTGCATTACATGTGGTGTAGGGTATAAAAAGTGTAACGTTTTAGTTTCTTTTATCGTTTTCTCAAGTGCGAATCTTCCAGCCAGAGACAGCAGATAGCATGGCGATGGGTAAGAAATGGCCAAACCGTCTTCCAAACTTAGACTGATCAAGAATTAATATAGTTTATGAGATTTCTAACGCGTACATTTGCGGTTTATGAATGTTACGAAAAATCAAGTATAACCGCAATTTCCAAAAAGAAAAAAAAAACACCTAAAGTTTTAAAACAAAACAGAAAAGCGCAAATATTGCTATGGATGACACAAATGAAATCGAAAAATACTGACACACTATTAAACTGAAAGCAGCCTTAAGGTAAAAAAGCACTTTGTCATATAAACGAACAAAGAGAAGTGAAACTGACAGTTGGAAAAATTTGAATTGACACTCATTGCATGCGATACGAAAAGAGCTATTCTTAAATTTTGAAAATAAGCACATCGAAGATAACGCTTTTACCCGATAGGAGTCATGCAAAGCACAGAACACTTTCGTGATACAACATTGTCGGCGGGGGTAGTACGCTCCAGTAAAGCTATAAATTGTATTGACTTTTTAAAATTAAACCTTTTGATGATAAATGTCGATAATAGATACTGTTTTCTTGAAGACATGGCGAATGGATACAAAATTAAAGGGATTTTTCCTTTTTTGTTGCGGATTTATTTGCCAGCATATAAGACTCCTACACCACTTGTGGTATAGAGTATATTAAGTTGTGCGGACGTATGTAGCACTTTTTATTATACCAATCGATTCGTAATCATCATTTCTAATCATATTCTAAATCAAACTAAGCATCTCTGTCTGTCCGTCTGACGTCTGCCCGTGTATTTTTGTGCTCAAGCTACAGGTCGCAATTTTTGACATATTTTGATGAAATTTGGTGCACAGATGTACTTCGATGCAAGGACGAACACTTCACTTTTTCGACCACTCCCCCTATTACACCATATTCTGAAAATTTTTATATATCAAAAGTCACGAAGTATTAGTATATCGGAATTTCATTGTGAAAACTTTAGGCTGGCTGGGTGAACCTACAAAAAAGATCGAATTACCAATATTTCATGATGGAAATTGGATGGACTCATAATTGTGAATTAACAAAGAATTTTATCTTGTCGAATTTGGATCACGTAGACGTATTTTTTAAATACCACCACATATAAGGATTCTCGTGAAAGGTAAACCTTATGCCTAATTGCTAATTTTTTCGTGACGAAAATTTACTCATGACAGTAATTAAATACAAAAAACTAAGTGGGCGTAATTTGAACTACATGAGTCCATTTCTCCTTCCACTCCATATAAGATATCTCTTGATATCTTAATAATTCACAAGTGTGTTGAACGGTATGGAATTTGGGCGGTTTTTGACAAGTTCGTACTGGTATTTATCAACCTCATCGATAAGATGTACGTGGAATCACGTATAAGTAACGAAAAAAAAAAAAAATACCATCAAGCATCCATTCATCTTTTAAAAGGATATCCGTTTGTACGCAATAAAGGATTAAACGAGAGCAAACTAAATGTGCGGATATGCACACAAGTCGAAATTTTAAGGGCATCCAAGGCAATCATGTTAATGGAGGTCTCTTATAATCCGATTTCATTAATTCTCTCTTTTTGTTTTGTCACTAATGCTTTTCCTGTAACGAATCGAAGCAACTAGCGCACTACATCGTCCACGCCTATTAATTCCCTCCGGTACTATAATTTTTATTTAAAAAAAAAAAAAAATTTACTTTTCCTGAAGAAAAGATCTGTGTGTGGTTCCCGCTGAACTGATTATGTAAAAACCATATACGAGATTGTGGATAGCCCCAGTACATATATTTTCCATCAGAAACATGAAAGACCACTTAGCCATTAAAGTTTGCAATTTGATTACGGAACAGACAAGGCGATAGGATGAGAGATGTCCTCTTTTGTTCTTGTTACTATCCTTTCGGCTATATTACGTACATCAAGAATGTATTGTTATTGTTTTCATTATTATTATTATTATTGTTGTTGTTGTTGTTCGTTTTTGTTTTGTTTTTCTATTTGTTATTGTTTTCCTTTCTATTTTCTACCTATGGTTTCACTTACATTTAGTAATTTTTTCTTTTTTTTTTGCCATTTTTATTATTGTGCATTTGCCTTTGTGCACATGTGTGTTTTCATTAACTACATTTTGATAACTATTGATTTTCCCATCAATACATGGTTTGAGCGTATCTCGATACTGGTGATATTGCTGAACTGCATTACGCTGGGCATGTATCAGCCGTGTGTGGACGATGCTTGTTTGGAATATCGTTGCAAAATTTTACAGGTAAGTCAATAAAAAAATGCTTCAAGAATACATAAAAAAAGAAAGTAAACAATAACAACTATACGTAAAGGATTAGATTGCGTAGAATTTTCATCCAACTTTGTTCGTCAACTATCAGAACACACTACAAAGGAGCTGCAATGTGCTAGTGAATTACTTGTCACGTATATATTGAGTAGGAAAATCAATTCATTTATATCTGAAGGATTCGTTTTTTGTTTTCGACTGAGATCATGATTAACTCCTGAAAGCGTTCACTATATGATAAAAGTTCATATCAAACTTCAAACTTTCATTTTTTTACTTCTGCGAAAACATTCAAAACATTGTGTATTTTATCTTAAGCATATGTTAATGTTATACTTTAAATGATGTTATCAGACAGACGGTAATAACTTGCTTTTTGTTACATAGTATAAGCAGTAATGAAATAATTTGTTGCACTCAGTCCTACGAGCTTACGCTTACCTAACATACTATGTAACATGCCCGTGATTAGAAATGCATTTATTCCCTGCGCCAGTTTTGGGAAAACTGTGCAAAAACAAAAAACCTGTAATCACCCGTTAATTATATTTTTATATGATCGTACGTGTATACGTTCTCTGGTCAAACTATTAGACGCATTACAGATTCTATGCTTTCTTATCGAACCCATGTAGGCTGCGTGACATTTCTTGCTTGGAAAACATTAAAAAGGCCCTTAAGTAAGACTTTTTGACGTAGCAACAGGTCCAATTTTCTATCCCCAATTCCAAGTGGCGCTCATTTAGCAAACGGAAAAGCGACTCAAATAAGTCTGTTCTTGTCTATGTTCTCCTAGCAATATGATGATATTGATAGTAAATTCCCAAAATAACATTAATTGACTTCTTTTGAGATTAGAAGTCAAAAATGTCGCCTATAATTTCGAGAAGTACATGTAATTATAGAAAATCTATAGTTTGTCTAATAAATTCCCTATTTTACTATGAATAACAGAGTGATAAAGAAAAATGTATTGCTTTGTTGTTTTCGATAGAGGGGCGAACAACATAAACGATCCATTCGTATCCGATCATATATATTAAGTTTTCATTTATGAACCGTGGTTCCGTACACCCATGTATTTATAATATATTCGATTTTTCACTAATTGTGGGCGTACCTTTCTACTAAATTATTTAGTTTTGAGAATGGGCATGAAGAGGTTATTGAGGAAAAAGTACAGTAGTGAATCTAGAAGCAGATTTTGACATTTTTCGAATTGGACTTAACGGGAGTGATTTGGAAAAAACTGATATAAATAAGGCGCGTTTATAACGAAAAAGTTTTGACATCACAATCACGATTTCAAAATATTTGACACACAGATAGACATCTATTAATAAATTTCGTTGTGGTGGTGAAAAAACGAATGAAGATCTTTTAAAATATCATCGCGCACGTTTTAAAGTTCAATTTTATTAGTCTACCGCAGTAGAGATCAAATCAGGATCTTACGACGCTGACACTGTCACTTATCCTACCCACTAGACTATACGGTAGCAATCTAGCGTCGGCAAATTACTGTCTATGTTCTTTAAAAGAGGAAGAAGAAGAACCAAGAATGCATTGTATCGTTGTTTTTTAAAACAAATAGTTGAGCTTTACATTTGCCTTTGTTACGGTTTTTAGCAATTGGTCCGTTAATTTATGCCATCAAAAAAATATGTTCAATACGATGAGTTTTGCACCCAGAACAGTGAAATTTCATTCGAATTTTATATGATCTTTGGCTTGGTTTGATGGATAAAATGATTATGTTATTTGCATATTATATTGCTCTGCATATGCAATGCGAAGAAAGAAGTTTTTTTGTTTGCATATTCTTTTTATACCCACCACTGTAAGATGTTTTCCAAAATAAAGGATGTTTTCCGTCAAAAGCAATCTTCAGAAAAGCAAGCGTGAAATTCTGCGTTGATTTAGCTATGTCCGTCCGTACATGTGTCTGTGTGTCGGTATGGTGTGTGTTGCTGACACTCCCCTGGTCGCAAAAATGAAGATATCGGCTTCAAAGAGAAGACTTCGCCGCTTAATCAGCTTGCTCGTTTCCCAATAAACCGAAATGACTTGGAGTCCAGAGCATTTAAAGTTTGTCGCGGCACGTTGTGATGGTGTTCCAGCTCAAAGTCGAGGGATTTCGAATGGCTTTTAATACAGACAGATTATCAGTGCCAATCACAATTTTGAATTTGTCTTCATGAGCAAGGCGCGTAGCTCTGATTGCGTTTACGAAAATTTGAAGATCTTTCGTGATGGATTTGATTAAGAAGAATCTTTCCCGACGCATTTACCATAGCATAGACAGGTGGCAGATTGCAAGGCTTAGAGCTATCTGCATACATAAAAGATGACAGCCATCACTTTCCAGTTCAAAATTGAAGAGCGAGATTCCGTTAGGGAGTCAACGAAAATAATTTTTCTTTTATTCAAAATCAATTTTTATTGCATTTAAATGCGTTGCGTTACATTAAACCGTTTTTTCCAATTTTATTCTAATTGGAATGTTTCAATATCTCGAAACCGAAAATGTCTAAAATAAATTATTGTAATCCAGAATCTTTGCTTATTTAAAAAAAATGTTTTTTATTTCTTATTATTTTAACGAGTTTCACTCAAGCTTAGCCATAAAACAATTTGATATTTTTTTTGGGTGTGTGTGCATGCGTGTGTGTGTGTGTGTGTATGCGTATGTATGCGTAACGCACAGAAGAGAATAAATAATATAACCATGTTAAACTTTTTTTTCTTAGTTATTTAAACGTACATGCATACGTGCATACATATATTGATGTAATAAAATAATTAATATTTTAATTAAAAATATTACTTTTTTTTTTTTTGTTATATATATTCATAAATTTAAAGCATATACATGATATTGTACTTTGCATAAAGTAAATAAAAAACTCACAAACGCATTAAGTCGGCCCGAGTAAATGTACTGTAAAATCATTTGTGTCAAGCAGCAACTGTTCATAACCCAAAAAAAAAACTTTTCTCTCTTCAGATATAAAATTTTGCAGTTGCAGTTTCAACTGCAAAGTACTATAACATTCACTCTATATATCTCTTTAGTTAGAAATCGTAAACTAGGATGTGTTCATACTTTCTTTCAAATCCCTATTTATTTTAACTGTCGTTTAACGGCTTGCTTTGATTGTAATTTAAGGGTCAAATATTGTGTCGTAGATGTGTTTTTTTATTAGTTAAATCTATGCTCAATATACGAAAGTTTAGAGACCCTTATAATCACTGTTCTGTGAGATCGGGGTACACCCATACTCATGTATTTTTCCATAATGTATGTAACGCTACAAACGGAAGCTTCAGAGACCCTATAAAGTATACATACATTCTTGATCAGCGAGAAATCCTGAGTTAATTTACCCATGTCCGTCCGTCTGTGTAGTGAGTATTGTTGCCAGTCTCCTAGTCGCAGAAATGAAGATATCAAGTTCAAATTTAGTAGAAACATTGGGAGTTTTTGCACGCAGGTTGATGTTGAAAATGGTCCAAATTGGTCAGAGCAGAAGCCTGCAGTGCGCAGGTGCGTGAACTGAAAGCAACTTTGTTTTTTTTAACAAAATTTTTTCAATTTTTTCTCGTTACTAGGAAATTATTATAGTTAAAAGGCTGAAATTTTCCACATTTACTTTACGAAACGCTTTACTCCTTACGTGCAAAAATGGACAATAGCCGCCATGCCTACATAAAATAACAAGTGTTTAAATTTTGTTTTTTTTTTCACTTTTTTGAGGTTTAATGCTTATTTATCATAAAGCAAACAAGACGAAACGTTTAAAAATACTTTGTAGACTCCTCAAAATGAAGATATGCTATCTGCCTAAAAATGGGTTAATCTTAAAATGACTTTGGTAGACAGCGCGATTAACTTTTTCTTAATAATACCAGCGATATGGATATCAAATAAAAGAAATTGAAGGATAGCGGTGCGAAAAGCATTCCGGTGGGTATGCGTGATTCGGCCACCGCCGAATAAAAGTTTCTTATTTGTTCATATTGAGATGCAACATAAAATACTTGTTGCCGACTTTTTCGCCGATCTGAATAGCACTTTTCTTTTCAAAATCAACTTGAATTGAATACAGATTCAATAAAGGAACTAACTATTAATCAACTAGGCTCGTTCACTTCATATCTACTAAGTGAATGTATAGGTGAAATTAAAAATGTTAAAATTTCGATCTCGAAGGCATCGCTTAAATTTATTTAAAATTAGTATCGAAATTCTTTGCTGAATAATTTTACGATTTTAATAATTATTCCTATAATTACGGCAGTCCTTCTTTGTTCCTTGTTTTTTTCTTTTGAAGAACTTTACTAATTGATTATAAAAAAAAATAACAAACCCTGGCAGTGAGTAAAGATTGCGACTTAAAAATCTGGAACGTGTGAATTTTCAAAAAAAATGAAAGATCTATCGATCTAATTGGTAGTCGAAATGCTAAAAATACACATGCTAATGTGTGTTATTAAGTTTTCTCCTCTTTTCATGATACTGATATACTAGATATAAAAGCGAACACAAACAAAAAGAGAAGAACATGCTTAACAAGATAAATATGTTCACCAAAATTCTACATAATCTGTAAATTATATACGTAGCTTCAAATGGGGTAGATTTTACAATAAAGCCGATGGCCTCAGATGGTAGTGCTTTTAAGAGTTCAGTCTTATTTCTCTGCATATAATAATAATAATAATAATAATAATAATAATGTGTAGACTAATACACGCACAAATCCCGGCAGACGTGTTAAACGATGTCAAGCAGGGCGTTAAACAAATTGCCAAATATATTTTCTTAATATAAAGAGTGGCAAACTGAGTTTGTTTAATGAGATTTTTTTTTTTTTTTTTTGTCTAAAATAAAAGCAAATTCACACAAGCTTCGCCTTACACGATGCATAGAGGCAAGCCTGTTTACGTTACGAATGCTAATTATAACAAGCAAATCCTTGTCGACATTGTCTACAATTAAGGCAATAAAATATGGGCGGTATGCATATGAATATGCACGCATTTATTAGTTTCTCTTTATTATGCACATATCATGAAACTTGAAATGTTAGCAAAGATTCTTAGATAATTTTTACGTTAGAGTTCATTAAAGTGTAACAAGACAAACGGTCAAGAAGAGGAAAAACAACAAGAACAAGAGAGATAATAAATTTTATTTAGTTTTCACTTTAGAGAGGAAATTTACGCAACAGAAATGGTATATATGTGTGGCAGTGTCTCTCTCTCTCCATGTGTGTGTGTGTGTCTGTGTGTATGTAAATACAATGTTTTTGGTATCAATAAATTAACCTTTGCACAATTATTTCAACATTTGCTATTAGAAAAGCAGAAGCAGAAGCAAAAGCGAAACTGGCAAAGGCCCATATCGTATCCATTTGACGATATTTTGATTAATTAAAACGTAGATAGTTAGGTGTCAGGTATTAAAACTCATATATGGGGAAATGCGGATGAGAAAGTTTCGTAATTGAGAAATTTGATATGATTCTGAAAACCTCAATACGTAGACATTTTTATTTAATAAAATTCCTGATACGAATAACTGAGTACGAAAATAGTTTGAAAATAAAAGGCCGTATGGGAAGATTAATCGTTTCATAATTTATCGGTTGTATTTTGCAAAAAAAATTACTTAACAAAAGAGAGAATTCATTTAAAGCTCATGCTTACTTAAGAAAAAAAGCTTAGTATTTACTACGCAACTTATTGTTGGAGAAGAAGTCTTCAATCCGAGGACAATTCGAGAGTAATTTCAAAGAAACTTGTCATTCGCTTTAATGTATTTCGATATTATCTGTTCTAAAGAAAGAGAGAGCGAACAAATATCTTATTAATAAAATCATTGAAAAAATTAATTATCGGGTTACTGGTCCCACTTGAAGTAACTATTAGTAAATTCTTTACGGCCAATTCGCGATTAAAGATGCAAGTGGCTGGCGAATGTTGTCCGCTTCGAGCAGTGGCAGCACCATCCTTTATCGAAGTTTGCGTCAAATTAGCGGACGAACTGTGTGATATATTTTAGGGCTTAGATGGGATTACATGTTTATTGCCTTGTTGTTCGTAAAGGCTTACATTTTCATCGTTGGCATCCAATACGCATGCAGACAGTCTTCGTGCCGGCAATGGATAATGGCACAGATGGGAAGTAGATGATCTCGAAACGATGCATTTTTGAAACGACTCTAAGTGTTACCGTCCGTGTCAGTGTCATTGCTATCATCGGCGGTATATTCAGTAATAATTATTTTCGGTAGTTGAGCCTTCTAACCGAACAACGTTTTTGCAATCCTTCGCTTGATCGTCCGATTTGACGTCGAAAAGTAGTTCCTATCATACGATTCTTATTTAATGGTGACTTCAATTTAGTTGGAGTTTTAATAGCTTTAACGACAAATCTTGTCGCTGCTACTGAGCTTTATAAAAAATGCCTGGACTAGTAAATGCTTCTACCAAATTTGAAGTCGATATCTTCATTTTTGCGGCCAGGAGAGTGCCAACAACAAAGACCACACAGACGGACAGATATGGTTTAATCAATTCAGAATTTCACGCTGATCAAGAATATATATATTCTATTACGAAAAAAAAAAAAAAAACAAAATGGGTACACCCCCTTGCTTCAGTCGTAGATATAAAAAACCTTTTTTACAAAGCAGGAAAAATACTATGGACTTACACTAGCAATCTTACGAGCTAAGGATGATTTGTTTCCTTTTTAGGACATTTTTCCTCTTCGGTGTCTCACTGCATAGCAATTTACTGTAGATGATATCGTATGTATATCGTATGTTGTAATCAGTATTTTGTCGAAAATCGTGTGCTCCGAGATGTTCTTAAACGTTCCCATAAAGTATCGAGTCGTCTGCGTATGTCATCTATATTATCCTTCAATCCTTGTACTTGGCCATCACACAAATCGTGCATATGCTGCCGACTTTCAAACGCTACTTTATTTAATTTGATATGGCGTGAATGCAATACATTTTTTTCCACTTCTGTATGCAATTTCAAGTTGAAGGCATCTAAGTGCCTCCGAAAATCTTGCAATTGAGGGTTCGTAGGCAGTGCATCAGAAAGAAGAAACCGCTGCTACAAGCAATTCAGTAATTTATTTGAACATCTGCGACACTTGCTGACGTAACACGACGAGGCTGCAACGCAATTCACTTCGGACCTCATTGGCTTTTAGTAAATGCTTTATATCTTTAGGCTTTTTTCTCAACTCGTTAATTTTTTCCCCATTCATAAGCGTGTTTTCAAAGATTGTTCAACGGACTCTTGATACAAAAATTCTGGAATGCTAAAGTAATTTTTTTGTATTCCCTTTAGAGGATTCCTTATCATACAATGTCTTCCAGGTTTCTGCTAAGACTTCTAACATAGCCCTTTTTTTGGATAAATCGAATATTTTTATATTCAGCTTTAAAATTGGACTGACAAGTGAAGTAAAACTGAAGGATATAAAATCCTTTCTTTTTTTTTTTTGTATGGACTTAAAAAGGAAAGAAAAGTTGATTTCTATTTTATTTTCATATTTTTTCAAGATTTTCGATGACATAATATTTGCATTTTTTGCGCTGGAGATGAGCATCAAAATGGTTGCGATGGGCATGTATGGGAAGAATACCTATTTAGCTGACTCGTGGAATCGATTGGATTTTTTCATTGTTTTGGCCGGTTTATTGGAGTATGTAATGCATGTGGAGAATTTAAATTTAACCGCCATACGTACGATACGTGTCCTAAGACCGCTAAGAGCAATTAATCGCATACCCAGTAATTAAAATATAAAAGAATAGAAAGCAAATAAACCTCAAACGGATATTAATAAGTTCCCTCTTAATTTCAAGGTATGCGTATACTGGTTATGCTACTGTTGGACACTTTACCTATGCTAGGCAATGTGCTGCTGTTATGTTTCTTTGTGTTTTTCATTTTCGGCATTATCGGCGTCCAGCTGTGGGAAGGAATTTTAAGGCAACGCTGCATCCTACAACTGCCCGACTATGTACGCAAACCGCCAGAGTAAGTAAACAGAGTGACAATTTAATAAATTTGTTTTTGATTTGTTTTTAACCTAAATTTGGTTCATAGAATTCATTATTAAAAAGAGAAAATCTTAATAAAAATCCCGGAAATGTATGAATGCCCTAAACATGATTGTAACTAAAGAGGAAATTAAAATAAAAAGAAAAATATTTTTAACCCCTGAAAACCGGTTTTAGAACAACGACAAATGGCTTAGTATGGAAAAAATTTTAAAAATATTTTTTCTTAAATCCCCGATTCACTTCTTTTTCTGTTTTTTTGTTTTGTTTTTTTTTTTCTCATTTCAATTTACTTTTATTAAATATTTTATTATTTAGCTTAAATTTTCTAGACTTTTAGTTAATAAATTTACCTTTTAGTAGATTTTTTACTTCAATGTAGAGAATCAATCATAGAAGTTATGAAATATGCAAATTTTTCATTTTCAAATCCTTTATTTTTGTTTGTATAAGCGAAACATAATCTGGAATTTCATCCAGCGATTTGAAGATAAAAAGTTATCCGTGCAATAATATTACGTTAAGTTAGGGGAATAAATTTCTTATTTACATTTTTTAGAAGTTTTTATGGTTAATGCGCAAAAGTTATTTTCCTCACATAGGTATCGCTGTCATGTAATTGCGTTACGCAACGCGAAGCCTTTATAATGGAAGTAAATTCTGAGTTACTTCCACGAAACTTTTATTAAAAAGATTTAATTTACACTTTTATTATTATGTTGAAGAAAATCTCGTTTAGGACAAGGATAAGAATCATTTCACCTTTAGTTTACAAAATGAATTTTCATGCGTCCACATACATTCGAACATAGTATTGATGAGCTTTAAAATTTGATGACTTATACGTACGTCAAAGTGTAAATATAATCAAAATATCAAAATCATAAACTATAGGTTATGCAACTGGTTTGTCCAATCAAGGCAGTGTGTATATAAAAGCTACTGTTGATAATAATTAATTGCCTTGCATTTTAATTACGTTTCTTTCTATTTTCCATGTTTTTTTTGATCAAGTATCTGTCAATTATATCAATTAAAATTTCTCAAAAGCGAGTAAAAAATAAGATTAAATCACAAAAAAAATATTGCAATAAAAGTATAATCACATCGTATGGTACCATTGTATAGAGTAAAACTTTGAAGAAGTTAAACTTTTGCGTTTCCAATGTAAATAAGTTTGTGTAAGATCGTTTCTCTCTTTTTCCCTCTTTTTCTCTATCCCGTTTCATAAAGTATTCTATAAATATATACATATATATATATATATACGTATACATATATATATATATATATACATATGTTATGGCTTACTCATATTCACATACGCACCCAAGTAGAAAAGCGCAGCAACACATTGTATTTTAATTGAGAAAAATCCTTGTGAAGATTTTACAAGATTTTGATGTGCGAATAGAAAAACATCAAAGAAATGTATCATGCGCTCAACAAACTTGCTATCATCATGTACATATGTGTTATACACACATATCTGTATTTGTGTAAAATAATTCTGTTCGAACCTTGTTTATAAAATTCACAATTTATGTTGTTGTTGTATGGAAATAAATACTCTTTCTTGCCTCTCACCACAACAAGCTTTTAAACACTTGATTTCAATTAAAACTTTTACAACAACTACTATCACACCAACACAAACGACACCCCAACCACCACCACCACCATCACCATCGCCATTACCATTACCACTACCAATGCCACTGCAACCACCGTTTATTCCCTGCGTTGCTTAAAATACTACGCACTCAGCACAACATGTACACTTAGAAAACCCCCACCCCACAAAGTGAAATTTTGATATATATCTATATATATATATATATATATATATAGCTGCTATACTGTATATTATTTTTGTATTTCTTTTTTAAATTTTCGTAATTATTTCTCTTATATTTAATAAACACTACGCAACAACAACAATATTTAAGAAACAAAAAAAAAACAAAAAAAAAAGATAAATTAATAAATAACAAACAAACAAAGAAGAAAACCACTCTAAAAAATCATACGCGATTTTTTGTTTACAGGGGACTACCTGATGAGTACAGAGTTCGAGTCCGTGTTAACTCGTAAGATGCATACAAATTTTATCATTTTGCTCTCCCTCTCTTTCTCTCTCTCTCTCTCTCTCTCTCTCTCTCTCTCTCTCTTTCTCTCTCTCTCTCTCTCTCTGTCTTTCTCCCCCTCCCTATTTCTCTCTCTCACTCTTTCTCTCTCCCGCTCTTTCTCTGGCTCCGTCCTTTCCTTGATCACTTTATCAATCTACTTCTGCCTCTCTCACTCTCTCTTTCTCTCTCTCCCAATCGCTTTCTCTCTCTTTCTTTTTTCCCTCTTCCTCTGTCAGTTTCCCCCGAATAAATACATAAGAATATAAATTTCTTCTCTTACTCACTCTCTGTATTATATATATTTAGATAAATGTTATCATAATAACGTAACGACTGCCAAAAATGTTCAGCAATTCGGTTTCTCTTTACATTTTCTCAATTGGTTATCTTTTAAGTTTTCCGCTAAAATTTTCAATTTAATACTTTATGAGATTTTTCAAAAATGTAGTCACACTTTAGCATATACTTAGTACTAAATTAATTTACTTAATGTGTAAATTTTGACTTTCATTTTATTGTACTTTACTTACATTTATTACATACACTTCACAAAAGAATTATAGGAAAAAAATTATTCTTTTAGTCGTTCACTTGACACATTTGTCTGAGAGAAAAGGGAACAATGGAACTTAAAACTAAATATATTTGCAATGAGTCGGAAAAATTAGCTTCTCTCGATTTGTTCCTTGCTTGCCATTTCAATGAGAAGACTCGAAACTAAGTCATTGATTTTGTAATCAACTTTAAATTTATCCCCTTTAGTCGGAGTACATTGATCATTGATAGATCCACTCATTCATTTACGTTTCTGCCAAGCAACGGTAAAATCGGTCTTCTTATCTTTTTACGCTTTTTTCATATTCTGCCGCTTAAGTATAATTGCGGACATTACACCACACATGACATACTTGTGATCTACTCCTCAGCAGATTACTAAGCCTTTTTAATATGTTAGCAGAGAGTATAGTGCGACGTTATAAAGTGAAATTTTTTTTTTTAATTTTTTATGCATATTTTTATTATTAATTTATCTATTAATCAACGTCATTAAGAGTGCTGCGTAAAAGATTGCGAAACCGCTATATTAAAATACCATATGATTCTTTTACCTTTAATTTGCTCCATTTTGCGGTTCTTGTAAAGGCACATCTCTGTTTCAGCGTAAAGTTGATATTGAAGGGTTTTATTGTTGCTTTTGCTTCGGAATACCAAATTTGAAATAATATCGAGTTAATTTATATCATTTTATGTTATACAAGTTGAATTCTTAGTTTAATTATGTCTCTACATCGGCAAAACGACGGCATTGGCACACGTTAGATCAGAAGAATACCAAACAAGAGAGAAATAAAGCAAGAATTCATTATTTTAGCGTTGCCATCACCTTCCGATATAGCGGGTTACCATCTCACAATACTTTACATATACCCCGGATAATTTATTCCGAATAAATTCTTGCTTAACCGCTTTACATCAATTTCTTGTTGAATTTTTTTGTTTCCTATATTTTGCTTAATCAATTCGTTTCTTTGTAATCTTTCAATCTTTCTTTTGATTTCTAACATTTGTTGGTAAGATTTCGGTCTATAACATTTTCGTTATCCATAATTGGATGTATAATGTTTTCATCTCTGATGCTGAGTGCTTGCAATGGTTTAAAAAAATTTTCCTTTGAAACTTGTTCACTCTCTTTTAAATTGGAATAAGCAATCATTTGATTTACCCGACATTTCCAAAACTAACCATTTAAAGTTTCTACTAAAAATGTTCGTTTGCCCAATGGCGCTTGGTTGGCAATAGTGACTTTTTTTTTGATTCCTTGTGATACTTCTTTTGTACAGTTGGTTGATTGTTAACATGAGATATATTTCTGATGTTCCACAGTTCTTTTCGGTTTAAACAAATCAAGACGAGCCCAAAAAGTTCTTTTATTCAACATTATATAGGCTAGAGATACTTCCGCACTCATATGGTGCATGTTTCCGTAATTGTCTAAATTTTCTTTCAAGTGCATTTTTATACCCTTTACACTATTTTCAACTTGGCCGTTTAAGAAACGATTACCTACGGATGTGTGGACATGCAATATTCCACCAAAAGTTTGGGTACAACAACTATTTACAGTAACAGTGCGTAATAGTGTCCTTGCTTGTAATATTGGGGCCCATATCAAGAACTTTAATCCATTTACAACAGCAATCCACCGCTGCTAAACGCCACCCATTTATTAACGGGCCGATCATGTCTACGCATACCATTGACCAAACTTGGTCCTCAGGTTGCCATGTGTGTGGGGGCTATTTCTTAAACATGATTCACATGATTCTACAATGTTTTCTAAACCTCCGGATTGTTGTGGCCAATAGCAGCGTTCACGCGTACTTTCCTCGATATAATTATTCTATATTCCCTAAACAAACCGTCGGAAACTTCAGACAGTACTGATTTCTTCTTGAAATAAAGTAATAAAATAAGATCGACACACTTCTTAGGCCATCCAAACTTCAGCATGTATTTAACACACAATGTGGCACAATGTAAACAATTCATGCAAACGTCTTCGTCTATATCGTGCGATAACGATTCTATGTCGGTAATGTATGTAGAGTGTCGCGAAAAAAATCAGCTACATTATCTTTTGATTTAATCGCATGGAAATAATGCTATATGTTGATGTCTATTGTATGCCATTAAAGGTATCCCTTTTTTTGGGCTAAAAATACGCGCTTTACGTCACTAGCAAAAATGGACGTCCGTATGCATATTGATGAAACTTTTTTTTGCTCCAAATAATATTACTACAACTTCTCTGGCTAATTAGGAATAACGCTTCTCACATCAATTTTGCAAACATTTCTTCTATGCGCAGATATGGATGATTGGAGATTAATAACGAATGTACCGCAATCGAAATACTGCACTGATTCCAAAACTCCTAATTCCACTAATATGTCAACCTCCGATTCTGCCAAGGGTATTTATCACGGCCTAAAAAACTTAGCAGTCGCTCTTTCTTTTAAATTAAGCGATACTTTACCTTTTCCAAACACCTTCCCACAAACGTAAACTGTCGCTTAACACTTCTGGATATTTGTACATGAATTTTTCCTCAATTAACGTATTCGTACTGTAGTTATAGTAACTCTACCTAACAAAGGTGGGTCTCCCTTTTTAATAACAATAAATTTAAGAGCAGTTCTTTTGCTTTTATAGGACATTGGCAAGTTGCATACATCTAGAGATATGATGTACTCCTTTAGTAGGATTACACAACGTTCTTAGCTTTACCATCCCTTCCTTCCGGAGTTACCTGCATACCGCAGAACACACTACCGCCACTCGTCGTTCTACGACCATATTGCTCGCCCTTGAAACAAGCTAGCAGCAGTGGTTTTTCCCACCGTACCTGATGTATCCATTTTTAGCACGAACACTGCTCCCTTGCGGCACCTCTCCGTCCTATAACCCTTTCTTATCACCACCGTGCCCACACATATCGGAGATATCTCTGGAGTGGATGGTCATAAAAAAAAGACAAAGCAAACTTCATATATAAAAAAGGAAGTAAAAAAAGGCGTATACACTTCTAGCAGAGGAGCACGCACGCAGCTAGTATAGATCCGAATTGGGAGTGAATCAATAAACCATTGCAAATATGAAAAAGTTTGGCAACCGATGAGAGCGAACATATTCAGATCAATTTCTGAGTGACACGAAGATTCCAAGACTAAAAGTTCATTTAGATACGTCATAGGCAAAGCGTCCGTGTTAAGGAGATTGACTTTGATAGAATTGAAAGAATCCGATATTAAAATTATATTAGAAATATCATTTGAAATTTTGCATAGATCCGTCAACGGGCTTGGAAAGCTCGTAATTATTTCTTTAATGCAAAATTTCGGTTCGGGAAAATTGATTAGGAACATAGAAATTTATCTGAAGTAATGACGTCAGCGCGTCATTAATACTCTTTATTAACTTTTTTTTAAGAAAAAAACGTCGAGTATAAATCTACGCATCTCTAGTGATGGTAGGGCTGACGTAAAGAGGTAGAAAGATCAGCGGATCCCAACCCGAATGCTTAGAGACAAATAACACGAATTCCTTTTGAATGGATTCAATATTTGTAACACCTATATGAGGGAGACCATGTAACAGAGGCATACTGAATTATTAGTCCAAGCTCATGTATAGCGTTTTTGTAACGTCTGGGTCATCGAGTTCTTTGGAACACTGTTTAATAAAACCTAGAGGTTTTTAGATACAGGCAAAGACAAATCCAGTTTATCCTCATATTTTGGTGATGAATATAGCAAATATATAATTTAAAAAGTTCCATTTTCCTTCATATGATATTTATTTTTATATTTTCCTATTTTCTTACTTTCTACACTATTATAGTAATTAGTTGTAGTTGTTGTAATCAACACATAGTTGACTAAATATGTGATTTTATTTATGTTTCGCCACAACACGGTGTAGTCAATATATGTTAATGGACTCCCCCATGTTGTCTTTCAATGTCTAAAAAAAAAAAAAAAAAAAAAAAAAATTAATACTAGCTTCCCTTGTATACTCTACTTATATACATAAAAATTATCTAAAATCATGCTTGAAATTTTTATTAATTTTTAAAGAAATCACAAACAAGAAATTAATAATTTTTGCTAAAATTCTTATTCGGTTTACGTATAATCAGATACACACTCAATTTTCGCACAACTTTCTAAAAAAAAATAAGAAAAAAAAAAAAAAAAAAAGAAGAAAAACTTATTCAATGCTACAAATCTTAGCCTAATTATTGCAAATTAATTTTATAATTTTCATCATTTTAAGAAGAAAAATACACATACAATTACATACTCGTATCACGTAGAAGAGCTTGCAACGCAAATATGTGCAGTATAAGGAGAGAAAAAATAAATTGAATTTGAACTCTCAGTAGAGTCGCATCATATGTCATCATATATGACAATTTGAAAGAGAATAGAGATTTTAAAGTAAGCCTAGCGCAGCGATTAATAGCAAATCAAAACTAGTAGATGTGTTTAGTTGTTTCATATCAAATATAACTTTATTGGATTTATTGAATTATTACATAATACAAATACAAAGAAAGAAAAAAGTCTTCTTGTTTTTTGTTTTACAGAATTATTTATTTAATTTTTATTTAAAATATCAGTGACATTTAAAACAGTTATTATTATTAAAATCCCAGTTACCCAGAGATCCATCATAAGCGAGAGTACATGTACATGTAATCTGCACTTTTACACAAAACAAAAAGAAAACAAACAAAGAACTAGAAACCGTCATGCAGTTCCCTGATCTGAAGTTGTAGTGTTTTTAAGTTCTTTAATATTGATTTGTTCTTCTCTTTATATGTATTGGGTGTTGCCTTTCTTTTCCCAATCAATACCCCAATCAATTCTCTTTCCTCTAACGCATTTTCTGATTATTCTTCGATATTCGATTCTTTACAAACATATTCCAAAATATTTATTTATTTTATATACAAAAGGGAAAGAAAAGACTTGAACAGAGAGAATAATCAAAAATTTATTCCATTACTGGAAGTAAAACGTTTTGTTCGTTCAGGTTATAATATCACTTTTATTATTTATTTATTTATTGATTTATTTATTGATTTTTTTTTTTTTTTTGTGTTGATGTGAAAAGTTTTATAAATAATGAGTAAAATTTGAAGAGTTTTTATGTATTTATTGCAACATTCTGTAAATGTTCGAGAAGGTTTTTTATTGCATTGCTGTTGCTAATATGTCAATAATTGTTGCTTTTATGTTTTCATATCCTTTCATCCCCGTAATGTACTTAAATTTTTAGCGATAAACCGTAAAGTACAATGGATGAGTCACTTTATTGGTATTCAGTTCAGTTCATTATTAGTTTTCTGTTCTTCATCCTGTGTCTTCGTTTTGTTTCAAGATTCTTCGACCGACCCGGTGTAAGATGAAAGTAACTGATTCGTTTCCTTGCCTGTCGCAAACTTAAATCGATAACATTCAAGTTTCTGTTGCATTATCGCTATGGATTGATAAAAAATTGAAGAAAACTCTCAAATCGACGAAAGCAGAGAAACACTTAGCAACATTTATAGAGTTTTGAAGAGACCCTTTCGTGCAAACTAAGAGAGAAACCAGTAAAACATTGAAATCTAACATGAACGAGTGTTTCTCAAGCAGAGTTAAAAATTTCAGGCAGATTTTTTTATCAACATTTTTTATTAAAGTTTTTATACTAAATAATTTAAAGATGACTTTTTTCATGTTGTACTAAAAACACAATAATTGAGGTCGACTCACCATTAAATATCCTACACCATCGTACGACATTGAAAGAAGGCGTTATGTGAGAAGTGGTCGCAAAGTAGTCATCGGATCCGGAGAATTTTTAATAGAATTCATACTGCGGCCAAAACACGTCGGCGTACCAAATTTCATCAAAGCATCTCGAAAATTAAGGCTTTTAGATTGGACACAAGAAAAAAAGACAAATGGACAGATGGACAAACAAACTTAGATCGGCGTAATAAGAGACGCGTGCATTCTCAAGCCATTCGGAGTATTACATACATCAGCACAAAGTTAATTTATCCTTATACCGCAAGTGAGGTAGGGTATAAGAAAATTAAATTATTGCAATTGTAGGTTTTTTCAATAGCAGACGTCATTATAAGCTTTTGAATATAGAAGTTCAGGTCATGAAAAGTCAATCAATATTTCGAAAATATATAGATTACGAAATTCCAAATGGGCAGCAGGGTCTGCTTACATTCAAAACAAGTTAATTTAAACATTCATTCAATCAGCTAACGTATTTGAAATATCCTTCTAAGGCCAACACGAAAGTTTACGCAAAAATATTCTTTAGAAAATTCGTTTAGAGAGTGCTTTAGAAAGAAGTCCATTTTCAAAGGTTGAAAAACTCAGCCTAAACCCAGCATACACTCATTAATTTTTATGCAATAGGTTAGGTGTAGAGATGTTCATTAGATTTCTCATTAACCATCGGATAGAATTCCAAGGAGATTTGCCGGCTTAGGGCAAGGTGGCGAAGATCTTGAGAAACGAAGTATCACAGAAAGTTACGTAAGAAATACATTTTTCATTTTACATTCTGTTTATGTTTATAGTTTCTTTGGTTTTTGTGGAAAATGTAATGGAAAACGAACAGAAAGAAAAGAATTTTGTTAAGATATTTTTTTTTGAAGATAATTTTTAACAATTTTGTAATTATTTTACCCAAACTCTCTATAGATTGAAAAACTTGATCTCAGAACTGAAAATAATCTCATTTAATATTTTTATGCTTCACTTTAACTGCACACGTTTTAAAAAAAAAATTGAAATTTGAAAAATAAAAAACGAGCGGTAAAAGACTGTAAGCGTGTAATTTTCTTGCAGGAAAAACCACAAATTTTTCTTAAGGAGGTATTTAAAACTACCCTGACAAAAAAATAACATATAATCAAAACTAAACGAAAAACTAATAAAGAAAAGTTTTATTTTTCTAAACTCAATAAAAGCAAATAATAATAAAAACTTTTAATTAAATTTCAAAATTAAAAAAAATTAAAGAATGAATATTTTGAAAAGCTCTAAAATTTAATACGGATCGTTATGCAATCGTATAAGCCCGACGAGAAACCGTATAGACGATAAGAAATCTGCATGAAATCTTTCGATTACAAATACATTAAACTTAAGTCGATGGATTTCCGTTAATCCAAAAAAAAAAAAAAGATTAGAAGATACGTTTAAATGTTAACTACATATAGATGCAACGTTTTCCCGGCTTACCTGATTGCATGATAATGAATCGTGAAAACTAAAGAACACGAGACTATATATTAGTCCGATATAAAATAAAACGTATAATAATTTCTCCTCCTGGTATTGTTTTCTTCGTTCATGGGTCGAAGAACAAACAGTAGCAGGTGTAATAATAGTAACTGTAATAGGAAGAATAACAGTAACAGTAAAATCATTGACATGAACTTGTTTCTCTTTATCACTGCTTCCTTTGATTTGTCTGTCCCACACTCTCTGTTACTCTTTCTCGCTCTCTTGCTCTCTTTCTCTCTCTCTCTCTCTCTCTCTCTCTCTCTCTCTCTCTCTCTCTCTGTCTATCTCTTTCTCTCTCTGTTACTCAATCTCTCCGTCTCTTAAACGTTCCCCGTGTCGCTCTCTAAATACTTTCATGAGTGTGTATATCATATGTATGTGTGTGTGTGCATTTTGTAATTTTCTGCGCTCTTTCTCACATTATCTCTCTCCTCCTAACATTTTATTCATAGTTAACTCGTGACTTATTAAAATATTTATTAATTTTTCTATAAATTAAAACGAAAAAAAAAAAAAAATTAATTGAAATTTTACTGAAATAATGCATATATTGGTCAAATATTTTATAACTTATCAACGAATGAATTTTTAATTTCTCTTCTCCCAACCTTTCTCACTCAAACTTTACAATCCATTACACACTATCACACACACAACTTGTGCACTCTTCTATAATAAAAAAAAAAAAAAAAAAAACATAAAATCTATAAATACCTTATCTTACCGTACCTTACCTTACCTAACCGTATCACAACAACAACAACAACAACAACAACACTAATCATATATATATAGCGTATCCTACTACTATGAGTTTTCCAAGGAACAAGATTACATTTGCTCGAAACCCGAAGATTCTGGCATGCATTTGTGTTCAGATTTGCCACCATATCGTATAGGTCCGATGCTCTGCACAGGTGGGTGTTAATTGAAATTGAAAAGAAAAAGATATATAAAAATATATAAATAAACAAATAAATAAAAAGAATTAAAATATATGTATATATATATATATATATATATATATATTTATATGTATATATATATATATATATATATTTATATGTATATATATATACATAAATCAATACTTAAATATCCTTAGAGAAAGCCATACCCATGGAGGAAAATCTACCAACAAATGCATCCTGTGTCAACTGGAATCAATATTACTCACGTTGCGCTCAAATGGGTTTGAATCCTTTCCAAGGCACAATTTCATTCGATAACATCGGAATGGCTTGGGTGGCTATATTTTTGGTAAGTTTTCTCATTTTTCATAATTTTCTTCCTTATCCTTCTGTTTTTTGTTTTTTTTGTTGTTTTTGTTTTTTGCCTATTCTCGTGCGATCTGTACGCAAAAACCGCAACTGCTTGCACTGCACAAGCAAACTTTGAAAGGATAAGTTTGTACATTAACCAACCAACCAGCCAACCAACAGCGGCAGAATTTCGAACTAAATATTGAAAACAAGTTCGATAATATGCCAACTAAACTGCCAATAAAAAAGTTTTTAAGCCAAAATATTTCCGTTTCCGTGTGGGAGCGTACCACAGCAGCAGCAACATCGTTTATTATTACATTAACTATTATTATGATTGCTTTTATTACGTATAGCGTATGGTTTTTTAGCGCTTCCACTCGAAACATGAAAATTGCATTTGTAAAAAGCATATCGCTCGATGGCTGCGTTGTGGTTGGAAGCTTTTTGAAAATAACGCACACGATATACTTATTAAATAAACAGATCAATTTCAAATTCATGCAAAAGCTTAAAGTCTTTTCGGTCGTTATTGTCGATTGATTGATTGATTGATTGATTATTAATTTGATTAGTTTTCAAAATTCTAAGATCAAAAAGTGAAGGGAAAGAAAATTTTCAATAAAATTCGTTTTTTCATTTTTGTTTTTTTTGCTGATTTTTCAAAACTCTTTAACAGGTGATATCCTTAGAGGGCTGGACAGATATTATGTACTATGTACAAGATGCTCATAGTTTTTGGGATTGGATTTACTTTGTTCTATTGATTGTGGTAAGTGTTTTGCAGTAAACAAAAAAAAAAAACAAAAAAAAAAAAAGTAAGAAGAGAAAAACAAATATAATTGAAACTTAAATGGCAATGATTTCCGCTAAGGCAAATAGCAAGAGTGTCGAGTGCTTCTTAACCTAATAAACGGAGGCAAAAGTATTTGTTCTTCTAAAGCAAAATATTTACTTTTCCTTTCACACTGAGCGCGTGCAACAAGCAAATTTTTATGAGTTTTACAATTCCGTGTTAACACGAATCGAATTACGACACACATAATGAATACAAAATATTAATAAAAATCATTTATATTTCAGTCATGCAGTATATTCGCACAGAAGTTTTCATTCATTTTTTATATGTTCAATAAATATGTGAACGTACGTAGATACGAGCGCAATATTTATTTATATATGATATATAAATGTAAACAAGTACACATATATGTATATATATATATATATATATATATATATATATGCTATATAAATATAGACATATATGATATACATAAGTACATATATATACATATTTACATACACAATATTACATGCATACGCGTACGTGCAGCGGTGCGGGCCTTGATCGCCTGCATCCTCTTATTGATTTTCATTACCTCTTCTCTTCGACCGCTATTTCTCCAGCCCTTGTAATTTTTAAAGCACTTAGTCGAACACTAAATCTTCTACCGTGCCATCCCCCTCAGTATCTTCGGGCCGACCTAGATGTGCGTGTGTGCTTTTATTTGCGTTCATACTGCGTCAAGGAAACAATTCCTGGCGTTTGTCGTCATAGATATTTTGAGGGTCGCGTTACTTTGATAAAACAAACCTTATCAAGCTCTGCAATAAAGCGCGTGAAAAGTGAAGGTCCGTAGATAATTGATATAAAAATATCGCAAAACATGTTAAATTAATGGAATTTTACGTATACACATATATGGTATACGATGTTTAGAAAGGAATAATGTTTCGCTGGCTTAGGAGAAAGTTGATAGCATTCATAGTGACTACGCATTATCATAATAAGCAGCATGGAATGGTTTTGCTTTGACGACGCGCTCTAATCCATCAATCGTTGTGGAGCTTGGTGAAATTCGTTAAAAATTGAAAAAGATTGCCATCTCATCTTACGACATCGCTGCGGAACTAAACATTGATAAAAAAAACAAATTTCAATCTCTTGAATAACACTGGATATGAAAAATAGTTTGACATTTGAGCATCACATGACCTAAAATTTCATTTGCGAATCGCTACTGAAACGAAACGAAACAAAGTGAATCATATACGGCAACACTGTGCAAAAGAGATCAGATTCGTCCACGATCGATGAAATTGTATAAGGTATCGTACATCGCAAGCCGCTTCCGCATGACCACACAAGATTGATTATGCTCTTTATTATCAACGACTAATGCGATTAGAGCGCGGCCTTCAGATAACGCCACCACACATTTTTAATGACTCTGATGATTAAACATCAAAGCTATTTGTCTGAGAAGTTTTGACTTATCCAGCATAAAGGATCGATCTTGCCGCGATTTCTGCAGAGCACTGTCAATGACGTAAAGCTGAGTTCAAAATAGTCTTGGTTCAAGTTTTCGTCCAAAATTTCAATTCTGCAGGAATGACTGACTATAACGGCCTCAGATGTGTGTCTACATTTTATAACAGTAAAAAACGCCGTGAACTTTTTCCTTGCAATTTTAGAAGCAGGCACACACACATGTATCATATGTATGGTTTTACTGGATTACATTAAATCAGCTCCCACTGGGCTTAAACGTTGAAATTTTAACATTGTTGTAGGTGTAGTGACTGATAAATGGACACTCCCATCGCACCCCATCGAGTAAGTATTACTTACCCAACATTAGGCAAAGTTTCTCTGTACGTTTCTATAAAGAGATAAAAATAAACGTACATACATATGTATATATATATATGTATATGCACGAACTTAAGAATGTTAATTTACTTCATCTTATGTCACATTTTAAACATATCCGAAGACAGGTAACTTGTTGATTCCGTTTGAATGCTCCTCTCCTCAATACAGCGCGGTTGCAATTCTAAGCAAATCAACTAAGCGAGCTGTAAAGAAAAGTTTCATCGAATCCTTAACTAGACGTTCAATAGGTGACGGCATTTAAATCAAGCGTCAATCCGTTTCTATTACTAATGCTAGCTACTACCTGTGTTAGCGGTTGCAATGTGATGGCTTAACTTTCCTTTCTTTTCCTATAAAATTTCGAAAAGTTTTCTCATTTCCGTTCAAAGTTTACGCCGAAATGTTTACGCTTTGGCTAATGTTGAGTAAGCAATACGTGGTCGACGGCATCCAATTTGAATGTTGATTTCTCAATCGCAACAACAACGTTAGAAGTTTCGTCTGTAAGCGCGAATGGAAGATGACATAATCTAATAAAAATTTTTGCAACAACCGATTGAATATTTGCAAAAGTTAGGAACACACGTTATCACATAGCACGACAGAGAGTAAAAAGTGGAAATAAGACAAAAAAAAGGAAAGGAAAATATGTTGAAAAGTTCAAGTCAAAGTAAAAGGCAACGCATTAAATATCTTACATATAATATTCGCTTATTGCAAAACTCTTTTCTTACCTTCGTAATAAGCTCTTACAAACTGCATGCATTATATTGCTATGTAAGTTAACTTTCTGCACGGAGACTTAGCGTTTCGTCAGTCTTGCTCTAGTTACAAAATAGCAAAAGCTTAACCCTTTTTGTCATGTCAAGGTGTATTTTTCGTGCGAATTTTTGCATGGGCCAAGTCACGAAAATTTTATCTATGTATTTCATATTTAATGAAATGCATTCAGATATTAAATCCTTATTTTATGCCTATATATGACTTAGTTCTCATGACAATCTCAGTATGGGAGGGGAGCAATAGCAATAGAAACTCGTGTGATCTAAATTTAATAAAATCAAATTTCTTTTCCAACGAATTCATTATTTTTCTTCATCTTTTTTCGGCATAAAATACGAAAAATTTACTCTCATTGTCGCGCTAAGGCTTCTTTTTATTTTGCTTTTGTAAGGCAGGATAGGATTCAAAGGATGATTCCATCCAATCCAAATTTTTAACAATCGTTTAGTATGTAAAACTACTATGCCCCTCTCATCGAGTTTTGCCAAGGAATACTATGAACTGAAAAATGTTGCCATACTGTGGCTGCTTTTAGCAAAAAGATTCTATGGCAAGTGGCCATAAAAATGTTCCAATCCTATCCACATTCAATAGTGGTCGTTCGTCCGCTAATATCTCACAAAGCTGAACTTGTAGATTTAACACCCAATTACATGGACCGAAAGACAGACATGCCTAACTGGACTCAAATAAGGATTTTTAACCGTTCGCCATGAAATGTAAATCTATTCCAACGTGCTTCGAGACTTCACATACATTCACGCAAATTCAATACACCACTCTGCAATAACTGGTGCAAGGTAGCAGTGTAATAATAAGTAAAAAGCCCGCATTCAACTTGAGGTGAATCCTTGCCACTTATGCATTTCGAAAAAACTTTTACAGAAATTGTTAAAAATATTGTGTTCTGAGTGTGTGCTATGGGAAATATTTACCACAGCTTTTAGTTATATATTCCTTATGTACCGTAAGTTAAAATTGTGGGGAAAAAGGTTTTCAATCTAATAGACAGGTAGGTGACTATTTTGATGGGCGCAGTGAATATACGAAATATCGTTGAACAAACCCGCCGCAAAGCGAAAGGCGAAAGAAAGGCTTACACAAAAAAATTTTTTACTGACAAAGCTTTTCCTTCAGGGAAATTACGCACATTCTTCTGTCAATCTTATTTTAAAGGCCCTTAGTACATAGCAGCTTCTAATTTTAGATGATTATCTGTCAGGAAGTGTTTGTTATAAATAAAAACAAGGCATGACTTCACTATCAGTCCATTGATGCATCTTTCTATGGGAAAATTGAGAGAAGAAATCCCCCAAAATTCCCTCTTTTCTTGGATGGATACAAAATTCTGCTGAGCTATAGCCTTGTTCAAGTGCATGGAATTCAAACTTTGGATTACTTTCTGTTAATGAAAAGTTAGCGGAAATAAAGCTCAAAGCTATCTCAAAATTTTCTCCTATGGCATTCACTCGAAAAGCCTTTTTTACATTTCACCACAAAAATTTCTTACATCGGATTTGTCGCCTAATGAAAGATGTTTAGAATGTGTGAAGACTCCTCATTAAAATTTCAATCTCGGTCTCTGCTATTCATTCATATAACCGCACACATGTTAACCGCAAATTCTTATTTTTCTATAATGCACAAGGATTTGTCGTTACTTAAGTGAGCACAAGTGAGTGAAAGTGTAGAAACATTCGGACACATTTCCAGACAATGTCATTTCGGCAGGACATGGACAACGGATTAAATATTCAAATGTATGCGTTTGCTTGTATGCGTGTTCGTATGCATTTATGCATTTATTTGCACGTGCATATGGTTGTGTATGTTTATGAGTTCGTGTCTTTCCAACACGATAGCCAATCACAAGTAATTTTGATTTATAAACAGAATTGATCGCATAGAGCACACATACAAATGTACAAATTTGCTCAGACGCCATTAAACCGAATAAGGAAATATCTTAATTCAATCCCGCCGCCATCACCAATGGCATTGATTATCTTCGAAAGACAGGACTTTTGCCCAATATTATCTTTTAGATAATCATTATCATCACAGCACATAGACAAGTGTGTAAATGTGTGATGAAAAGTCTTATAAGTTTTATGACGGTACAAACACGCACACAGACAAAGTCACAAACCCGTCCGCTGCAGAATGCACACCGAGTGCCTGGTAGGAGATAAGCTTTAATAGTTCTGTCATTCGGCCATCTGTCTCGCAAAAGCGAAATTGAAAGAACGCAAAAAAGAAAAAAGAAGAAAATAACAAAAGAAAAAAACTCCTGAGAACCTAACAACTGTTAACAGTGCGTGGTGTGGTTTAGAGCATTGTTTATGTTTCGAATGCGCGTATATGGAACGTTTAAGATCAACATTGAAATGGATTTTTTATGTTTTTTTTCCCTTAAAGTATTAAGGAAATTGATAAACAATTTTTTTTTTTTTTGTTAGAAACTTTAAGAAGACTTTTACAGAGTTTTTATTAAACTCTTTTGTTTTTCATTTCTCTTTTTTCATCAATATTTAAGGGGAGTTTTTAAGCACTTAGAATACACATACGCGCAGGATATTGTCTCTGTTACTTGACCCGTAGTTAAGCTATTAAAAAATCACTTAAAAGTCACTCGTGAATTTAAACGCTCCCAATGGCTTAGTTGACTTACACAGTTTGGATTCGAATAGAGCTTCAAATTAATATCGTTAAGCTGTTTAAAAGCAATTAGTAATTTTTCATTTATATCCCTCTCTTTCCAAACCCCCTATTAAGTAGATATTCATAGTAAAAGAAGAAAGTTACTGTTGCGACACTATTTTGCCTTTTGTCTAAGCTCACCTTTCATGCAAAAGTAAATTTAAGTGGAAAATAACAATCCGTCGCCAGTAGTATTTGAAACCAGAACCATTGAAAACGTTCTAGTCGGACAATACATATTTTCGCCAGTCAATATAAAAAATAATAAATTATTCCCCTGTCAAGGCTTACTTTTCTTAGCATGCTTTACATGGCAGTTGGCCCAAAACGCGAACAGATGTGCTCGAAATGTAGCCACACGAAAGGACTTAAGATGCTTCATCTAATTTCATTATAAAATATTAAATATTACACCTTAAGCTTATCACAATTACTTCAAAGGATCCTTACATGGAATGAGATACTCTGTAGGCCAAACTTAGCACCATAGATTTATACATCGAAACGGCTTTCGTAGACTCATTGCCAGCTTAAAAGCTTCATTTCCCCAGAAAAGGTGAATTTTTCTAGGATGAGGCCCATCCTATCCAAGTTGACGTCAAAATGCCGCTTTTTACCGATTTTTATCGAAAAATATTGAAATTTGCAAAATTTTTTATTCATATAATATAAAGCTTTCCTTTAAAATGGGCATCGTAGGGGTGGTGGCCCAAGCTAATGCATTCGCGGAAAGCCCTGTGCCTATTGCAAAGGAAGTCTGGGCAGTAAATTATTTTAAAATATCTTGAAAATTACGGCCTGCAACTTGAACACAAAAGGGCGTAGGAGAAGAAATTGTAAACAAAGCGTGGGTTTAAGGATAACGGCTATACGTGAAATCGCGATTTAAAGCGCGGACAGTCAGATAGACATGTGTAGATCAATTCCGCCATTCAGGCTAATGGAAAATGCGTATACAAGACCGGCAATTACCGGGATTAAATTTAGGGCAAATAACAGCAACGGACACACGATTTTGTCATATTAATAGATTGGCTTGAGATGCTGCAAAAGCCAAACAAAATGATCCAACTAATAGGAACAAAACGCAAATACGAGCTTTCCTTCCGATTGTCTTCAGTTTTTTTATCGTATATATATATGTTTTAACATACGTGTCACAAGTTCTGTGAAATATGTAACTGCCAGCTTTTAATCAACAGTGCGAAAACGTGAAACAACGTAATGCAAATATTTTTCATTTTCTTGTCAAAAAATGTATTACGAAATGTTAACAATCAGATAAATGCCTACGCACTATGAAAATGTTTCTTTAAGAAGGGAACCGAAAAATCGACCTAGATTATGTTGCCAAAAAGAAGTTGATGCCTTCGTGAGACAATTAATATGGATGAGGAATCAAAATGTGCGACCATATTCTCCACCATCTAAATTTTTTACATTAATTTGCTCAGCCACCTTTCCATCTGCCACCATTTTTATCTGAAAATATTAAATATTGCAAACTTTTATTATATAACGTTTCTCCTTTAAATAAGACGCCATGCGAGGAGGGCTCGTCGGGCGCAATCCGTTTGAACTATGGCCTCTTCTTGGAAGAGAACATTTCTCAGACTATTAAATTCCATTCAGTATAAAAATACGGACAGATGGACAGACACGGTTAGATCACTTCAGAAAATTACACCTAATCGTTTTGTATAATAAAAGATAGGTTTACCGCGAGTATTTTTATGTCTTATATATATCCGAAAAAGCTTAACCTGCTCTTATCACCAGTGGTGCGGAATACAGTTAAATATCCTGTAGATTCTATTGCCCTGCTCGCCCACTCTTAATGTCTATCGTAGCGTTCGAACAAAAATGAATTCGCCAAAAGAACTAAGAACACAAATATAGGAACGACACCAAAGAGAGAAAGAGAGAGAGAGAGAGCGAGAGAGAGAGAGAGAGAGCGGAACGGATGGATAGAAAACCGCGAAATCAGGTATAACGAATTAAATCGTCTTCTAAATATGTTGACGCTATTGCAATAAAATCGGGAGTTAGTTGCGAGCGTTATAAGCAAAACCAAACCCATTGTAGTCATATTTAAATAAAAGACTGAAACAATTTTAAATCATTGTAGCGTTGTTTTTCTAAGTAATAAATTTAAACTTTGTTTAAATTTGTGTAATAAATTTAAACTTTTTCTTTATTCATTTAACAGATCGGTTCGTTTTTTATGATCAACCTTTGCCTTGTTGTCATTGCGACACAGTTCAGTGAGACGAAGAAACGTGAAATGGAACGTATGCGTCAAGAAAGGGCGCGGTATACATCTTCTTCGACTTTGGCCTCTAGCACAAATAATTCGGAGCCAGCAACCTGTTATGCGGAGATCGTTAAATACATTGGTCATCTCTGGCGGCGCTTTAAACGGCGAATGTTGAAGAAGTACAGATTATATAAGTATGCTGAATGTAGTTTCGATTTCCTTTTCATTTTGTATTTAAATTTGAGTTTTTGAAACTGAGTTCTGTACTTATTAACCTAAAGTACATTTAATATCGTTGACCGAAAAAACCTATCAAACCTATTAACTACTAACCAAGCGTAACGATCCTGCAACCACCACATTCCCATTTTGATGATTTGTATGTTTAAATTTAAGGAACAAAGTAATTGGAATTAAATCCAAACCAAGCGATAAAAAAAAGAAACAAAACAAAACAAAAGAACTTTAAGCACGGTTTAGAAAACAAGAGAACTTGTAAAGCATGTTACAGACGCCGAGGTAAGCTGTCTGCTCTTTGTTTACCCAATTTAACAGAAAAGAAAACACAACAAAAAAATCATTTAAGTCAGAAACCAAAAAAAAGCAAAAAACAAAGAGGAAACAGTTTTCTCTAGCACAAGAATAGCAGCATTCGCCTTGTACTCCACCATAAACTACCCTCTTGTTACTAAAGTACGTGATTTCGTATATCCATGAAAAAAATATTCTCATACCCATCACCGAAGGGTGGTGATGATGACTTGGTCCAGAACACAATGTAATGCTCAGAAGGAAACTTCACAAACCCCTCAAAATTGCATATATTTTAATCAGTATGACATTTTGGATCGACCTAGCTATGTTCGTCCATCTGTATGATTTCCTGCTTCAAAGGCAAGCAGGAAAAGCATTGGAAGTCCTTGCGCTTGATCACTGATGAAAATATTGGGGGGGAATCGGTGAACAGACACGTATGTCAACAATATAACGTAAACTGAGAAAACTTCTGCTTTCAAAAACGAAAAAAATGAGTGTTTTTTTAGTCATTAACAGGTGTAATGATACCTTCCATGATTGTTCCATGGATGATGCAGTAGCACCTGCCCAATATTGTACAGTAATGAAATTTAATTTTTTCTTTTTAGTTCTGTTTAGGATAAAGGTGATGGGTATAGAAGATTCGGCCATAGCCGAATATAATTTTTCACTCGTTTGAAATTTGAATCGTTTTACACAACAAATCCAACGAAAATAGCATTAGCGATATATGTATATACTAATATATATATATGCGTATGTATATATATGCGTGTATGTATGTGTGTGTTTGTGTGTGAGTGACATACCTCTCCATATTGGCCTAATCTACATGTAACCCAAGCAAAAACCCGTACGATTTGAGCGCTTCGCCTTCCCCCACCAACAGACAACAACAAATATATACAAAAAGAAAAGTTTGCTGCTTTTTAACGGGACTCAAAATGGTATCCAACAATAATATATTAATATTGTTAACTTCAGTCAGCGAATCTACATCCTCACCTACACAATCAAATCATACATTACCACAAAATAAATTAGAGCTAAAATCGAACTCAATTTGCTTTAGAATCAGTCACGTACTTAAAGGAATATAAGACAAGAAAAAAACAAACAAAATGAGAAAAAAACGAAAAAAAGAAGAAAACACAGAAAAAAAACGCTATAAGGAAAAGAAACCATTAAAATGTTTAATTAAAGGAATGTATGAAAAATATGACGTTGAATGACTTTGGTTGCCCTCATCTTGTATAGTTTGTCACATTTCACAACCTTTCTTATCGTTTTCGTTTTAGTTTTTTGGTTCTTTTACCCATTCACTACTGCCAAAGAAACCACACACATATCCGTATTTTCTGTACATGTTTTAGTTGAAGAGCTTTTAGTTAAGTGAAAAATAATTTCAATTGAATTTTTATGCATGTATATGAAAACTGCAAGTCTTCGTTTCTTTAGATAAGATAGATAATTACAAAAATTTAATACATACTTATGATACTGATACGGATACTAATCATGTCGCAATTTATCAAGCGTTAAGCAAATGTCAAAAACAAAAAAAAAACAAAAAAAAAAAAAAAATTACGCCTAAAGTAGGAAAAATTTAGTAAACATTTGCTTTATAAACAAAAAAAAACTTGTTTCTGAACAAACGGGCCTGTTCAATAATTTTATTACTCTAAATAAACTTTTCTTAAGCTTTTCCTACTTCAACTACTTTTTTGAAAACACCCTACACTTTATTTACATTTCTCTATGATTTGGTTTCTCAAAAGTGTGCCGTCATACCTTTCAGGAAGAAAAAGAAAACTCATTATTAACTCACTTACATATTTTCATACATTACTCATCGATTTTTTCGTCGCAAGGCTCAACTACTTACAGATAGATATAGATAAAGATTTCAAAGTCCTTTTTCAAACATCTCTCTACATAGCGCATATTCTGACAGTAGCAATTATTCGCACCGGAAAACAGCAAATTTACACCTTTTTTTATCTAGTCCAGGCATTCTGGCAGACCTTAACATTTCAACTAAGTTTCAGACTAATATTTAATATGAATCATAGTAAATTATTATTTTTTTATTTATTGTGAGCATTATTATGGCTGGACCCCATTTGTTTTCAAGCTCGATCATTACATTATCTGTGTCAAGTTGCTATCTCATTTTTTGCGGCCATAAATCTTCGAAAAAACAAACAATTGGATCGATGGAAAGACTTAGTTAGAATGAATGTTGATCGACTGTATATAGAGAAATATTTCCAATGACTTTTCATGTGTAACAAACTATTTCTGACTATTACAAAGGGAAGGTTATCTCTTCTATATCATAGGATCATCATTCGCTGATGGACATAAAAAATCCTGCATATGAATATATTCCTTAATGTATTGCATATGTGGAGATTCTTCTCTCATTTATAGGCATATTTTCTAAGCGAAGCTTCTTTTCTCGCCAACATGTTTATCATGTCGTATGAATACAAATCAAATGCATGCAATAATGAGATACGATTTTGTGTTAGCATTAGTTATTAATTATTTAAATAACAAAACACTCATACGTCCCAAGTACCGGCAAACTATGGCAATTTTGTTTATTTCATTGCATTAACGAAAAATGAAAACATTTCCTTATGTGCATTGTCCCCAATCACCGTAGTAGTACTAGTTGCGTCATTAGTTATACCTTCACGGTTGAATGAAATTACTGATCTATTTCCGTCTGTCCGTCACAAAATCATTTTACAAAATTGAAATAGAAAAATGAAAGTTTGCGTATACATGCCCTCAGTTTAGGCCGCGAAAAGCCATTTAACGAACTGATACAAGCAGGAGATGGAGAGAGATGGAGTGGCAAATTGATGTCAAGGTCATCTGAAAATGTGCGATGTACAAATTTCTCATAAGATCGAGTGGTACGCATTGTTTAGGCGTTGAATATTTAAGACTCGCTTGAGGCGAATTTATTGCTTCGAGTCATTCTGCTATTAAATAAGAGGATTCACGTTCTAAATTCACGTCACTCACGCATCATTTTTACGACTGCCATCGAAGAATGAAGGAATACTTGATTCGTTCCATTAAAATTCTTCAGAGATTTTAGAAACGATGTAAATTTTTAAACATGTCATTTATTTGCTTGTCATCTGTTATCGGAATGCTCCGCATTGCAAAACTTAATTGTGATGTAACTTTTGCCTATTTACGTGTCCGTAGGTGTATGTGCTTAGTTGATATAGAGAAAATTCATCTAAAAATTAATCTGCACGCACATCAGAAGTTTTATGTAAAACTGGTTTCGATCGGCCAGGAAATAGGCTTAACAATCAACAATACACTTCGCACTTTGCAATTCTTACAGTTACCAGTGCGGTAACTATTTTCTGTTTTTTCCTTATAACACGTAGCATATATAGATGCCTCGAAAATACGATTTAATAATGTCCGTCCCATCATCACTGCTGCAATAATTGAAATAGCAGGCAATAATGTAACGTGAAGTTTATGGCTTTAAATTCATAAATTAAGTTCATAAGCGTATGTTACGTGTCCGCAGGTACGCCTTCATTATGCTTACAATTAGCCCAATGGTTATCGGAGCCCTAAAACTATATAGTTCTCTTTTAATACAAAAATATTTATCTTATATTTATTTTGCTTAAAATCTCCATAAATTTTGTTTCTTCTTAAAATAAAAAAGTAAAATAAAATATTACTTTGGCAAGCACTTATCTTGGTTTAGAATGTTAAATATTGCATGAATACGCATTGAACTTAACTTGCCCTTTATAGAATGAAGGAACAAAAATTCCTAACTCCATAACTTTATGGAGTCTATCAACTAAACGTGTCATTTAAAATTTCGCCCGTAAACTTAAAACTGTCAAAATACATAAGTCATTGCGATGAAATTCATTTAATAAGTAAAACGCACAACGTTTGCCAATACATTTGCTAATTGAGTGCTGGAAATGCATGATCATGACATGATGCTATAAATTCAATTATTGTGAGTGATGAGATTCATGCAAGCAACTTTCTCGAAACGCAAACAAGCGGATTTGTCACGTCTGGGGCTCCGAAAACTCGACAGAAATAAGTTTTTTAACGACAACCGTAAGGAAATGGTTTCTGATCTGGCGATAATTCTTCAAGAATGCTCTAACGTACGATGTTGACGGATTTCTTTCTTTTTTGTCCTCACATTGATGTCGTGGATGGATGAAGCACCATGGATGTTGTCTGCTATAGAGCTCGCAAAATAATAACTCTATTGCGTGATTGATTTAAAATCAATCCTTTAGTCTATAAATGAACGCTCAATCGAAGTACGTCCCTGAATCAATTCAACTACGTATGTAAGTCTGTTGGTGAAGCTTCCCAGCCACAAGAATTTGGCAGAAATGTGCTCTTGGAAGTGAAATGGAACGCGATTATCTGAATAAAAATTGCAAACCTTTTTATTATCTTGCAAAAAGGGTAGCAGAAGCCAAATGCTAGATCGTAAAGGCCCTACTGACGAGCGAAAACAATTAACAGAGAATATTATTTGCCTCGAATACATGTTTACTTTTTTTTTTAGTTATTTGTTTTACGTCCTTTTCTTAAAATGAATGCATTACTGTATGCATTTTCTCACGTTTTTCAATGTTTTTCATTTTATTAGAAGCAAAACTTTTTCAACTTTTCTTTCATCGATGCTTTTACTTTTACTTATCTCTCGTTCGTCTCAACATTTTTTTATGATAAACTGATTTTCATCTTTGTATATAATTTTCTGCATAACATTTCAAAATATATCGAAACAAGTATTGAACAAGCCCGTTATTTCTATTATTTTTTCTCCTTCTATTAGACCTTTAAATTTTTCTGGCTGATTTTTCTGCCCATTAGAGCAAAGTTTTGATTTTGTTTTTTTTTTTTTTAGTTCTGCAATATATGAAAATAATTTTGTTTTGTTATTTAATTCAATGTCTAGAAGAATTTAATGTTAATTATTTGTTCGTTTTCAATTTCGATCGATTCTATTAATGCTGCTTTTTCTTTTTCTACTTTTCTGTTGACATTTTCGTTTCGTTTCGTTTCCTCAAAATAATAAATAAAAAAAATATGTATATATATATACATAAAATATACGCGTATATATATATATATATATATATATATATATATATATGTATATATATATATATATACATACATACACGTACGCACGAACAAATCAACGCTTATGCACACGTTCACATATACGTATAATTACGATACACTTAAAAATAACCGACTACCGCACTACCGCTGCTGCTACAATCAATCATTCAATCAATCAATCAACCAAACGGCCAACTAACGGCTATTCAGGTATCAAAGGCAACAACGTAAGGAAGGTTTACTGCCGAATGCTGACAATTTGACATTTTCGCCGTCACGTATAAAATGCCATCATCCCAAATGCCCGAAATACAACAGCGATAAGAATCGCAAGCCGTCCAGTATACAAGATCAAATGATAACTGTGATGGTGCCGTTAAATTCAAACAACAATAATACCGTACTGAACGGAGGCGGTAACGGCGGAGGGATGACTAATGCTAATAATCATCAGCAGAATCATCAGCAACAACAGCAACAACAGCAAGGCGGTAACAATAACAATATACAAACGCAGAGTCAAACAACAACAACGAATGGCGTAGATGGCGGGAGCGGGAGCGGGGGCGGCGGTGGCAGTGGAGACAGCGGCGGTGTTTCCGCTGCTGGTGTAATGACCTTCTTGAATGGTATAAATAACGGTAATAACACTATACAAACTCATCATTATCAGCAACAACATTCCTCATCAGATAATTCAGAACATTCATTAGAAACGACGCAAAGCAAGAAAAACTTGATGAACCAAACAAAAGCAGCTATAGAAGCCGAGCAAGGATTCAATAAACAGCTGCAACAAAAAACGATACTCTTAAAATTCTCCCAAAATTTCATGGACTCGGAACAATTAATTGTAAGTTATTTTATTTACAAAAGCCATAATAAATAATGACAATATTGCACAACCACAAATATTTAAATATAATAAATAAATACAAAAAAAAAACTTTTGAAAATATTTTCGAAAATTATTTCCAAAATTATTCTAAAAACTCGAATTTTGTGAAGCATTAATATCTTCTGTAAACACACACTCACACATATATATACATAAGTTTTATTTAACGACAACATACATCGACAATTTTATTATTGAATGAATTTCTTTTTTATCAATTAATTTCAACTCTTGCCGCAATTTAGCTACAATTGGGAAACATAGGCAAACCGAAGCATGTAAGTGCCAATTAAGTTAATGTGCAGGTCGTAGCGCAATTTGCAATAATCATACATTTCTCAATGTCTCAAAAAGTTGCTTACACATGTTGACCTAAGCACATTATTTACTGCTCGCATCATTCTCGTATCATTTGCATCGTTTGCAGTGGACGTAGAATAAGCACTTTTTCTATACATCTATCATTTTGAGCCCAAATCAACGGACCGAACGCCAAGTTATCAAAACGACTGTTCAATTAAACAATGAATTCGCCAGATTACCGGCAAAGGATTGAAAAACATTTAGCAAATCACCAGAAGAACAAAGAAGAAATTCCTACGAGAATGTAAATGTGTGTATGCATAGCCAGTAAATAGTTTGATTTAGAGATTTTAAATTCTACCACCTTTGCGCCTCCTTTCAGTCCATGCAAGCCTTCTAGCAACTTATAGATTAATTTATCCTATGTCCTGACTATTTAGTGGAAAATAAATGTCTTTCTCTTCCATTTAGTGAAACAGTTTTACAGCTTTCGTTATTTTTTCTCCCCCCGCTGTTATGAAAAATATGCTTAGAATTGTTGGACCCCACGATAAGAACTACGAAATTCATCCTCGTAATCGCTGCGTACGTTTGCAACTGAAATCTTAAGCAACTAAACGCATTATATTATACTTATCTACTTCTTGATCGCAATCTCGGCTCATTTTAACCAGCAACTCGATGGCAATTCGGTTTCCCTCTCTTTAGCGAGGGAACAGCCTCCAATGTGTTGTTTGTTTCAGTGAATATATAAAAATATTTTATTTAAGTTGTCCACCATTAGATATAGCAACAAATTTAATGATCTAAAGACCATATCAAGGATGTCCTCTTCATGTCTTCCCATTCTCTCTGACTTTGATTGGGCAAAGCCTACAAGGTATATTAAGCTGCACATACTTTGAGGAGACCTTTGCCTTTTTTTTTTAATTGCATTTTAAATCAAGATTTTGCAGCCGACTGGAAAATGCAAAATACAAAATGATTGCAAAAAAAGTTTTTCATTTTCTTTGTCTGAGTGTTTTTTATCAAAAAAATGTTTTCTGATAATGAATTTACTGAATTTTTCTCTCAGACGCATCCGTGCACATCTGGATTTCTAAGCCCACCTTCAGCAACGAGTCGTCGTCCTTCTGTGATGTTTAACGAATATGTCCTGCTACATACACCACCTGCTCTTAAGGAGGCAACAACAGCTACCGAGAAGACAGTAAGCTCATCAGAGAAGATGACTCAGGCCGGCGATGGCAGTATTTGGCAAGTAAGTTTTTTTTAAATTAAAACGCTTTCAAGCAAGCGAGTAGTAATTTTGATGATTATCTATCTTTAGGTTAATCTCCCACAAACGTTAGGCACGATAACGAATCCCTACGCGGATTGTTCGGATCTTGGTATACACGACGCTATGACTTGTCAAGAGCTTTTAGCATTTTCTGTGGCATTCTCAGCCGCCTTACCCACGGGCCAAAGTACACTCGAATCATTTTATAATTCATTGGCACGTTGTGACCCTCACACAGCAGAAGCTATACGCAATCAACAGAATCTCGATAATACCGCTATGGTTCTGCAGCAGCAGCAGCAGCAGCAGCAGCAGCAACAACAACAACAACAACGTCATCAACACCAACAGCAAAAGCAATCAACCTATGAAAAGAAGGCTTTGGAAGCTATTAGTTCCAACGGTGCTACTCATCGTGGACCGGTAACTGGAACAGGTCGAGCAGGAAACTACATAGAAGACTATTCGTGCTGTTATGATTTATATCAGAACGCTTTGTCGCCATTGGAAGATAGAACGAAAAAAAGGTCTCGATGTATGCGAGCGACTCTAACGATCTATCGTTGCGTTATGCATGTATGCGGCTTATGCCGCCGCTATATACGACGCCTCGTTGAACACAAATACTTTCAACAGGGAATTTTGCTTGCCATACTCATTAACACCCTGTCCATGGGCATTGAATATCACAATCAACCGGAAGAGTTAACTGCCATTGTCGAAACCAGTAATATAGTGTTCTCGGCAATATTTGCTGTCGAAATGTTGCTCAAAGTGGTAGCTGAGGGTCCCTTCCGTTACATAGCCAACGGTTTTAATGTATTCGATGGTGTCATAGTGATTTTAAGGTAATTTACTTGCTGAACACACACACCCACCTATGTGCCTCTCGTAGAAAGAACGCAATTGATTTATATTTTGTGCTGTTACTGCTATCTATTCTAGTGTAATCGAAATTTGCCAGCAGTTTTTGGGTAATGGTACGGGTGGCGGCGGTTCTGGCCTATCAGTGTTACGTACGTTTCGTTTACTACGTATTTTAAAATTGGTACGTTTTATGCCCAATTTGCGACGACAACTGTTTGTCATGCTGCGCACAATGGATAACGTGGCTGTATTCTTTTCTCTGCTGGTATTGTTTATTTTTATATTCAGGTAAGTTGTTCGTTTATAGGATGTTCATATATATAGTTTGTTATATAATATATATAAATAGAGACAATCCAGAATCCCGTTCCAGCCTTTTCTTCCCCACTCCTTATGTAGGAACATCTACTATTAAACAAGAAATCTGACTATTCAGTTTTCTAAAATTGCACCTGAATTCATTAAAGCCCTTATTTGCGAAATCCTAAATGTGTTCTAGTGAGCGAAACGTATTTTATAAAATTGAACCGCCTATGATATTAAACGATTAAAGTACATATTGCGCACTATCTGAAATTGCATATAAGTTTATGAGAGCCTAGTTTGTGGATGTTCTGACCTTTTTCCAAGAAAATGAGAAGCGTCTACTCTATCAACTCCTACGTATCCTACGTATAACATTTAACAATTCGATTAGATTAGATTTCGTGCACTTCCTACAACTGTATTACTTACAGTTATCATAATCTCTCTCTTATTCTCGCATAGTTTAATACTTTAATGACTTTTGAAAAGAGGAAAGAAAAGATAAAACAAAAAAAAAATTTTATGCATGAAATTACAAAAATTTGGCGATAAGAAATGAACGGAAAATTTTTATAACTGTGAAGTTTAGCGATGAGTTGTAACGTAGACAGTGAGGAGAGAAGGATATAAATTTTTATCAGATTCAAATTTATTCCCAATAGGAGAAGTATTTCTGTTTATGTCATTAATAACTGAATATAACTCAACTGCCTTCGCTTGAGTGCATTTTAATATTGGCTACATTTTTTTCCTTTTTCTAAATATGTTATAAAAATAAAAGAAGAAGCACTTTAACAAACTGATGTAGTAGTGCTTGAAAACTTTCGACTGCAAATGAAAATCAAAGACTGCTTTGTAAAAAATGTGAAAAATGAATGAACGAAATATCCATGAAATAGTTTCATGATAGAGGGATACACACTTAATATATTTCTCTCTATCTATCACTCTCTCTCTCTCTCTCTCTCTCTCTCTCTCTCTCTC